>JAWPHD010001406.1:0-325666 GCA_037043455.1 Cyrtodaria siliqua | reverse complement strand
CTGTCACTGAACTTTGAACATTAGTCACTGTACATAGAATACAAAGGTCAACCCACTGTACATAGAACATATAAGATTTTACACCAGTGCCAAGAAACACGGTTGGATACATGCAGGTTGTCGCTAGAATAAGTTGTGGGATATACAGTTTCACTGTGTGAATATATAAAGTATGCAGTATATATTGTACAAATACATCATTCCTGCTGCTGTTAATATTGTAAAATATCTGGCATATTTCAGGGACTTTCTGATGGAGTGTTCAATGTAGAGTTCAAGATGACGGCAAACGGTCAATCTGATTTGAGATCAATGCCCGTATGGAGGGTTTCTACCTTCCGACATTGATTCAGGCTTATATGGCGTCTGACCTCAAAGTGCTTATTCTTTCATGGCCGCAGCCGGTGTAAAACCCTTCGTCCCAAACGTCCACCTACCAAACGCCTGATGGGAATTATGTTACTTGCATCTCTTCATACACACGTCCCTTGAAGGACAAAACCATAATGAGTACCATAAATGGACTTGCAAGAAAAGGGGAAGGTAAAATGAGATCTAGTTTAGTGAATCACCAGATGACGCTACAGATGGTGAAACGTTTGAGGAACCGTTCCGCTAAACACCCCCCCCCCCCCATGAGTATGTTGGGGGAAAATATAAATGACGCAAGAGAAAAGCAGCTTAAATTTTGCATTGAATTTCGTATACAGTGGGGAACAGTAAAAAGGTTATTGACGTTCCCCACTTTTTGTAAGGACTTCACTTATGTAAGAAATTCATAGAAACAAGAAGTCTAGTCAATTGATAAGCAACGATGTAGTTCAACGTTGTTAAGGCTTCCCCTGTAAATATTGTGAAAACTGCAGCTTTCAAAACTTTGTGAAACATTTCTGGAAAAGAAATTGTTGAGGTGTTAACTTTGATAGTCCTAGTAACGTTCAGGTATTTGGAGTGATGTTGAACAATCTGTACCAAAGTTATTTTGTTGTAGTAACAACATTGGTAATGGAATCGATGTTGTACAAAATTCGGAGCTTTGCCATACATATCCCTAGTTCAGTTTGATTGTATGCTGTAGAACTAGCGCCCATATGTTACCTATTTGATTTTAGTTATCCAGTATATGTCATAGACATTATTTAACCATTGGAAACATACTGAATATAATAATCTTTTAAGGAAGAGCATGAAGAAAAAGGGCGCGGTTCATCCTACTCTCATGCTCTACATGAAACTCACCGGCGCCATTTTTTTCTCAGTGTGTCCCTTAGCGTCGTCTGTCAGATTGCAAGATAGGGAGTGGTCACATTACTCCAGAGGGTATCATCTGAGCATGTTAAAGAAACCATAAATTGATTGTAGGGCATGGTTCCATGATTCCTTGCTGTATTCCTTCACCTCCCTGGAGCGGCTTGAAATAAAATTGTTATGAGCCCATTAAACAAAAAATTGAATAAACTATATGCTAAACCTTTTGAGTATTTCATTGAAGATCACTTAGTACCCGTAGTATATTGCGCAATGCCCGTTGGCCCTGTATTTAAACAAGCTTCTGTGAATTTACTAACTTTTTAAAGCGTTCTTGAACGATTTATTGTTGATTTGCCTACTCGCCTGCATGTTTCCCTATACTGTGTAAATAGCCGTCCTATAAGCGAGCACGTGCCATTAGATTGTCGACTGAGAAGAATAGTGTTTTTCTAATATTGTTAAATGTCATTTAATTTAATTTTTTCATCGATTTATGACTTAAATTCAACTTTGTTGTATGTGTCCATATGTGATTTGTAAATCTTCTGCACTTGATTAAGTTAAAGTACGTGATTATTTAAGTCACTATGTATTGTATGTATGCCTTTTTTATGTGATCTATAAATATTTTGACTACTTTGACTGTAATATATATATATGTATACTCTCCTATGCTTGGAGGAAAATATCTACTACTACTTTTGTTAATATAGATCCGTACAATACTAGTTGATCCAATGATTGTAATCCATCCATTGTGTATTTACTGTTTAAAATGCCAATCTGTGACCGTGCACATCTATATTATGTGCGCCAATGACCGTTGTCTCGTGAGGCATGACTCGCACGTCTGTACGTATGAATAGCTTGATGCGGTCTATTTCTATAATCAGACGGTCTCACATTACTGATCTCTTACAGTTCGTTAGTTCGATCAGGGCTTTTACCAAATTAGGTAAAACACCCGAAATGAATAGCTTGATCAGGTAAATCCCAATGTTTAACATTTGATTTACGATCTATGACAACTTAGAAAAGTTCATTTAAATTACATTGCCATTCTAGGTTACCCGATCTGGTCTTACCGAAGATTTCGAGTGAGTTTACCGATCCTGGTCGAAGAGTAGCCCGATTGTGGTCTGTTTTTGCTAACAATTAAAAATATATAATTTTCCGGATTGACATTTTAGACAGGGTGACACCTGACTAGTATCTAGATACAGTTAATTACCTAAGATGCTATATATTTCTTTTGATGTATGTAATAGATAGAGTCTGGTCTCAGCGAGTTGGCTTATTTAAAACACCGAGTAACGACCCATCGAGGTGTTTTAAATAACCAACGAGCTGAGACAAGACTGCTATCTATTTTTGTAGCATGGTGTACTTAGTAACACTGTGACGTCATAGTGACCGTACTCTAAATTCCAATATCGGTAGTTGTAGTACGGCATAGCCACGCCCCTTCAGTTACCCTAAATTAAACGATTTATGCTCTGCATTCATCAAAGGAAATATCACCGACCATGCTACAAGAATATAACTTAAAACAACATCTGTCTGTTTTTATATATAGATATTTTAATTACTCCATAAAGTAGCCGTTTGGCATTTCACAGTAATAAAAATGTAACTGATTATATGTGTCCATTTCCGTGACAAATCCAATTAAAGTTTGTCGGCCTGACAAAAGTAAACCTAGAATGAACCCAGACCTGAAATCAGATAAATGTAACTGCTCCCTGATAGGACACAGGGCCGGCGTTACATTTGGTGTCAGAATGGGATTCAGTTTAAATATTTATTGTCCTTTTATTTTTTCCAGAATAGTGACCAGTTTTTTTAAACAGTTCATCGAGAATATTGTTTTTCACCATTTCTTCTGGTCTTGGTCGGATCCGGTTCTCTGTGAAAACAGAAAATAAGTGTCTGAGTATAAATGAAAAAGAATATAGTTAAAACATGTATTTTAACTAACTGATAACAGAAGATAAACACTAATGTATTAATCAATTATTTTTTTCAGCACTAGATCTACATATTTATAGTTATTATTGACAAAGTGTTAAATAATTTCAAACCATGGATAAAAAAAATATTAATAATAATACTCTGGACTTCAGACTTGGTAGATATTAAATGAAAATGATACTGAGGATATGTAGAGAATACACGTGAAAATGACCCAAATACTGACACATCCAGATTTGTTCAAACACAGGGTATAAAGAAGGTCAGTACTTAAGCAAATCGATTCCAAAATTTGAATTCACAACTTACACAGAAACTAGATAGCAGCAGACAGAATTACACACTGTAAAATCACCGATTGTCTGAGTTAGAGAACCCCGACCCTCAGGTGAGGTTTAACCTTGAGAGATCATATGCCAATTCTACACACAGCACATACACCGAGCGTCGGGTAGGGTTGGTAGAAATGTAGTTGTAGAAAATAGTTCCTCTCAGGAATAAAAATATGAACCAATATTTGCCACTAGAGTATGGTAATAACCAAGTTCATCAAACTTTACCGAGGGAATAACTCAAAATTGAAAATGAGAGTCAGACCACACATATATAGTGTCACCGAGGACTTGAATATATGTTAAAAATACTGTTTTGTGGCGAACTACTTAGCAACAAAGTACGTGGTATTGATTTGGAACCTACCACTAGAATTACTGGCATGACCTTGTTGGTCCTAAGCACAATACTGTTTCAGTGATATCCGTGGGCCATCTTTGTTTACATTGAGTTTATATATTGGGGAATACTTGTGGCGACTAATCTGAAACTACTGGATTGATTTCTATCCCCACAGGGTGGGAGGGCATATATTAATCGCATTGTCCGTCCGTGCCTGCTTGCGTGTCAGTCCGTCGGTCCGAAATCGTTCTCAGCATTCTCGGAAACCTACTGAAAGAGAATTTTGTCAATTTTCACAGCAATGATATAACGACTATGTGGAGTCCGCGGGCCTCTAGGATAATGATATGAAGTCTATGTGAGAGTCCACGGGCCTCCAATATAATGATATAAAGGACTATGTTGGAGTCCACGCGCTCTCTAAGATAATAATATGAAGTCGATATCAGAGTCCACGGCCTCAAAGAGTAGTGATATGAAGGACTAGTGGGCATTCACGGGCCTCACAGATAATGATATATAACGACTATCTGGGAGTCCACGGTGCCACTAGATAATGGCTATGAGGACTTGTCAGAGTCCAGGGGCCTCTAAGATAATGACATGAATTCTATTTCAAGAGTCCACGACCTCTAAGATAATGAATACAGACTATGTGGGGAGTCCAAGGGCGCTCTAAGAATATTCTATGAGGACTATGTCAGAGTCCACGGGCCTCTTAAGATAATGATATGAGACTACCGTTATGTGGGAGTCCACGGGCCTCTAAGATAATGAGTATGAAGTCTAGTTGTTCAGAGTCCACGGGGCCTCTCTAGATAATGCTATGGTAATATGTCACGAGTCCACGGGCATCTAAGATAATGATAGAAGGACTATGTGGGAGTCCTAGGTCTCTAAGAGTAATGATATAAAGTCTATGTCAGAGTACATGGGCCTCTAAGATAATGATATAAGGGACTATGTAGGAGTCCATGGGCCTCTAAGATAATGCTATGAGACTATGTCAAGAGTCCATGGGCCTAAAAGATAATGACAGAATGACTGTGGAAGACCCATGGCCTCTAAGCATCGTCGGACACCCGTGTGATATGTTCCTATTACTCTCCGCCATGAATGGAGTAAAAGTGTAATCAATGCAACGTGGGTTTCGACGATGGCCTCTAAAGATAATGATATGAAGTCCATATCAGAGTCCACGAGCCCTCTAAGATAATGATAAAAGGACTGTAGGAGTCCACGGGCCTCTAAGATATGATATAAGTACTATGTGGGAGTCCACGGGCCTCTAAGATAATGATAGAAGGACTATGTCGGGAGTCCACGGGCCTCTAAGATAATAATATGAAGTCTATGTCAGAGTCCACGTGCCTCTAAGATAATGATAAAAAGACTATAATGGGAGTCACGGGCCTCTAAGATATTGATAAGAAGTCTGTATCGAGTCCACGGCCTCTAAGATAGATGATATAAGGACTATGTGGAGTCCACGGCCTCTAAAGATAATGGCTGTATCTGAGTCTACGGGCCTCTAAGATAATGATATAAGGACTATGTGGAAGTCCACGGGCCGTCGTTAAGATAATGCTATGAGGACTATGTCAGAGTTCACGGGCATCTAAGATAATGATATAAGGACTATGGTGGGAGTCCACGGGGCCTCTAAGATAATGCTGTATCTGAGGTCTACGGGGCCTCTAAGATAATGAATATAAGGACTAATGTGGGAAGTCCACGGCCTCTGTAAGATAATGCTATGAGGACTATGTCAGAGTTCACGGGCATCTAAGATAATGATATAAGGACTATTGGGAGTCCACGGGCCTCATAGAGAGTAATGCCTATGAGGACTATGTCAGAGTCCACGGGCCTCTAAGATAATGATAGAAGGACTATGTGTGAGGCTATGGGCCTCCAATATAATGATAAAAGGACTATATGGGAGTTCGCGAGCCTCTAAGAATAATGATATGAAGTCTATGTAGGAGTCCACGGACCTCTAATCTAATGCTATGAGGAACTATGTCAGAGTCAAAGGGCCTCTAAGTATAATGCTATGGAGGACCATGTCAGAGTCCAGGGGCCTCTAAGATAATGCTATGAGGACCATGGTCAAGAGTCCACGGGCCTCTAAGATAATGATATGAGGACTACCGGTAGTGGGAAGTCCACGGGCCTCTAAGAATAATCATAAGAAGGAGTTTGTGGAGAGTCCACGGGCCTCAAATATAATTGATATAAGGACTATTTTGAGTCCAAGGGCCTCTAAGATAATGATATAAGGACTGTGGGAGTCCACGGGCCTCCAAGATAATGATATAAGGACTATGTGGGGAGTCCACAGGCCTCAAAGATAATCCTATGAGGGACTGTCAGAGTCCACGGACCTCTAAGATAATGATAGAAAGGACTGTGGGAGCTCTCGGGGCCTCTAAGATGATGATATGAAGTCTAGTGTCACAGTCCACAACCTCTAAGATAATTATATAAGGCCTAGTGGGGATAATGCTATATCAGAGTCCACGGGGCCATAAGATAATGATATAAGGGACTATGTGGGAGTCCACGGGCCTCTAAGATATAGTGATAGGAGGACTATGTGGGGAGTACCTCGGGGCGCTCTAAGATAATAATATGGTCTATGTCAGAATCCACGATCTTCTAAGATAATGATAGTAAGGACTGTGGGAGTCCACGGGCCTCTAAGATAATGCTATATCAGAGTCCACGGGCCTCTAAGATAATGATATTAAGGACTATGTGGGAGTCCACGGGCCTCTAATATGATGATATGATGTCTATGTCAGAGTCCCACGACCTCTAAGATAATGATATAAGGACTATGTGGGAGTCCACTGGGCCTCTAAGATATGCTATATCAGAATCAACGGTGCCGCTCTAAGGATATGATTTACAGGACTATGTGGATAATGCTAGTGAGGACTATGTCAATAATGCTAGGAGGACTATGTCAGAGTCAACGGGCCTCTAAGATAATGATAGAAGGACTATGTGGCAGACTTAGGGCCTCTAAGATATGATGTGAAGTAAGTCTAAGTCAGAATCCACGACCTCTAAGATAATGATATAAGGACTATGTTGGAGTCGCATGGGCCTCTAAGATATGATATAAGAGACTATATCAGAGTCCACAGGCCTCTATGATAATGATATGAAGTCTAAGTCAGAATCCACGAGCCTCTAAGATAATGATATAAGGGACTATGTTGGAGTCCACCGGGCCTCTAAGATAATGATATAAGGACTATGTCAGAGTCCACAGGCCTCTAGAGATGAATGTATATGAAGTCTATGTCAGAATCCACGACCTCTAAGATAATGATATAAGGACTATGTGGGAGTCCTCGGCCTCTAAGATAATGCTATATCAGAGTCCAACGGGCCTCTAAGATAATGATATAAGAACTATGTCAGAGTCCACAGGCCTCTATGATAATGATGTAAGGACTTTGTTGGAGTCAACGGGCCTCTAAGATAATGCTATGAGGACTATGTCGAGTCCACGGGCCTCTAGATAATGATAGAAGACTATGTGGGAGTGCTCGGGCCTCTAAGGTAATGATATGAAGTCTATGTCAGAATCCACGACCTCTAAGATACTGATATAAGGACTATGTGGGGAGTCCACGGGCCTCTAAGATAATGCTATATCAGAGTCCACGGGCCTCTAAGATAATGCTATTAGGACTATGTCGATAATGCTATGAGGACTATGTCAGAGTCCACGGGCCTCTAAGATAATGATAGAAGGACTATGTGGGGAGTGCTCGGCCTCTAAGATAATGATATGATGTCTATGTCAGAATCCACGACCTCTAAGATAATGATATAAGGACTATGTGGGAGTCCACGGACCTCTAAGATAATGCTATATCAGAGTCCACAGGTCTCTAAGATAATGAAAAAAGGACTACATGTGGGAGTCCTAGGGCCTCTAAGATAATGATCTAAAGTCTATGTCAGATTCCACGACATCTAAGATAATGATATAAGGACTATATGGGAGTCCATGAGCTTCTAAGATAATGCTATATCAGATTCCATGGGCCTCTAAGATAATGATATAAGGACTGTGGGAGTCCACTGGCCTCCAAGATAATGATATAAGGACTATGTGGGAGTCCACAGGCCTCAAAGATAATCCTATGAGGACTGTCAGAGTCCACGGACCCTCTAAGATAATGATAGAAAGACTGTGGAGTCCTCGGGCCTCTAAGATGATGATATAAAGTCTATGTCAGAGTCCACGACCTTTAAGATAATGATATAAGGCCTAGGTGGGATAATGCTATATCAGAGTCCACGGGCCTATAAGATAATGATATAAGGACTATGTGGGAATCCACGGGCCTCTAAGATAGTGATAGGAGGACTATGTGGGAAGTCCCGGGCCTCTAAGATAATAATATGGTCTATGTCAGAATCCACGACCTCTAAGATAATGATATAAGGACTGTGGGAGTCCACGGGCCTCTAAGATAGATGCTATATCAGAGTCCACGGGCCTCTAAGATAATGATATAAGGACTATGTGGGAGCCCACGGGCCTCTAATATGATGATATGAAGTCTAAGTCAGAGTCCCACCCCCTCATATGACCTCTAAGATAATGATATAAGGACTATGTGGGAGTCCACGGGGCCTCTAAGATAATGCTATATCAGAATCAACGGTCCTCTTAGATAATGATTTAAGGACTATGTGGATAATGCTATGAGGACTATGTCCAATATTGCTAGGAGGACTATGTCAGAGTCAAACGGGGCCTCCATGATAATGATAGAAGGACTATGTGGCAGTCCTCGGGCCTCTAAGATAATGATGTGAAGTCTAAGTCAGAATCCACGACCTCTAAGATAATGATATAAGGACTATGTGGGAGTCCACGGGCCTCTAAGAGATAATGATATAAGGACTATGTCAGAGTCCACAGGCCTCTATGATAATGATATGAAGTCTATGTCAGAATCCACGATCCTCTAAGATAATGATATAAAGGACTATGTGGGAGTCGACGGGCCCTCTAAGATAATGCTATATCAGAGTCCACGGGCCTCTAAAATAATGATATAAGGACTATGTCAGAGTCCACAGGCCTCTATGATAATGATATAAGGACTTTGTTGGAGTCAACGGGCCTCTAAGATAATGCTATGAGGACTATGTCAGTCCACGGGCCTCTAAGATAATGATAGAAGGACTATGTGGGAGTGCTCGGGCCTCTAAGGTAATGATATGAAGTATATGTCAGAATCAACGACCTCTAAGATACTGATATAAGGGACTAGGTGGGAGTCCACGGGCCTCTAAGATAATGCTATATCAGAGTCCACGGGCCTCTAAGATAATGCTATTAGGACTATGTCGATAATGCTATGAGGACTATGTCAGAGTCCACGGGCCTCTAAGATAATGATAGAAGGACTATGTGGGAGTGCTCGGGCCTCTAAGATAATGATATGATGTCTATGTCAGAATCCACGACCCTCTAAGATAATGATATAAGGACTATGTGGGGAGTCCACGGGCCATCTAAGACAATGCTATATCAGAGTCCACAGGCCTCTAAGAGAATGATAGAAGGACTATGTGGGAGTCCTAGGGCCTCTAAGATAATGATCTAAAGTCTATGTCAGATTCCACGACATCTAAGATAATGATATAAGGACTATATGGGAGTTTATGGGCCTCTAAGATAATGCTATATCAGAGTCCATGGGCCTCTAAGATAATGATATAAGGACTGTGGGAGTCCACGGGCCTCCAAGATAATGATATAAGGACTATGTGGGAGTCCACAGGCCTCAAAGATAATCCTATGAGGACTGTCAGACTCCACGGACCTCTAAGATAATGATAGAAAGACTGTGGGAGTCCTCGGGCCTCTAAGATGATGATATGAAGTCTATGTCAGAGTCCACGACCTTTAAGATAATGATATAAGGCCTATGTGGGATAATGCTATATCAGAGTCCACGGGCCTATAAGATAATGATATAAGGACTATGTGGGAGTCCACGGGCCTCTAAGATAGTGATAGGAGGACTATGTGGGAGTCCTCGGGCCTCTAAGATAATAATATGGTCTATGTCAGAATCCACGACCTCTAAGATAATGATATAAGGACTGTGGGAGTCCACGGGCCTCTAGGATAATGCTATATCAGAGTCCACGGGCCTCTAAGATAATGATATAAGGACTATGTGGGAGTCCACGGGCCTCTAATATGATGATATGAAGTCTATGTCAGAGTCCACGACCTCTAAGATAATGATATAAGAACTATGTGGGAGACCACGGGCCTCTAAGATAATGCTATATCAGAATCAATGGTCCTCTAAGATAATGATTTAAGGACTATGTGGATAATGCTATGAGGACTATGTCAATAATGCTAGGAGGACTATGTCAGAGTCAACGGGCCTCTAAGATAATGCTAGAAGGACTATGTGGCAGTCCTCGGGCCTCTAAGATAATGATGTGAAGTCTAAATCAGAATCCACGACCTCTAAGATAATGATATAAGGACTATGTGGGAGTCCACGGGCCTCTAAGATAATGATATAAGGACTATGTCAGAGTCCACAGGCCTCTATGATAATGATATGAAGTCTATGTCAGAATCCACGACCTCTAAGATAATGATATAAGGACTATGTGGGAGTCCACGGGCCTCTAAGATAATGCTATATCAGAGTCCACGGGCCTCTAAGATAATGATATAAGGACTATGTCAGAGTCCACAGGCCTCTATGATAATGATATAAGGACTTTGTTGGAGTCAACGGGCCTCTAAGATAATGCTATGAGGACTATGTCAGTCCACGGGCCTCTAAGATAATGATAGAAGGACTATGTGGGGGTGCTCGGGCCTCTAAGGTAATGATATGAAGTTTATGTCAGAATCCACGACCTCTAAGATACTGATATAAGGACTATGTGGGAGTCCACGGGCCTCTAAGATAATGCTATATCAGAGTCCACGGGCCTCTAAGATAATGATATTAGGACTATGTCGATAATGCTATGAGGACTATGTCAGAGTCCACGGGCCTCTAAGATAATGATAGAAGGACTATGTGGGAGTGATCGGGCCTCTAAGATAATGATATGATGTCTATGTCAGAATCCACGACCTCTAAGATAATGATATAAGGACTATGTGGGAGTCCACGGGCCTCTAATATAATGCTATATCAGAGTCCACAGGCCTCTAAGATAATGATAGAAGGACTATGTGGGAGTCCTAGGGCCTCTAAGATAATGATCTAAAGTCTATGTCAGATTCCACGACATCTAAGATAATGATATAGGGACTATATGGGAGTCCATGGGCCTCTAAGATAATGCTATATCAGAGTCCATGGGCCTCTAAGATAATGATATAAGGACTATGTGAGAGTCCACGGGCCTCTAATATAATGCTATGAGGACTATGTCAGAGTCCACGGGCCTCTAAGATAATGATATAAAGACTGTGGGCTTTCACGGGCCTCACAGATAATGATATAACGACTATCTGGGAGTCCACGGGCCTCTAAGATAATGCTATGAGGACTATGTCAGAGTCCACGGGCCTCTAAGATAATGATAGGAGGACTATGTGGGAGTCCTCGGGCCTCTAAGATAATAACATGAAGTCTGTCAGAATCCACGACCTCTAAGATAATGATATAATGACTATGTGGGAGTCCACGGGCCTCTAAGATAATGCTATATCAGAGTCCACGGGCCTCTAAGATAATGCTATGAGGACTATGTCAGAGTCCACGGTACTCTAAGATAATGATAGAAGGACCATGTGGGAGTCCTCGGGCCTCTAAGATAATGATAGGAAGTCTATGTCAGAGTCCACGACCTCTAAGATAATGATATAAGGACTATGTAGGAGTCCACGGGCCTCTAAGATAATGCTATGAGGACTATGTCCGAGTCCACGGGCCTCTAAGATAATGCAATGAGGACCTTGTCAGATTTCACGGGCCTCTAAGATAATGCTATGAGAACCATGTCAAGAGTCCACGGGCCTCTAAGATAATGCTATGAGGACTATGTATGTCAGTCCACAAGCCTCCAACATAATGTAAACGCCTCTTATATAAACAACGAATTAAAGCTAAGTTTATAAAAATTGGAATGCTGAATTATCGGCTTCCACTAGAGCTAGTACATAATAACTGTGTTGATGAGCCATTAAACAACATTCAATTTAATTCTTAGTCTTAGATAACGATATTTATATAATGACTATGTTAGAGTCCACGGTCTTTCAGATAATGATATGAGGTGGATATGAGGAGTGTGTTAAAATCCACGGGCCTCCCATATAATGATATGAGGACTATGTCGGAATCCACGGGTCTCCCCCTCCAACCCCCATCTAATTGAAACGTTCCTAAGCCCGGGATGCTACGCAGAAATATCCACTTGCCCGCCGCCAGGACTAGTTCACTTGTAATGGCATGTGGAATTTTCCAGGGCTGCATCTCAAACTCAGAATCATGGCACTATGTGGTCAGATACCACTATTGATTTGGGGCTTCTGATTGGTTGAAAAAAGTATAGGTCTATTAGGGCATATAGTCAGATTGTAAGGTAGATTCTGATTGGATTAAATTACCCAAATCATAACAAATCCCCATAAAACATCAAAATATTATGTTTCCATCATAAAACATGTTGATTTAGGATATTTTGAAATTTGCATTTTTATGGATACAATTTTACTGAGAGTATATTTGCCAAAAGTAAAATTTCTTTACTGCCATTCTGGGGGTGGCCACCTTCAGTGAACTATTAGAGGCTGAAAGCATCAGATTATCCCCAATTTGCTGGTCATTTTTTAGTATCTCTAAGATAGTTCTTTAAAAAGAGTTAGGTTTTATAATCCATTTCGATATAGGAATAGGGGTTGTAGGCCAAAAGGCTATAATGGAGGCCTATGTGAAATACAATAGTGGTATATGACCTAAAGCTAGATTCTGCATGGGGTAAAAGTGAAAGTAGACTTACTTTTTTTCTAACACAATGATTTGAAAGTGTGAGAAATGTTGAATTATATTGTATTTTGACTTTTCTTGTAACTTTTTTTAATGATTTTTAAATATTTGAAAGTTTTATGATGCAAGACAGGTAATTTAAATTCTTTTATTAGGGTTGTGGACACAAAATTAGCCATACCTGACACCTGGTATACACAATTGGCCTGTAATGCACCTATTTGACACAATTACAGGTATATCTAGTAAGTTTTATTCATTTCTGAGGGCTTTGCATACATTTTTTGGCAAAAATGTCAGAAAGCGACAAGCTGCGTCTGTCTGCTAAGATGTCGAAAAGGTGCTTAAGTCTGTTTTGAAAAAGATGTTGAGGTAAACTCGGACTCTGAGTTCATCGTGTCTTTACGGTTAGTGTTGATATGCAAATATTTTATGCGGTTTAATACATTTTACAAATTAAAAAATATAGTTGGCAAAAAATAGGACATTTTTCTAATTTTTTTAAAAGTTTTTTTCAACCCCACCCCCTTCATTTTAATGAATTTTCATGGATCTGTACTGTCAACAGTGATTTTTGGCTGCATGGTTGCATGAAAATGACCTGTAAAGGTGGCACAAACAATATCTAGTAAAAAAATACATTAAATTGTACAGTTACAACCAATCTTGTGTAATGAGCATATTGTAAAACATGGCATGGCCTTAAAAATGGAGTTGGGGAGGATATTCTCAGAATTATTTTTTGTCATTTTTAAAGTGAAAAGTTGCATTTTCTTGATGGTTTCACATATAGAAACTGCTGCATAATGTTAATTAATCCATTTAAAGGCAGATTTTGAATATATACAAAGACAGTGGCATTTTTATGGTAAAATCTGCCATTTTGAGATCTGAAAATCATAAATATCATTTTTCAGTAGAAATGATTTTCAAGAGAGCTTCAACTGGTTGAAAATCACATGTTATTGATGAAATCAATTCAAAATCACTTTATTTGAAACAAAAGATTGGAACGGTTGTCGAGATATGGCATTTTGAAGATTCTGGATTTACGCGTAAAAATCGCATGAATTTGACATCAGCCGAAGCCCTTTAAAGCCCTCATATTTTGTAGAAAAGTATTTTTTTCTAAAAACAAAAGACACCATTTTCCTCATAATGAATGTATGAAACAATTTAGCCAGATAAAACAAACTTCAGTTAGGTTTGAATGTCTATTTAGGTCAGATACCACTATTGATTTGGGGCTTCTGATTGGTTGAAAAAAGTATAGGGTCTATTAGGGCATATAGTCAGATTGTAAGGTAGATTATGATTGGATTAAATTACCCAAATCATAACAAATCCCCATAAAAGATCAAAATATTATGTTTCCATCATAAAACATGTTGATTTAGGATATTTTGACTGAAATTTGCATTTTTTTATGGATAGAATTTTACTGAGAGTATATTTGCAAAAAGTAAAATTTCTTTACTGCCATTCTGGGGGTGGCCACCTTCAGTGAACTATTAGAGGCTGAAAGCATCAGATTATCCCCAATTTGCTGGTCATTTTTTAGTGTCTCTAAGATAGTTCTTTAAAAAGAGTTAGGTTTTATAATCCATTCCGATATAGGAATAGGGGTTGTAGGCCAAAAGGCTATAATGGAGGCCTATGGGAAATGCAATAGTGGTATATGACCATGTACAGTCTAATGTTCATGGTATGAAACTAAAAGGAGCGAAACAACTTGGTGCGAAACGATGAATCTGGTGGGCAGTAAAAGACGGTTAATTTGCCGGGACTTGCCGGTCTCGGGTAGGCGGTGTCAAATGTAAAATTATGTTTTTTGTAATCGAAACATTATATTTAGATTGTGGAAACTAATTTGGTGTGTTGATATATGATTAAATAAAGGATAATGATAAAAATGTTTTAAAGAAATCATGCTTGTGATGTTTGTATTGGTGTATTTGCATGAAATTGAAAACGCCGGGCTCCGTTTTAGAAACGCCGGGCTCGTCTTTAAATCATTATCAAATTCTAATTGTATTTTTCACACTGATTATGTAAAATGACTCATTCTAAATATGATTTAAAAAAAATACTTTATTATTTTGAAAATAAGGGTACCAAAATGTGTATATTTAGACTATGTACCCTGCAGTTGGAAATTTCTTTAACCTCTAAACGCCAGGCTTGTCTTTAAATCATTACTACGAACGTATTATATATATAAAAAGAATGTATGTTTTACATTGGTTATGGAAATAAAACCATTTTAAATAAGACTTTTAAAAAAGTATATTTTTTAAAATAGAAATTGATAATTTTTGAGTTTTTGATGCGGCTGTATCAGCATTTTGTTAGTTTTAAGATGTTTTCACATTTGTCTCCAAAAGTTCATATCATTATTAATTTCGGTGTTTATTAATATCTCTTCATCTACAAACCGCTAATCACACCATATAATACGTTCATTTGATTGTTCATTGCTATTGTCACTAAAGCGCTTTTAAAGTAGCGTGTCTTTTAATCATTCTTAATCCTGTTGATAGTTACATTTATTTTCAAGCCTAACCATGTTTGCTTTAAGTTTGCATTAAAAGCTGCGAAAACCTCAATTCAATATACATTATAGAAAGCAATTAAAGATTATTATTAATAATTAAAAAAAAATGGCACATTCTGATTTGGATGTTACAGTATCCAATAAAATGAGGGGTTTTTATCCATCATTATGTGGGAATCAAATTAGTGAATCCAATGTAATACACGTACATACACCTGAAGCGTGTCATTGATCTGTTTGTGTATCCCAAGACACGTGTCTGTCTCAGCGGGTGTCACACCATAGGACTGGTGTGATTGCAATAACCCGTGAATTGTTTGGTAATACACAAGTTTTTTTATTCCATTAGTCTGTTAATTATTTTTTTAAAGTCGTGGTCTTGTAATAGTATGCTAATCCCATTAAATCGGAAATACACATTTATTTTTTTAATTAAGTTTGTATTCACGTGAGAGCAGGTAGTATGGTTTCAGATAGGGTGCGTTCAGGTATTTAAAACATAATACATTAATATATAATTAGTTTATTAATCAAGAATATTAACTGATATTATATAATTTCATAAATCATTAAACTTTTTAAAACTGACGAAATATACATACCTTCACATGCAGCTTGTGATTCATGCAGCGTGTGATTCCATTAATCTGTTATTTTTTTAATTAAGTTTGTATTCACGCGAGAGATAGATAGGGTGCGTTCGGTATTTAAAACATAATACATTAATATACAATTAGTTTATTAATCAAGAATATTACCTTCACATGAAGCGTGTCATTGATCTTTCTGTATATCCCGAGACACGCGTCACACCCGTGTGTCACACCACAAGTGCGATTGCATTAACCCGTTAATCCCATTAAATCGGTAATACACGAGTTTTTGAAAATATAATTAATTGTTTTTAATTGACTTATATTTACTAACACTATTAGACAGTTTTGTGCTACAAATAGATTTATATTCCACATATGTAGAAAACTAACATACAAAAACTTATCTTTAATAAAGGGCAACATTTATCATATCGTCGGTTCTACCGGTAGATGAGAACCTTCACCCAGGTCAACGTACAGACATTTCAACAATAGACGTCATCAACCGACAGGGGGCGTCCGTGGCCGAGTGGTTAACGTCTCTGACTTGAAATCACTTGCCCCTCACCGCTGTAGGTTCGATCCCTCAGGGGCCTAGGAATCTTTATGTGAGGAAGCTATCCAGCTGGCTTGCGGAACGTCGGTGGTTCTACCCAGGTGCCCGCCCGTGCACGAAAATTGCCCGGAGGGGCACCTGGGGTCTTCCTCCACCAATGGAAGCTGGAAAGTCGCCATATGACCGTGGTTGTTAGTGCGACTATAAAATCCAATTCAATAACAATCATCAACCGACGTGCCAAGGAAGTAAATGACGCACTCCGCTGCGTGGCATCGACATCAACGTTTCAGTTTCTTGAACATCCAGCATTTTTCTTGGAAAATGGTTCCGTCAACCGATCTCTAATTGCCAAGGATGGTTTAAAACTCAACTTCAATGGAGCAGAGACCGTTGTTCGCCAGTTTGAGAAAGCCATCTTGTCATTAAGAAAGTCAATTCGCGCAATTACAACATACAGTGAAATTGTACGTAGAGAATCAAATGTGCAAATGAAAGTGTTAAGTAAAGTGCAAAGTAAACGGTCAAATGTGACATCGACTACTGTTGTACCAACTGAAAAGAAACAACACTAAAAAATCATAAATACATACATCGGGAAGAAGAAGAATATCACCAACAACAAGAAACGTGCTTCAAGTTCAACTAACTCACCATCAACAACATCTGTGGTTAGTAAAACTAGTGTTACGAGAGAAGATGAAGCATCGTGCACGAATAGATTTGCCCTGCTTCCAACAGATGAACCACGTGAACTTTTAATAGATACAAATTCTAACCAGCATACGAAGAAGAAGGCGAAGAAAACATGAGCGTTAACATCTGTACCAACTACCGCATCAACTACCGTACCAACATCCGTACAAACTACCGTACCAACATCTGTACCACTTACAACCTGATTGAAAACAATAAGTGGTTAAACGATAACACATGGGCGCGGTCAACACTTTATTAAAAAAAAAATTCCGAATATTAACTGATTTCAACCTACAATCAACGTTCCTTTTTCCCTTGATTCTGAAAACCGTTGGAATTACGCCAGCAATTACTATCCGCTCAAATTCATTTCAATGGAACAAATCACTGGGTTATTAGTTTTTCAAAAAAATCGGAAGATGTGTATTACATAGATAGCAGGAGTGATTCAGTCAAAGACTTAAACAATTGTGTAAAAATACACCTTTTTCAAATTTATGGCAATGATAAAAAATATCTCGAAGTTAAAGTCCCGAGAGTGCAGCAACAAAACAATTCTTATGACTGCGGTCTGTTTGCCATTGCAAATCTTGTTGAATTTTGTAATAATGCTTTAAATGTAAGGACACAATTTGACCGAACTCAATTAAGAAAACGCTTGATTGTTTGAACGCGGGAAAATTGACCCCATTCCCAAAAGAAAAGAAAATTAGTAGAACTGATGGCATCATAATTCATACAGTGAAATGTATAAAAATTGAACAATCATGTATTTGTGGAATGCCCGCATTTGTAGACGATTTAATCCAGCAATGTGAAGGGAAGAAATGTAAAAAGTGGTTACACAAACAATGTGTCGGAGTAGTTGATGCTATGGATTGGCAATGTAAAGTCTGTAAAAGGCTAAACAGTCCAGTTGATGAATAGTGATGTAAAGTGTTCAATAGACCTACATGTTTACATTTATATCAAACAGAGGGCTGGCGAGGCGCAGTCGGTAGCGCGGCGGATTTGTAACCGGAGGCCCCGGTTTTTAAATTTACATTAATGGACAAACTGTTGATTCGCCGCAAAATGGGAAAACTCTAACCTGTTTTGCAAGACGTAGTATAACCTTACATGTGTTGAAAACGAAGTAAAACACCATACAAACAAAAATAAAGAATAGATTTTTATCAGAATCTGAGAATCTTTCCCATATAGTCAATGGAGACTGTTGAACGATATTTGGAAAACATGCACGAAACTGACTTTGTTTCAGCCTCCACTGATTGAAGACAGTTAAATATTCAGTGTAAGAAGAAATGAGAACAAGTTATGAAAATGTAACTGTTGATAAAGTTTTTATTTTAAATCAATTGAGTTAAGAGAATGTTTGAATATTTATATTAAAGACATTGAAAACTTGTCTTTGTTTGGAGTTAAAATAGTTTTTCAACAAATGTTATGCTAGTTACGACGGTCAGTTTTTTTAGTGGTGGAGGCAGACCACACAATATGATGGAGGCAGACCACCCAATTATTCCTGGGTAAAAGCAGTACTATATACCTCCCACCATCTGCAAGATTACTATGAATCAAAGACCCTAATACATATAACCCAAAAGCAGTGATTTGAACCCAGTTTAGAGCGCAATCGACTGGTATTCAGACATTGTCATTTCAACAGTCAAGTATAGAGCTGCAACATTACACTGCTCATGATATATTGCTATACATGCATCGTATCAAAGGTATTTATTGCGATTTAAAAACAACGAAATATGTATATATTTGATTTTTTAGCTTTATTGGCCTACGCAAACAAATGCAGTTTTAACGTAAATTAGTTATCCAACTGTATCACGATACATATCATTCTGCATCATGAATCGTCAATACATATTGTTTTGTTTTGCCATTACAAGCATCATTAGCAAAGTGTATCATTGCAGCCCTAGAAAAATAAAAGTAAAATACAGCGGAACACAATTTACTTTCTCACAAATGATTTAATTTTGTTTAGCCAAGAATGGCAACATGTAATAACAAGAGGTCAATGACCTTGAAGCTCTACTGATAGATTTTGATAGCTAGGTCAGCATTCCTACTGATAGATTTTGATAGCTAGGTCAGCATTCCTGTGAAGTTTCATAAAAACTGTCAAGTAGTTTCAGAGGAGTAGTCGCTACAAGTTGAAGTTTTTACTATATAACTCTAGGTAAATAAAGATGGCCACTGGCAGCCATGTTTAATGTCGAATCAAAATAATTTTCGACAAGGATCAACATCTTGTCATGCTGATCATTTCAGAAAAAGTCCCATATCAATATCACTTATAGTTTTCAAGAAGTAGTCGCTACAAACTTGTTTTTAAAAATCTGTGTTTAGCCGTGGTGGCCATCTTGAATTTCCGGCCGACCTGAAATTGTGCTAGGATCAACTAGACATCAAGAGCAACATTCCTGTGAAGTTTCATGAAAATCCGTCTAGTAGTTTCAGAGGAGTAGTCACTACAAATTTTACTATACAAACTCTATGTAAACAAAGATGGTCACTGGTGCCCAGGTTTAATTTTGATTCAAAATAATTTTCGACAAGGATCAAGATCATGTCATGCTGATCATTTTAGAAAAAGTCCCATATCAATATCACTCACAGTTTTCAAGAAGAAGTCGCTACAAACTTTTTTTTAAAAATCTGTTTTTAGCCATGGCGGCCATCTTAATTTCCGGCCGACCTAAAAAAATTCTAGGATCAATTAGACATCAAGAGCAACATTCCTGTGAAGTTTCATGAACATCCGTCAAGTAGTTTCAGAGGAGTAGTCGCTACAAGTTTTTACTATATAACTCTATGTAAACAAAGATGGCCACTGGCAGCCATGTTTAACGTCATAAAAATTTGCCATGTAGTTTCAGAGAAGTAGTCGCTACAAGTTTTTAGTATATAAATCTATGTAAACAAAGATGGCCGCTAGCGGCCATGTTTAAAGTGCATCGAAACAAATTTCGACAAGGATCAACAACATGTCATGCTGATCATTTTTGAAAATGTCCCATATCAATATCACTTACAGTTTTCAAGAAGTAGTCGATACAAATTTATTTATTTTAAATCTATTTTTAGCCATGGCGGCCATTTTGAATTTCCGGCCAGCCTGAAACTTTTCTAGGATCAACTAGACATCAAGAGCAACATTCCTGTGAAGTTTCATGAACATCCGTCAAGTAGTTTCAGAGGAGTAGTCGCTACAAGTTTTTACTATATAACTCTATGTAAACAAAGATGGCCACTGGCAGCCATGTTTAACGTCGAATCAAAATAATGTTCGACTCAGATCAACATCATGTCATGCTGATCATATTAGAAAAAGTCCCATATCAATATCACTTATAGTTTTCAAGAAGTAGTCGCTACAAACTTATTTTTTAAGAATCTATTTTTAGCTGTGGCAGCCACCTTGAATTTCTGGTCGATCTGACATTTTGCTAGGATCAAATTACACATCAAGAGCAACATTCCTGTGAAGTTTCATGAAAATCCGTTTAGTAGTTTCAGAGGAGTAGTCACTACAAATTTTACTATACAAACTCTATGTAAACAAAGATGGTCACTGGTGCCCAGGTTTAATTTTGATTCAAAATAATTTTCGACAAGGATCAAGATCATGTCATGCTGATCATTTTAGAAAAAGTCCCATATCAATATCACTCACAGTTTTCAAGAAGAAGTCGCTACAAACTTTTTTTTAAAAATCTGTTTTTAGCCATGGCGGCCATCTTAATTTCCGGCCGACCTAAAAAAATTCTAGGATCAATTAGACATCAAGAGCAACATTCCTGTGAAGTTTCATGAACATCCGTCAAGTAGTTTCAGAGGAGTAGTCGCTACAAGTTTTTACTATATAACTCTATGTAAACAAAGATGGCCACTGGCAGCCATGTTTAACGTCATAAAAATTTGCCATGTAGTTTCAGAGGAGTAGTCGCTACAAGTTTTTAGTATATAAATCTATGTAAACAAAGATGGCCGCTAGCGGCCATGTTTAAAGTGCATCGAAACAAATTTCGACAAGGATCAACAACATGTCATGCTGATCAATTTTTGAAAATGTCCCATATCAATATCACTTACAGTTTTCAAGAAGTAGTCGATACAAATTTATTTATTTTAAATCTATTTTTAGCCATGGCGGCCATTTTGAATTTCCGGCCAGCCTGAAACTTTTCTAGGATCAACTAGACATCAAGAGCAACATTCCTGGGAAGTTTCATGAACATCCGTCAGGTAGTTTCAGAGAAGTAGTCGCTACAAGTTTTTACTATATAACTCTATGTAAACAAAGATGGCCACTGGCAGCCATGTTTAACGTCGAATCAAAATAATGTTCGACTCAGATCAACATCATGTCATGCTGATCATATTAGAAAAAGTCCCATATCAATATCACTTATAGTTTTCAAGAAGTAGTCGCTACAAACTTATTTTTTAAGAATCTATTTTTAGCTGTGGCAGCCACCTTGAATTTCTGGTCGATCTGACATTTTGCTAGGATCAAATTACACATCAAGGGCAACATTCTTGTAAAGTTTCATGAAAATCCGCTAAGTAGTTTCAGAGGAGTAGTCGCTACAAGTTTTTACTATATAACTCTATGTAAACAAAGATGGCCGCTGGCAGCCATGTTTAACGTCGAATCAAAACGATTTTTGACAAGGATCAACATCATGTCATGCTGATCATTTTAAAAAAAGTCCCATATCAATATCACTTATAGTTTTCAAGAAGTAGTCGCTACAATCTTATTTTTTAAGAATCTATTTTTAGCTGTGGCAGCCATCTTAAATTTCTGGTCTATCTGAATTTTTGCTAGGATCAATTACACATCAAGAGCAACATTCTTGTAAAGTTTCATGAAAATCCGCCAAGTAGTTTCAGAGGAGTAGTCGCTACAAGTTTTTACTAAATAACTCTATGTAAACAAAGATGGCAGCCATGTTTAACTTCGAATCAAAACGATTTTCGACAAGGATCAACGTCATGTCATGCTGATCATTTTAGAAAAAGTCCCATATCAATATCACTTATAGTTTTAAAGAAGTAGTCGCTACAAACTTGTATTTTAAAAATCTATTTTTAGCTTTGGTGGCCATCTTGGATTTCACATCAACATGAATTTTTGCTAGGATCAACTAGACTTCATGGGCAACATTTCTGTAAAGTTTCATGAATATCTATCCAGTAGTTTCAGAGGAGTAGTCGCTACAAATAAAAGTTTACGGACAGACGGACAGACAGACGGACGACGGACGCCGCACCACGGCATAAGCTCTGCTGATCTCTGATCAGTCGAGCTAAAAATAGAAGGTGGTCAGTTGTGGTAATAGTCTATTCCAGAATTGCACATCTCTCTTAATTCTAATCATTCCTATACCCCTAGGTGTCCATATAACTAAATCGCACCAATTTACATTGCAAATTTGGAGCTGTTCCTGAATTTGGTAAAACATATGCATGCTCTGGTTTAATGGCAAGCTTGTCCTTTTCTTCATTAATACAAATAAGCATGTCGTGTATGACTGCAGCTTCTCTTTGATGCAAGTTTGAATGTTTGCTTAGAGATTTGACCTCAACAAGTCCATTGTCTGTAATTCCTGATGATGTATCACAAAGAGAAACTAACCAGTCTGGACTAGCTACCAAGTATGGGAAGTGTGGACTGACAATTAATCCTATGTCTTTGGCCAGACACAATGTAACCTTCTTGCTCTTTTAGTGTTCTGTACTGAGCAAGAGGCTCTGCTTGTTTTCCCCAATTTGTATGAGCCGAGGTCAAGGGCTTTGGATTGGCTAATCGCTACAGTAGTTTGTCAGCTGGAAGTTTAGTACGGTGTGCAATTTCTTTCAAGTTAGATGATGTAAGACGTTTTGATCGTTCAAAGGCCCAAAATTCACCACTAGAACTTTGTCCAATTTTTACATTATTTTCGTAATTATTCAACTCGGCTGCAGTAACATTAAAGGTTTCTTCAAATGAAACAATTGAACAATTACTTGGCTGATTTATATGAGAACATGAGACTGTTGCTTCAGTCGGAGTACTGTTAGTCTCTGGTTCGAAATTATTAACCTCCAGAATGTCCACTAATTGTCCTTTTCATAATTATATGAATCCATTTTAATATCTGCAAACCTTATGCATGCCTGCCCTACTACTTTTGGTTTGTGCCATGTCTGCAATTTTGAAGTCTGCGACTGAGCTGCAGGTGTAAATTTGTTTCCGGCGCGTTGACAGTCCATTACTTGAAAGAGGATTGCAGCAAGATGTTTACAAAATCCACAAAACCGGCTTTGTACATACACCTGGCACCCAGTATAGACCCAGACTGCTTATCTAAGCAAAGGTGCACAGGGTATTTCCTTTTGGGTTTTGAATTAACAGTTAAAAATCCCCTGTCGAATGATGCAACCACGTCTCCTTGAATAATCATGACTTCGTCATCTACATCAATCTTAAACTCTGAACAGATTACTTTGTTCGAATTATAAAAGATCCAACCCTTGTCCCTATGCTTCTGTGCAGTTGACTTTGTTCCATCACACTTAATCAAGAAATACTGGTAGATGTCACTGTCCTCAATAAGGGGCACATTGTCCAGAAAGTTGGTATAGCCAGCAGGTGGAGGGTGGTCCAATATTGCCTGCACAAAACCTTGGTGGGAATTGACAGTTTCATCGGTGTATAGTTTTATCGAATTTCTGTCCGAGTTGATCAGATATTTCTTGTCCCATTTATTCTGGATATAATGATTTACTCTGAAAGTAGACAGAATACAATGTTAACTCCCAGCATTTGATTTTCATGTGTACATGTAATATACAGAGCTGCAACAAATCAATGATACACCGGTATATTGTGATGCATTTCAATCCAATACACTATATCAGATCAGCTGTATCGTGATGTAACCGTATAATGACTTTAAAGACATTATCTGTATCGATATTGCCACACAAAAACTTATTGCATAGATGCTTTTTCATCATATTTCTTTTGACTAAAGACCTTTTTACAGACCTATAAAGTTCCACAATTTCAACCCCGGAAAATTTTGAAAACAATGGTGCAATCTGGTGCATTCTGAGGTTCTTTTGTCAGAATCATGTGGATTCAGCCGCGTACTCGCGTGTAGGCAGCTACGCGCCTGACAATTTACAAACGTACAAAAATAATTCATTATCTGCATTACCCCATCCACCCATCATTTAATATGCGAACATTATTTTTCCGGGTTCATTGTGTTAATATAACGCTATTGTGTCAATGAGAAATTTGACTTCCAACTATTTACCGAGATGGTTTAAGTTACTGGGTGATGCGATGTCAAATATACAGACTAAAACAATCGGAGTCAACTGTTTACCTTTTTACGAGTTCGGCTTTCTTGCCGGATAGGCTGGCTCCTTTCCTACACTTTAGCCAACGAGCAAGTTCAATCTTGGTTAAAGTTTCGGGCAGTTTACCTCGTAATGATGCCCCAGGAATCAGACTCTCATCAAGATCTGATTATAAAGCTACAAAAACTCTGGATTGAGTGATTGTTGAATTGACTTCCGCGTAACTTTCGGCCATGTTTACAAAATCCGCTGGCGATTACCCGGATGAAGTGCGCGTGACGTCACGCCATCTGCGTGTATTATTGCGCATAGTATTTCAGGTCGTTTTTCAAAAAAGACACTTATATACTGTATACAATGACAATTATTCATAATCAGTAGTTATATTATTCGGTATATATAACGTTCATGTCAGTCACCTTATGAAAGTAAGTTATACTTGATGCAGTTAAAGGAATTACATTCTCGAAGTGCGTAAAACATCCAATCTTATTTGGGCATATGATATTAATGCGCATAATATTTCGGTAAACCGACAAAAAAGACGTTTATTTCATTATTTCACAATCAGTAGTTATATTACTCGGTATACATAACGTTCATGTCAGTCACCTTTTCAAATTAAGTTGTATTTGAAGCAGTTAAAAGGGACTACATTGCTTACAACGGTAAAGCGTTTCATCCGTTTTAAAAAAAACTCCCTATTCACAAATTGCACTATACACATATATACACATATACGTGATTCCAAAGAGTCAGCCATGCTGACGCATGGCGACTCAAAAACACTGAATTTACAGAGGAAACTATAAAAAGAATTCCCGCAACCAAAAAGGAATTAGTGTAGTACAGCATAAACATTTTTATAAACATTTGTCTTTACATTTATATAATCTTATCTTAATTTAGGACTACTTATAAAACAGAAGATTTGATTTCGTAAATAAAGTGACTAGGAATTTATTCAGAACAATATGTTTTTATAGTATAGTATATGTTTAGTTTAGGATTAATGACACATGTTGATTGTTATTTACAAGGTTTACCGATACTTAAATATTTATTAAATTCACAAAATAAGATATATATTCGCAAACGTTGTACCTTTGCTTTAAAACGAAACACTATATCGCAATTAGCTATTTATAAATATAATTGTGAATAACATCGTATATTTGAAAGAACGAGAGTTGATATATCACAACTTTAAGTTTTAAAAAGTGTGTCCTAAACAGACAATGAATTGCTATTTAATCAGTTGTAAAAACATCAGACCTTGAGAACATTATATTTGATAGGATTAGTACGTGACACACGTTGTTGTATGTTTGGTGTTGGTGTCAAATCAAAAATATGTATTGCTATTTGTAATATGTACCATAATTTTATAATAATTAAAGCATGATGGCATATGTGACTATTTCACGAAATCTTGTGTAAAAACGTTGATGTGTTTGAATTTATTATTTAATTCATATAGTTGTTTGTCGATATTACATACCTATTAATTACCTGTTTAATTAATTAAGTTGTTTTTCTATCTCTACAGACATGCAAGTTTTGGTCACACCACAACCAATGTCCAACTTATTATATGTATACTATATTCATTACCTCATGATGTCATTACTGTAATGAACATATAGGACCTATAGGAGCTCCGTGAGTTGGAAAAGCTTCCAGTGGAATACATTTGCCTTCGAGGCCGATGCCGTAGTAATGACGACAGTTTCTTTGACTTCTTAATGGGCTCTGGGTATACTGGATAACTGAATATGTTGGTGTAAACATAATCCTTACCTAAATAAATACGTTCAGAAGTCTGGAAATTTGAAATGAAATAAAATTATGCAAATGGGCTATCGTATACATCTATCATGACACAAGTTTAACCAAATCATCAGGTAATAATACGTCCCAAATGCCTGTTAAAACGGCTGAACGTATCCCACATGTACCCCAATACAAATTTAACAGAGACCTCAAGTAAAATTATACGTTCCAAATGCCTGTAAAAATGGCTAAACGTATCCAACATCTACAATATGGCCTATGTTGCTATTTTTCTAATATCAACTGAAAGCAGAGTTCATTGCCTGACTTCATTCATGAAAATAATGTACAATTATATAATATAACTCAGTCAGAAAAAGAAGAAACATGTAGAGCGATTCGGGGCTGTGGGAATTTTAAGCTACACAAATCATTCCATCTATCGACACTCGGGTGAGCTGGACGGAGCAACACAAACGAAAAGCAGAGAATTTGTTTAACGAAAAAGGCCGACGACTGAACCCCAGTGTCGCAGAAAGGTCCAACACATCGAAGTTAAAACATAAAATTGTGGAGTAATGTATAGAACTGTTGACATAATATCGCTGTAATTATAAAACAAAATTAAAAAATACAGTTTAAACACTATATTAGATGTAGTCGGATAAAGGATAGTGTAATTTAACTGCAGTTTTGATAAATGATTATGTTTTCAATCTGAAATACTGCAGTTTTGATAAATGATTATGTTTTCAATCTGAAATATTAAATTAAAAATATAAAATTAAATGTATCTGCATACCCGTAGCCAGGGGGGGTGCGTTGGGTGCGTCCGCACCCAACTTTTTTGGACAAAAAATGCTCTATAGCTTCTGTCTCTAAATATAGATATAAAAGTCACCAGAATGCATGATTTACCGTTTCAATTTCAAAATTTTCTAGGGGGAGGACCCGCTAACCTGCATGTATTGAGGTAAGGCCAATAAAAGTGAGATTTCATACAAAAAATGCTCTATAGCTTCTGTCCCTAAATATAGATATAAAAGTCACCAGAATGCATGATTTACCGTTTCAATTTCAAAATTTTCTAGGGGGAGGACCCCCTAACCCCCCATCTGCAGTAGGGGGACACCCCCTCCCGCACCTACCCCCATCGCCACTACTCATGTATTGAGGTAAGGCCAATAAAAGAGAAATTTCATATAAAAAATGCTCTATAGCTTCTGTCCCTAAATATAGATATAAAAGTCACCAGAATGCATGATTTACCGTTTCAATTTCAAAATTTTCTAGGGGGAGGACCCCCTAACCCCCCACCTGCAGTAGGGGGACACCCCCTCACGCACCTACCCCCATCGCCACTTCTCATGTATTGAGGTAAGGCCAATAAAAGAGAAATTTCATATAAAAAATGCTCTATAGCTTCTGTCCCTAAATATAGATATAAAAGTCACCAGAATGCATGATTTACCGTTTCAATTTCAAAATTTTCTAGGGGGAGGACCCCCTAACCCCCCACCTGCAGTAGGGGGACACCCCCTCCCGCACCTACCCCCATCGCCACTTCTCATGTATTGAGGTAAGGCCAATAAAAGAGAAATTTCATATAAAAAATGCTCTATAGCTTCTGTCCCTAAATATAGATATAAAAGTCACCAGAATGCATGATTTACCGTTTCAATTTCAAAATTTTCTAGGGGGAGGACCCCCTAACCCCCCACCTGCAGGAGGGGGACACCCCCTCCCGCACCTACCCCCATCGCCACCTCGTGGCTCAATTCGCCGCGTTTCGGCGATATCCGCACCCCCCTTTTCAAAAACCTGGCTACGGGCCTGATCTGTAATACTTAATAATTAGTTTGCCATTTACAATTCCTTTATATATAGTCTATATATATGAATGAATGACAGGTAATCATTAAGTCCTGTTATTTAAATGCTTTGATACAAATATATCTTAGTTAATTAATAATCATTATATAACAAAACAACTTAAGACACGTATAGTGCACAAATTCCTTTTCCCATGCGGTCATTTCTTATCGCTCCGAGGTAAGCTGCACTTTCTTGATTTCATAGTTAAATATATTGACAGATAATAAATATTTTTAAATTAAATATTAAAACGATTACGTCATTAAGCAACTTAATTAAGACATTAATATAACACATAAATAATACACAAATTCCTTTTCGCTCGCGGCATTTCCATTTCTTTCCCAAGTAGACTACACCTGTTTCGTAATTTCATAATTTGGTTTAATAAAGTATATTGATATAGTAATATCGCCCCGTTATATCTTGGTTAATTAAACAAACATATCTATCTATAGATACTGCAACACCCTCTTTCGAAGAGTATGTGCAGATAATACTAAGAAACTTAATTAAGACATACATATAATAATAGTTTCCTTTTCGCTCGCGGGATTTCCTTTTTGCTCCCGAGTAAACGGCACCTCTTTCTTAATTGCATCTTAGTTTTCATAATTGCATTTAATAAAGTATATCGATAAATTTATATCATGTTTAATCAATCAAATATATAATAATTCTGCCACTAAACAACTAATTTAAGACATACATTTACTAAATACATTCCTTTTCACTCGCGGGAATTTCTTTTCGATTCTTTTCGCTTAACCATTCCTTTTCGCTGTTTACCCACTCCTACCCAAGACCGGCAAATTAACCGTCTTTTACCGGTCGCCATGAATCTGCTAGGATTAATGATTTAAACAGCTTAGCAAACATAGTCGTAAATATGTAAAGCAGTTTCATAGACCAGGCTTTTGAAGTTTTCTGAACCAGTTCAAACTTATAAACTTACCAATCTCCTGGAAATATATTTAGAAAGTTCACCTACATCTACAATCTCTACCCAGAGTTGTCGTTCCTTGCATACACATACATTCAATGGGAGAGATTGCTACATCTGGAACTAGACCACTATTAATTTCCCATAGACTTACATTATAGCCTAATATGGTGTCACACATGCTATCATACTCCGTCATACTTGAAACTGCCAGTAAACCATCTTCAAAGCCAGCACAACACAGATATAGCAAAAAATCAAGCTCCATTTCGGCTTTCAACTTCAGAACTTTGCTCAAAGTGAAGTAGGTATCGATTCTGACGAATTCAAGTCAAATCTGACGAAGAACACAATCAAATCTTGCCTCACAAAAAGTAGTGCCATTCACTTGTCTCAGCTCTGATTAACCTGATTCTTGCAGCAAAATATCTAGGAAGCTACTCTCTACACAAACATATTAATCTACACTACCTGTGGAGTGCACTTTCATCTCACACAGCATCTCAAATAACACTACTGTCAACTGTATATAGGACTAACCCCCTGGTTCCCGGTCCAAGTCCTATATGCCCTAGATTTGGTTGAAAAACAATTTATAATTAATGTGAGCATCAACTTACACGTCAACTTGAAAAATCCAGAATACCATCGCCATTCATCGAAGACTGGGGAAGATATTGGTGTTCGAGTCTAGGCACCTTCACAGCGACAACCTGTATGAACAAACCACCCGCAGTGGTGACAAGGTGTATACTGAAAATATCATAAAAATAAAAAAAAGTAATAATTTGGAGCCAAACTGATTTCTTATAGTCAGTAATAGTATTGGTGCTAAACATAAATACACATTTACACAATTTCTAACTGAACAGCATGTTATTTGTAGACGCAGGCCCTCCGTGGGTTTATTTTATATCATTTTTGAAATTTCAATTATTATATTTTGAAAAATAAAAATCTAAAACTGTCAAAAATTAGCCTGTTGGAATCTTACAAGTATATATATATGCAGATTCACATATTCATGAAACTTTGCAGAAAGCTTTCACACATATCATTTATTCAGAAAAAAATTATAACTGCCTTCTCACTATGGAATAAGAGAACCTATAGCCATTACAGCTATCTCGGGATGTACATTTTTCATGTTTTTGACCAAGTTTCTCAATTAATATTTTCCTTTGCACTATATAGAATTATATCAAAAGTAATTTCTAACATTTCCTATAGAGCAACAGACTTACTGATCCAATGATTTCTCAAATCTTTCACAATTGGCTTTATAAAAACATTTAACTTGAACCCCTATGTGACTAGAGAAATGGTAGTTTTTCCGAGGCTCAACCAATGTGAGCCCAACACGGTTTATTTGCTTTATACATCAGCGTATACCCAAATATGCAATTTACTTATAATTTAAATACAACAGAACACCTATCTGGCTCATTTTAACCATAACACTCAAAGCTTGCATTTTTAAAGAAAAGAGAAATTATCAGGACACTGACATTGGATAATGTGTTTACATGGCTCATCCAGAGCAATTTGATTGCCGTTAAATTATTTACTTAAGAGACTCTCTGAGTAATACCGGATTGTATCGGACAGCCGGCGTTCTTTGGACAGTTCAAAATATCTGTATTTATAGCTCTAATAAACGCAATACTACTGTAACCGCATTGCTATTCCTGTCTGTTTACAATTCTGTCCTACATAAACACAAATACTTAAGCACAAGTGACGAAATGTATTAACTGTTTTGATTGGTTGTGAACCAGATTGTAGTAGTGATCACCCTTTGGTTATCTGACTGAAAACTAAAAAAGCGCAGGAATTTTAAACATCGGTTTCACAACTAGAAAATAAAGGATAGTGAATGTGAAATTCTTTTAAATTTGTTTTCTTTTGTTTATTTAATAATTAAAAAAGAAATGTAAATGCAAAACATTTTCAATTTCAGGGGGAAAATATCAAAAGATAAAAAAAAACAAGTGTCCTATAAACTCCATGTGTAAAAAGTAACTTTAACTTCGCACTGGGTTGTATCGGACAGAAATCTCACCTGAGACTATGACATTAATGAAGAGTGTTGAATAGAGATGTGCGGGTATTTTTGCCTGGAAAATAATAACCGTATTGTTTCTAGATCTAATAAATTAGCGATGAGATCTAGATCTAAATTACAATATTAACATTTCCCTCGCTACTTTACCAGAAACGATAAATAACGGATCGTCACAGCGCGCAATCCGCATAAACATGATCGCACATGTTGCGGTGCATAACAACGATCGCTACTTGTAAAAACAACTAGACCGCTATGCTTCTAAAATAAGTAAAATGCACTATCCTTTAATTCTAACTAAACCCTAAATTACATCAATTCACGGGCCTCCGGTAATTCACACAATGATGGGTGTTAACCTGGGACTAATTCATTGTACACAACGGTTCCACTGTAGAAAAAAAAACGCACACAAAAAAAAAAAATAATAGCGACCGTTAGATTTTGTAAACTGTTCCCGCGTCATGAGAAAATCAGTTGCAATTTACTAAATTCAAAAAGCATGTACTTCAAAATAATATGGCAAATCTATTTCACGGTAGAATAGGCCTTAGTGTTTATTAAATGTATTTAGGGAAGGACTTACCCTTGTGCATTATATGCTTGTACATGTATATGGGCCGCACTTACTAACATTATTTGCAGCACTCCTGTTTCATAAAAAAATAGTTTATAAAGTATTGAACCATGATGATGACCTTATAATTCTGAGATCAGAGAAGTATCTTCTTTTTGCGATTTGTTTAAAGACAACTGGCGTCCGACTAGGTTCATGTTAATAGAAAGGGTTTTAAGCATGTTATTCCTTTCTCGTCGTAACCTCGCCTCTCTCACTGCGAGTTGGAATAAATAAAAAAGCGTGTCCTTTCAGATGGGCAGAAGGTATACACTACTATTTCTACCCAGGAAAAAGTGGTGTGCCCCCACCATGGATGATATTGATGATCATATATGGCCTAACATGTGCTAAAAATGACGTAAATCATTCAAACAACCAGCCAACCGATTTACTGAACCACCAGGTTCATGTTGATGACCCTCATCTTACGGATGTTGCCAGCTATCCGTCTGATGACTCCCATCAGCCAACTCACATCTAAATCATTTCATGTTATATTAATTGCATATATAAAATTATGTATTTATTAGGCACATATTTATATTTGCTTTATATTATAAGCACAACAAATAGGCGTCAGGATTGTCATAAGTAGCCAATTGCCGATCAAAATTATCGGTTAAAATGGTGTTATCATCAGTAAGTTTTGCCTTAACTTGTATTTCCAATATGTGACACTGACTTTGTTGATCCCTCGTCAAATTGTTTGGAATTCAAAATGAATCCCTGTTGCCAGGGCTAAATCTAGTTTAACTACTTTGCTGTGAAATTAGAAACTTCAGTTTAATTTTTTAGTTCATTTGCTCTTAGTACAAACATGTACCACTTCTATGATGTAATCGGTAAACACATCTACCCTTTGAGGGAGGGTAGAAGACCCAGGTTCAAATCCTGGTGGGAGTAAAAATTTGTTTGGAAAAGAGCTGGATTAAGCATTTCTAGTAATTCTAACTTTTGAATTCAATTCAATGTAATCCAATTCAATTTAAACAATCAAATATCATAAGTTACAGCATGTCTGGAAACGACCACGAGGGAAAGAAGCTATTACAAGACAATGGTCCATTTAGCAATAAAATCTTTCATGAGGCCCTCTTTTCGTCTTTGAAAGCCGTTTCCCTCTTTTGGTATTGCAATAATGAGCCACTTATAAAATATTTTACCTAATATTGTAATGCATTGAATGCTCTTAGAAGACAGTGGCCCAGTTAGTAAAATTATCTTCCCTGAGGCCCTCTTTTCAATTCATCATCTTTAAGGCCCTATTATATTACCCTTTGGTCTTAAAATGAAAAACAATGTTATTTTGCTACAATAATAGGTCTTTTTTAAATATGTTTACCATATATTTACAAAAATCTTCCCCGAGGCCCTCTTTTGTCCATACCTATTCTTCTCTTTTTGATATGACCTTTGCCCTTTAAATCTTGGTAGCCAAACAGAGACTAACGAGTGGTCGTTTGTATCTCATTTTAACCGGGTGTGTCTTTAATTGAAATGTTGAAAAATAATAGCTCTGTCATTTCACTGGGCGCTTCAGAGAGCTGAGATCAATGCCAAGAATGGAAGTTTATAACAATTATGTAAATATATATCCATTTTTAGATATCATACAGTAGCTTTTTTCACGTTTAATCTTCATTATTGTGATCTTTAATTTTTCATATTGACTACTATTCGCATTTAGGCAAAATAAAAAAAAAGTTAAAATATCAAAAGAAAAAAAAGAGACAAAAAATGTGAAATACGGTATACAAAATGCGAAGATGAAGGACTAGTGCTAGGTTATGGGGAAAAAAAACAATAATAAATGTATGAATTAAATTGAAACGAATGTTGTTTAACGGCTCATCAACACAGTATAGGTTATTTAGAGCTGCCCCAGAGAGAGGGGAAGGATACATAGGAATCCGGGAACCGTGCCCTGCTCTTATTATCAAACATATTCCTATGGTTCTTTAACGTGCTCGGAGGATAGACCGATACACGGTACTGCCCGGTTTACGTCCCCATCCGACGGACGAGGCTAAGGGAAAGTGTCTTGGTCAAAAACACACCGACGAAACTCAGTGGCGCCACGGAGGATTGAACCCGGGGCCTCCAGTTACAAATCCGCCGCGCTACCAACTGCGCCATGACAGCCCTACAGAATATTTTTTGTTTCAAAACCCAGTGTAAAACCCACATTGTCAATACATACAGACTTGCTTTACACAGATAATTTTAATGTTATAGTATCAAAAATAAACATTGTTTCATGCTACACTGATTTTTTCTCATATTTTGTTTTTGGAAAGAGAACAAAACAATAACCCATACTGTGTAATAAATCTGTATATAAATCCATTATTAAAGGACAATGTTTTAGGATAGTTTTAAAGGATTAATAAACACAACTTCCAAAATTATTATTTTTTCTATAAAAAACAACAAGAAGGATGATTAAGGAAGATCAAGATATAAGCAAGGGTATGTTATTTCTAATTAGTAAGCTAAGCTTTGCATGTCCCAGAATGAAAACATTAAGTTTATTTGCTACAGTTTGATACTGAAAAATCAACTAAGTAAATTATCTCTATACTCCAGTTCCACAGATAGCAAGGTATTGACTCCACATGGTTTCAAACTTATTCATTTTTAAGTTTTAATATGCGATTAGTTTCTCAACTTTGTACAAAGATATTATATATGTTTTAAAAAGGATAAGCTGTGGAATTTGACGTTGCATCTTGTTTCGATAAATGTGAAGTGTTGCTTGCATGATGATATTGCTCAAAACAGTATTAAATTTACTATTTCCAAGTTTCTGTTAAAGTTACGAATGCTGTATTGCATTTTTCTGTAAGATAAGTTTGAAGTTTTGACCAGATTTCTTTTACTGTTCCACAGTTCCAAAACAGATGTTGGATAGTTTCAGGTGTATCACAAAAGCTGCACATATCGTTATTAATCATATTCATTTTAGATAAAAGGTAATTTGTTCCACGTATCCTATGGTTGATTCTAAATTGAACCAAGGTAACTTAGGATCTTTTGTTATTTTATAAGGTAAGGCATATAATCTTTCAAATTCAAAGTTTGGAACACTAAGTTGACTAACTACTTCATTTTTCCATTAACTTAATGTTTTGGGATATTATTTCTTATCATGATGTCATATATGTTTCGACAGCCTTTCTCATTTTGTAGAATTAAGGATAGGATAGGATTAGTGGACGAATAGGGTTTGGCTGTTACAGGCTAGATGCAAAATATTTTCTTTAGGGCTGGCATGGCGCAGTCGGTAGCGCGGCGGATTTGTAACCGGAGGCCCCGGGTTCAATCCTCCGTGGCGCCACTGAGTTTCGTCGGTGTGTTCTTGACCAAGACACTTTCCGTTAGCCTCGTCCGACAGATGGGGACGTAAACCGGGCAGTACCGTGTATCGGTCTATCCTCCGAGCACGTTAAAGAACCATAGGAATCTATTTGATAATAAGAGTAGGGCACGGTTCTCGGATTCCTATGTATCCTTCCCCACTCTCTGGGGCAGCTCTAAATAACCTATACTGTGTTGATGAGCCCATAACCTAGCACTAGTCCTTCATAATAAGACTGCATTTTGTATACCATATTTCACATTTTTTGTCTCTTTTTTTGTCTTTTTATTTTTTAACTTTTTTTTTATTTTGCCTAAATGCGAACAGTAGTCAATATGAAAAAATAAAGATCACAATTATGAAGATTAAACGTGAAAAAAGCTACTGTAGTATGATATCTAAAAATGGATATATATTTACATAATTGTTATAAACTTCCATTCTTGGCATTGATCTCAGCTCTCTGAAGCGCCCAGTGAAACGACGGAGCTATTATTTTTCAACGTTTCAATTAAAGACACACCCGGTTAAAATGAGATAATAAATATAATAACAGTCGTGAAAGAAAAGAATGTAGTTAGAAGAGCTTATGGATGTGTAAACGTCTTGAAAACTGGTCGACATCACATGTTAGTTTCCATCCTGCGCTAAAACGACCACTCGTTAGTTTCTGTTTGGCTACCAAGATTTAAAGGGCAAAGGTCATAGCAAAAAGAGAAGAATATGGACAAAAGAGGGCCTCAGGGAAGATTTTTGTAAATATATGGTTAACATATTTAAAAAAGACCTATTATCGTAGCAAAATAACATTGTTTTCATTTTAAGACCAAAGGGTAATATAATAGGGCCTTAAAGATGATGAATTGAAAAGAGGGCCTCAGGGAAGATAATTTTACTAACTGGGCCACTGTCTTCTAAGAGCATTCAATGCATTACAATATTAGGTAAAATATTTTATAAGAGGCTCATTATTGCAAAACCAAAAGAGGGAAACAGCTTTCAAAGAAGAAAAGAGGGCCTCGTGAAAGATTTTATTGCTAAATGGGCCATTGTCTTGTAATAGCTTCTTTCCCTCGTGGTCGTTTCCAGACATGCTGTAACTTATGATATTTGATTGTTTAAATTGAATTTGATTACATTGAATTAAATTCAAAAGTTAGAATTACTAGAAATGCTTAATCCAGCTCTTTTCCAAACAAATTTTTACTCCCACCAGGATTTGAACCTGGGTCTTCTACCCTCAAAGGGTAGATGTGTTTACCGATTACACCATAGAAGTGGTACATGTTTGTTCTAAGAGCAAATGAACTAAAAAATTAAACTGAAGTTCCTCATTTCACAGCAAAATAGTTACCGTAAACTAGATTTAGCCCTGGCAATAGGGATTCATTTTGAATGCCAAACAATTTGACGAGGGATCAACGAAGTCAATGTCACATATTTCAAATACAAGTTAAGGCAAAACTAACTGATGATAACACCATTTTAACCGATAATTTTGATCGGCAATTGGCTACTAATGACAACCCTGACGGCCATTTGTTGTGCTTATAATATAAAGCAAATATAAATATGTGCCTAATAAAATTAAAATACATAATTTTATATATGCAATTAATATAACATTTAAGCATGAAATGATTTAGATGTGAGTTGGCTGATGGGAGTCATCTGACGGATAGCTGGCAACATCTGTAAGATGAGGGTCATCAACATGATGGTTCAGTAAATCGGTTGGCTGGTTGTTTGAATGATTTACGTCATTTTTAGCACATGTTAGGCCATATATGATGATCGATATCATCCATGGTGGGGGCACACCACTTTTTCCTGGGTAGAAATAGTAGTGTATACCTTCTGCCCATCTGAAAGGACACACTTTCTTATTAATTCCAACTAGCAGTGAGAGAGGCGAGGTTTCAAACCATCCAAGCCACGGATGCAGTAAATCGGAATCAACCTTCTCAGCACATTAAACATTTATGGCACTGCTCCTCGATTCAGATGTAACCTTTCTTAATTTTTTTTGGTTATATAAAATGTGTAACCTGTTGCTATAAATACTAAAATAATTTCCTCTGCTTTAAACCTTCTACTAGATACGTATCATACAATGTATCTGTAGGCAGCATTAAAAAAAATTAGTTACTGTCCCGTTCATTTGTTTTGTACAATTTAAACAGAATTAATTAGGTGCATATAGTATATATAAACCATCACGGTCTCTTTCAGCGTAAATCCACGTATATAAATGATGTCATGGTCTCTTTCAGCGTAAATCCATGTATATAAATCACGTCACAATCCCTTTCAGAGTAAATCCACGTAATAAATTAATAAATTAAGCGGACTCAGCACTGCAGTCCGCTTATGACCGAGATGTTACGATCTCTTGGCGCCATTTGTTTTGTTTAATGGAGAGAAAGTGAACCGAACCGAGTTATTTTGCGCGATTTATTAAACCGCATGTAGACTTGACGCGGTCGTTATTTCCTTATTATTTAATATTGAATCGTTTGAAATGTTATATATTTATTTTTTATAAAAACTTAAAATTGATAAAAAAAAAGAAAGTTTCTCTTAAAGGGACACACAGCAATCTTGATTTTTTTTAAAAAAATGGCGTCCCTTTAGTTTTTCTCTTCACTTGCATTTGTTCAATCATTGATAGTAACTGTTAGAATAGTTCAAAGCAAATTATTTTTACAAATTACTGACTTTTTATAATAGTGCATCAATAATATATTTAAAAATTTGGTGAAATAGTAAAGAAAATTGAAATCTCATTTTTTTATTTAATTATATGCAAGCAGTTTTAAAGTCAAAATGACGTAGGATAAGTAAACTGAGGAGCAAATTTTAATCTTTGAATAAAACTCAAGATTGCCATGTGTCCCTTTAACCGAACACTGTAGAACATATTCTAACACGGTTGTCGTAAACAATATTTGAAAAAAACAAGTACACTGTAAACAAAATGCGAGTAAAATATGTCGAAAATGGAAAATACTACAGAAAATCTGTTAAAAGGGCTGCAGATGATAAAGGCCAGCGCAGCCTTTTGACCTTTGATGTTAAAAGGACAAATTCCTTGACAACACAAGTTGCCAAATCTCCGCCTACTGAAGTGCCGGGTCAGTCGGACTCGCAACTTGCGACGCAGAGCACCGCTGTTGTTGAGCGTTCTTTCAGTCTGATGAATGACCTATGTACATTTCTGAGGTCTTCATTGAAGACAACAAACTTGGATGCTCTGATGAGGATTAAACTTGGATGCTCTGATGAGGATTAACTGTGTAAACCCCAAAGAGGAGGACTTTGATCAGACTGTTGATGACTTTAAGGACTTCAAGTCCAGACAGTTACCCTTGTAAATGATGTTAAAATTAGAAGTGTCCTATTATACCAGTCCTGTTTTAGTGTTAAATAATTTTGTTTTCAATTATTAAATTGATGCAACTTTCTATTTACTGTATGTATGTAGACTGCCATTTGTTTATTGATGTATCTTGAAAGTCAGTCTACCTTTTCCCAATTTGGCCGAAAATCGCGCTTGAATTTCCCAAAATGAAAGGCTAAGGCCCCTTCCCAATTTTTGGAAAAAAGGCCCTGCGTATATAAATGACGTCACCGTTTCATTCAGCGTAAATCAACATATAAATGATGTCACCGTCTCTTCCAGTGTAAATCCACATATTATAACTTCACTGTTAATTTCAGGTTGAATTTGCATATAATAACTTCACTGTTTAATATTTCCGGGGTAAATTCACCGCATATTCATATATATATTAACTTCAGTGTTAATTTCAGGGTAAAAATTTGCATATATAGTAACTTCAGTGTTAATTTCAGGTGAATTCAGGGACTTCTCTGTTAATTTCAGGATAAATTTGCATATATAGTAACTTCACTTATCAATTTAAGAAAAAAATAGTCAATAGAAAGAAAAAAAATGAAAAAGAAAAATATAAGAATGCTTTTAAATGCATGGGTTGACATTATTTACTGTAAACAGTATCAAAGATAGAATTATGAAATGAATGTTTTACTGCATTTTTTCTCAATTTTTAAAAAACCACGCTTGCGACGGTATGGGTTATGTTCCTAAATTATATAAAAAAATCCACATAATATACATGACGTTGCTGATACTTCAGTGTAAATCCACATAACAACGTCACTGTCGCGTTTAGCGTAAATCCGCATGTTTAGAATCTTCACTGTCAATTTCTGGATAAATCTATACGTATAAATAATTTCACTGTCTCTTTTTGTGTAAATTCCACTAAATAAACAATTTCAACATCCCTTTTAGTATCAAGTCGCAGTGATAAACCATGTCATTGTCTCTTTCAGCATAATTCCGTCTGTACAAATGATTTCACCGTCACTGACTTTCAGTGTTAATCCACACATATTATTAATAACTTCACTGTCACTTACTACTAATATAACGTTACTTAAGACCTGTTTAAGGAATTTTCACAGACATATTCTAACTATCTGGGTTCCATTAATTACGGGTGGGGGTGTTCCTGGTGGTGTTCCTTGTTGTTCCAGGCAGTGTTCCCTTTATTGCGTGTTTCTTTTTCCCTTATCCCCGTGCCACTAAAGCAAGTCTCCACTCCCCAAATGACAACTCTACCAGGGATGTCATTAAGAGGCGGGGATTTCTCTCTGCTACTTTGACTGGTCTACCTGGCTACTATGAATACTTTTACTAGTATTTTATACAAGTATCAATAAAAATACCCGGCTATTCTGCTCTGGGTGCCGCTTACTTATAAAGGTAATGACACCCCTGCTCTACCCTGCCCTGTATATATTGGTGGGGCGTATGATCAGATCATTGAGCACCGAAGCAGTGTGGTGTAGTGGTTATAGCGTCTGCCTTGCATTCGGGAGGTCGTGGGTTCGAGTCCCCTGACCGCGTCATACCAAAGACTTTAAAAATGGAGTAGTCACTTGTAACCCTTGCCTGACGAGCAAATAATGGGTAGTGCTGCGACTGATTGACCAGTGTCAGAGAAATACACACACATCAGATCATTGATACCATCATCATGATGCCCATGCCATGGCATGTGCTCGCACTTTATTTAGTTTTTGATGAAGAAGAGGTGAAACTCTTATAAATTAAGAAGCGCCCACGTTTGACGGGAATCACCATATTGTTTACCTTAGTAAGAATACATTATTATATCAGGAATCTCTATGAATACTCCCTGATAAAACAAATATGTACCGCATTTTCGGAAATCAGTCGCCATTTTGTTTATCTTATGATTGAAGAGGTCGCTACTGCAGAGTTGTCGTTTCTTGAAAATAGTTCAATATGGCATCGAATACTCTCAATCGGAACTCTTCGCCAATTTCCGTACTCGGGAATAGTGGCTCGGAGAGTATTGGGTGCCGCTCAATGGTTTTTTGCATCAAAATGCAGCATTTGGTTCGGTTTTCGATTGTAGCTCTCCGCAAAATAGTGCTCTTCTATATAATGTTGTATTGATGAAAATATTGCAGATAAGTGAGTGATTTTGATCAATTTCTTGATATTGTATCGCTATGACCGATAAATTATACTTTTTAACAAAATAAATCCCGTAGTTGAAATCAAGACGTTTCGGCCCCAAACAGTTCGTTCGGTCCCAAACAGTTCGTTCCATATAATGACTGATAGTTTGGAAGCATTTGTTGAGTTTTCCAAATATATACTTTAATATTACGGTTGAATTGAAGGGAAAGGAGGAAGAGACATTGTAATTATGATTATATCATATTATGGGAGTGATTGTTTACTGTTTTGTCAGTCGAGAGTGATATGTCAGCTGCATGCATATATGAACTTGATATTGTATCAGTAAATCAATTAATAAAACTCTAAACAAAGAAAGATATGACTCATGAAGTCCATACTGACGTCCATGGCGTCCATGGTACTTGATATATTGTTAAATTACGCTTATATGGTCTGCAAGTATATATTTTTTCTCCAATCCACAGACATTAGGGTACACCTTTGACATGAGGGTTAGTTTATTGCAAGATATAGATCTTATACATATATCATCTAGTGAAAACATTCCAGATATCATATATTTAATATAAACAATATGAAAATAGTTTATTTAACACTATGTGATCAATGATTACATCATTTTATTTTATAAGGGCTTCTTGAAGCATCAAACATTTTTAAAATGTTTAAATTTCAATCGGAGGCTCTAGTGTGTTTTACAAAAGATGGTTTACAGGAGGAATAACTTTTATCAATGACATTTTAAACAAAAATGGAAATCTTTATTCATACATAGAATTGAATGAACACTATAATATACAGTCCAATTTTCTTGAATATGAAGGTATTATAACTGCTGTCAGGAATTATTTGGCAAACCTGAATATTGTGCATCTAGCCTGTAACAGCCAAACCCTATTCGTCCACTAATCCTATCCTTAATTCTACAAAATGAGAAAGGATGTCGAAACATATATGACATCATGATTAGAAATAATGTATATCCCAAAGCATTAAGTAAATGGAAAAATGAAGAAATGTTCCAAACTTTGAATTTGAAAGATTATATGCCTTACCTTATAAAATAACAAAAGATCCTAAGTTACCTTGGTTTAATTTAGAATCAACCATAGGATATTTGGAACAAATTACCTTTTATCTAAAAATGAATATTATTAATAACGATATGTGCAGCTTTTGCAAAGATACACCTGAAACTATCCAACATCTGTTTTGGAACTGTGGAGCAGTAAAATAATTCTGGTCAAAACTTCAAACTTATCTTACAGAAAAATGCAATACAGCATTCGTAACTTTAACAGAAACAGATATTTTTATTTGGAAATAGTAAATTTAATACTGTTTTGAGCAAAATCATCATGCAAGCAAAACTTTACATTTATCGAAACAAGATGCAACGTCAAATTCCACAGCTTAACCTTTTTAAAACGTATATAATATCTTTATACAAAGTTGAGAAACTAATCGCATATATCAACTTAAAAATGAATACGTTTGAAACCATGTGGAGTCAATGCCTTGCTAGTATCATGAGTATAGAGACAATTTACTTTGTTGATTTTTCCAGTATCAAACTGTAGCAAATAAACTTAATGTTTTCATTCTGGGACATGCAAAGTTAAGCTTACTAATTAGAAATAAGATACCCTTGCTTATATCTTGATCTTCCTTAATCAACCTTCTTGTTTTTTATAGAAAAAATAATAATTTTGGAAGTTGTGTATATTAATCCTTTAAAACTATCCTAAAACATTGTCCTTTGACAATGGATTTATATACAGATATATTACACAGTATGGGTTATTGTTTTTTTCTCTTTCCAAAAACAAAATTTGAGAAAAAATCAGTGTAGCATGAAACAATGTTTATTTTTGATACTATAACATTAAAATTATCTGTGTAAAGCAAGTCTGTAAGTATTGACAATGTGGGTTTTACACCGGATTTTGAAACAAAAAATAATTTCTTTAGGGCTGGCATGGCGCAGTCGGTAGCCGGAGGCCCCAGGTTCAATCCTCCATGGCGCCACTGAGTATCATCGGTGTGTTCTTGACCAAGACACTTTCCGTTAGCCTCGTCCGACGGATGGGGACGTAAACCGGGCAGTATCGTGTATCGGTCTATCCTCCGAGCACGTTAAAGAACCATAGGAATCTATTTGATAATAAGAGTAGGGCACGGTTCTCAGATTCCTATGTATCCTTCCCCTCTCTCTGGGGCAGCTCTAAATAACCTATACTGTGTTGATGAGCCGTTCAACAACATTTGTTTCAATTCAATTCATACATTTATTTTATTTTTTTTCCCCATAACCTAGCACTAGTCCTTCATAATAAGACTATGCATTTTGTATACCGTATTTCACATTTTTTGTCTCTTTTTTTTGTCTTTTTATTTTTTAACTTTTTTTTTATTTTGCCTAAATGCGAACAGTAGTCAATATGAAAAAATAAAGATCACAATAATGAAGATTAAACGTGAAAAAAGCTACTGTATGATATCTAAAAATCGATATATATTTACATAATTGTTATAAACTTCCATTCTTGGCATTGATCTCAGCTCTCTGAAGCGCCCGGTGAAAAGATGGAGCTATTATTTTTCAACATTTCAATTAAAGACACACCCGGTTAAAATGAGATACCGGTAATAAATATAATAACAGTCGTGAAAGAAAGAATGTAGTTAGAAGAGTTTATGGATGTGTAAACGTCTTGAAAACTGGTCGACATCACATGTTAGGTTTCATCCTGCGTTAAAACGACCACTCGTTAGTCTCTGTTTGGCTACCAAGATTTAAAGGGCAAAGGTCATAGCAAAAAGAGAAGAATATGGACAAAAGAGGGCCTCAGGGAAGATTTTTGTAAATATATGGTAAACATATTTAAAAAAGACCTATTATTGTAGCAAAATAACATTGTTTTTCATTTTAAGACCAAAGGGTAATATAATAGGGCCTTAAAGATGATGAATTGAAAAGAGGGCCTCAGGGAAGATAATTTTACTAACTGGGCGACTGTCTTCTAAGAGCATTCAATGCATTACAATATTAGGTAAAATATTTTATAAGAGGCTCATTATTGCAAAACCAAAAGAGGGAAACGGCTTTCAAAGACGAAAAGAGGGCATCATGAAAGATTTTATTGCTAAATGGGCCATTGTCTTGTAATAGCTTCTTTCCCTCGTGGTCGTTTCCAGACATGCTGTAACTTATGATATTCGATTGTTTAAATTGAATTTGATTTCATTGAATTAAATTCAAAAGTTAGAAATACTAGAAATGCTTAATCCAGCTCTTTTTCCAAACAAATTTTTACTCCCACCAGGATTTGAACCTGGGTTTTCTACCCTCAAAGGGTAGACGTGTTTACTGATTACACCATAGAAGTGGTACATGTTTGTACTAAGAGCAAATGAACTAAAAAATTAAACTGAAGTTTCTAATTTCACAGCAAAGTAGTTAAACTAGATTTAGCCCTGGCAACAGGGTTTCATTTTGAATTCCAAACAATTTGACGAGGGATCAACAAAGTCAGTGTCACATATTGCAAATACAAATTAAGGCAAAACTTACTGATTATAACACCATTTTAACCGATAATTTTGATCGGCAATTGGCTACTAATGACAACCCTGACGCCTATTTGTTGTGCTTATAATATAAAGCAAATATAAATATATGCCTAATAAATACATAATTTTATATATGCAATTAATATAACATTTAAGCATGAAATGATTTAGATGTGAGTTGGCTGATGGGAGTCATCTGACGGATAGCTGGCAACATCCGTAAGATGAGGGTCATCAACATGAACCTGGTGGTTCAGTAAATCGGTTGGCTGGTTGTTTGAATGATTTACGTCATTTTTAGCACATGTTAGGCCATATATGATCATCGATATCATCCATGGTGGGGGCACACCACTTTTTCCTGGGTAAAAATAGTAGTGTATATCTTCTGCCCATCTGAAAGGACATGCTTTTTTATTTATTCCAACTCGCAGTGAGAGAGGTGAGGTTTCAAACCATCCAAGCCATGGATGCAGTAAATCGGTTTCAAACCATCCAAGCCACGGATGCAGTAAATCGGAATCAACCTTCTCAGGACATTAAACATTTAGGGCACTGCTTCCCGATTCAGATGTAACCTTTCTTAATTTTTTTTGGGCCCATTAACTTCTAGGTATGGTTACAGGGCCGTCGATCTGCCGATTTAACCTTCTGGTACGTAAAATATTGAGTACGAACTGTATTTAATACAAATAAAACTTGTAGACTATTTAAAACAATGATTATAATCAAAATTATGGCCACAAAATAATTCCCCCTTTCCTGTAAAAACACGCTAAAATTCCCCCACCTAAGGGTCGCAGTCCCCCAAAACAGATCGACGGCCCTGGGTTATATAAAATGTGTAACCTGTTGCTATAAATACTAAAATAATTTCCTCTGCTTTAACAAGGGCTTGCAACCTTCTACTAGATACGTATCATACGATGTATCTGTAGGCAGCATTAAAAAAAATTAGTGACTGTCCTGTTCATTTGTTTTGTACAATTTAAACAGAATTAATTTTTGGTGCATATAGTATATATCAACCATCACGGTCTCTTTCAGCATAAATCCACGTATATAAATGATGTCACGGTCTCTTTCAGCGTAAATCCACGTATATAAATGACGTCACCGTCTCTTTCAGCGTAAATCCACGTATATAAATGATGTCACCGTCTCTTCCAGTGTGAATCCACATATAGTAACTTCACTGTTAATTTCAGGATGAATTTGCATATAATAACTTCACTGTTTAATATTTCCAGGGTAAATTTGCCGCATATATATATATTAACTCTCAGTGTTAATTTCCGGGTAAAAATTTGCATATATAGTAACTTCAGTGTTAATTTCAGGTGAATTCAGGGACTTCTCTGTTAATTTCAGGATAAATTTGCATATATAGTAACTTCACTTATCAATTTTAGAAAAAAATAGTCAATAGAAAGAATAAAAATAAAAATATAAGAACGATTTTAAATGCATGGGTTGACATTAATTACTGTAAACAGTATCAAAGATAGAATTATGAAATGAATGTTTTACTGCATTTTTTCTCAATTTAAAAAAAAACACGCTTGCGACGGTATGTGTAATGTTCCTAAACTATATAAAAAAATCCACATATATAAATGACGTTGCTGATCCTTCAGTGTAAATCCATATAACAACGTCACTGTCGCTTTCAGCGTAAATCCGCATGTTTAGAATCTTCAGTCAATTTCCGGATAAATCCATACGTATAAATAATTTCACTGTCTCTTTTTGTGTAAATCCCACTAAATAAACAATTTCAACATCCCTTTTAGTATCAAGTCGCAGTGATAAACCATGTCACTGTCTCTTTCAGCGTAATTCCGTCTGTACAAATGATTTCACCGTCACTGACTTTCAGTGTTAATCCACACATATTATTAATAACTTCAATGTCACTTTCTAGATTAATCCACATGTATAAATAACTTCTACTTTTTATTTTCTGTTTTAAATCTATGTACTTAAATATATCAATATAACGTTAAGACCCGTTTAAGGAATTTTCACAGACATATTCTAACTATCTGGGTTCTATTAATTACGGGTGGGGGTGTTCCTGGTGGTGTTCCTTGTTGTTCCAGGCAGTGTTCCCTTTATTGCGAGTTTCTTTTTCCCATATCCCCGTGCCACTAAAGCAAGTCTCCACTCCTCAAATGACGACTCTACCAGGGGTGTCATTAAGAGGTGGGAGGTGGGGATTTCTCCCTGCTACTTTGACTGTTCTACCTGGCTACTATAAATAGGATGGTGTTCCCTAATATCGCGGTACTTACCGTTTGCAGTTTAAATAAATGATAATACAACATTTATCTAAAACTATTTCTGTTCTAGTTACGTTCACAAACATCTCATTTGTATTTGTACATACATGTAGTATTAAAACATTAGATGGATTACATATTGAAATAATTTTATCCGATATCGACAACTATGTTTTTACTGTTGTCAGGGGAGAGTACTCTAATATCGCGGTAAACGGTGGAGGCCCTGACTAGATTTTATTAATTGCCAAAAAATCTAAATAAAATAAATGGGGTATATCTACAAATAAATCTACAACTATATGCTAAAATTCAATAGTTTCTTTTAATAATCACGCAAGTTACATCAATTCATCACTCAACACTCTTGTTTTCTTTACTTTTTTAACTTTTGTACAAGCAGTTAGACCTTTGTAAGGCAGTGTGGACGTGAAAACAGAGCCACGCCTCAAAACTGTAACATTAAAGCTGTAATTAAGGTGTGTCCAATGTGGACAGACGTCACACTTTCCCCAAGAAAAAAAAACAAAGTGTCTTGCACCCACTCAATATGTGCGCCTACAAATCAATTTGGGAACTCCGTAGGAAAAAGCACAGCAGGGCTTCTTTGTTAGTTCCCCTTAATTTATTGGCGCTGTTGACAGGTGCCCTGTTCGCAACATAGCGTCGTCACGTGACCACAACAAGTTCATTCATAAATATCATCAAGCAGACGAAGATTTGACGGAGCCCAAAAGTTCATCAAGTTATTTTACGAAGTGGTATGGGTTCTTTCGTTGGTAAGGGGGTGGGGTAAATTTACACACTGTGATGTTTTTATGTATTTATATGGAAAACCAATTTTACTTACTACAGTGCTTTGGGGTGTATAGAATCATTGGTAGTAAAGAATCAGTTTCTGTTTAAAATCAATTTTCTCAGCTCATATATTTTAGATTATTTTAAAACTTTCCAGGCTTGAAGATATATCATATAAGCATACATTTATTCAACGGTGAAATTATTTGGGACATTTTTACATGTAAAATATATCACTACGTGCAACACCTCTCAGAAAAAATGATTCTATACTACCTGAATGAAGTGTGTTTTTGAAACGAAAAATTCATACTGTCACAATAAACTCTGAAATAAATATTTGCTGTTTTAACAAATGTTAGGGACAAAAATCAAAATGCAATCATCAGTTAAGGTAACTTGTGGAATTTTGGCACTTTTAAGGATAAAATGAAATTATGTAAATATTGGTGCAAAAACGCCTATTAAAAAATCACAGCTTCAGGACAAATAATTTTAGAAATTTTGCTATCATACAACTAAAAAGGTAAATCTAAATCAGAAATTAAATAAACATTTTCCTTTCGTTTTAAAATGAGACGTTTAACCCAAGTGATTCTATACCCCCCAAAGCACTGTATGACTATGAGTTGAGACATTTTGCCGATATGTATTTGTAAACATTATCGTGACCTTCGGGTATGAATTGTGGGATTTTGATCTCAGGTAGGTGGCGCTTGAGGGTGATGTCATCAAAAATAGTGTTTACCGCGATATTAAAGAACCCGCGATATTAGGAGAAACCACTATACTTTTACTAGTATTTTATACAAGTATCAATAAAAATACCCGGCTATTCTGCTCTGGGTGTCGCTTACTTATAAAGGTAATGACACCCCTGCTCTACCGTGCCCTGTATATATTGGTGGGGCGTATGATCAGATCATTGATACCATGAATCATTGATACCATGATCATGATGCCCATGGGCCATGGCATGTGCTCGCACTTTATTTAGTTTTAGATGAAGAAGAGGTGAAACTCTTATAAATTAAGAAGCGCCCACGTTTGACTGGAATCACCATATTGTTTACCTTAGTATGAATACATTATTATATCAGGAATCTCTATGAATACTCCCTGATAAAACAATAAATATGTACCGCATTTTCGGAACTTGCCAGCAGTCGCCATTTTGTTTATCTTATAATTGAAGAGGTCGCTACTGCAGAGTTGTCGTTTCTTGAAAATAGTTCAATATGGCCTCGAGTACTCTCCGAGTCGGATTCCCGAGTGACGGAATCCGACGAGGCAGTTCCGATTGCGAATACTCTCCGAGTCGGAATCCCGAGTGACGGAATCCGACGAGGCAGTTCCGATTGTATTACCGAGTACGGAAATTGGCGAAGAGTTCCGATTGGATCCGTGTAGCATAGCGTAACGAAGAAATCAAAAGCGGGCCGGGTGACCGAGGCTAGCAGAATCGCAAACACATTCGCAACATCTCGTACACTGCTTCGCAGCATGACTCGAATGTAATACGCCGATTTCCATATTGGTTACGTCATACTAGCGTGACGCGGGTCAGATTCCCGCCAAAACGAATATGCATTCAAAATCAAAGTTATCTTCAACATTTTGCAATGTCATTTACCCGATTGCTCCATCTATAGTTTATTTACGTGAAAACAGTGATAAAACCTTCATCTGTATTGTAAATAACAAATATGCAACGCAAATCATACATCAACACGTGTGGCAGGCGGCCATATTGGTTATGTAGCAACTGCTTAGCAACAGTGCACTATTTTCTGTGCCGTTGCCTTCCGGCTAACAGAATGTAAAGATTTTGAACATACCGAATCGCCGTGATACACACGAGGCGGGATCCCGAAGAATGACGGGATTGGCCGAGCGTTCACGATTGTCGCAAACAATCTCCACGCAGAGTTATCGTTCCTTGCACTAGTGTACTCTGGGTAGAGTTCGAAATGACGTCAGTATGCCCTGCCCGCTGATTGGTTGGTAATTCAATTCGATTCAGAACTCTTCGCCAATTTCCGTACTCGGTGACGGATTCCGACGAGGCAGTTCCGATCAACACTAGTAACAACCGGTTTATTCTGGTAAAGATTTTCTGTGCGTATATAAGAAAATGTATTTCTCTATTACTCTATAAGCTATAGAAGGATCTACGTTTGAGAAACTTACCAGCATCTTTGTGAAGGTAGGAATTTTGCCATATTGGGTACTTATTACTTCACTGGGTACTGTAACGTTAGGTCTACTCTGCACGGTCGGTCGGTGCAATTTCACGGATAAAATATAAGTTGCCTGAATAAGAACGGATAAGCAATTTCACGGATAAAATATAAGTTGCCTGAATAAGAACGGATAAGCACCTCGTTTTTAGCTCTACTGGCCAAGGGCCAGCAGAGCTTATGGGATGGTGTGTTGTCCGTCTTCCGTCGTCCGTCGTCCGTCCGTCGTCCGTCCGTTAACTTTTCTTCAAACGACTTCTCCTCAGAAACCGCTTGGCTAATTTTGACCAAACTTCACATGGATGATCCTTAGATGAATGCTTTTTAGATTTGTTAAAATTAGGTCAGCGCTACATCCAAGATGGCTGCCATTACCATATATGGTCGAAACCTTAAAAAATCTTCTTCTCCAGAACCGCTGGACAGATTTCAACAGTTTTTCTTTTAAAATGATCGCCAACGCCTAGACTATCAAGATTGTTCAAATTTAGTCCCCGGGGTCAAAAATGGCCGTGCCCCGGGAGTCCAAAGTTTGTATATTGAGGTTTTGCATGTTTTTCATATAGACATATAGGAAAAAACTTTAAAAAATCTTCTTCTCTGAAACCACAAGGCACAGAGCTCTCATGTATTACATGTAGCATCAGCCTATGGTCCTCTACTAAGTTTGTTCAAATGGTGACCCTGGGGTCAAATTTATCCCCGCCCCGGGGGTCACAGTTTTACATAGACTTATATAGGAATTTTTTTTAAAAAAATCTTCTTCTCTGAAACTACAACAGCCAGAGGTTTGATATTTTGCATTTACTATAAGCTTATGGTCCTTTACCAAGTTTGTTCAAATGTTGACCCTCGGGTCACATTTGGCCCCGCCTCAAGGGTCACATGTTTTACATAGACATGTATAGGGAAAAACTTAAAAAATCTTCTCTGAAAATGCAAGAGCCAGAGGTTTAATATTTTGCATTTGCTATAAGCTTGTGGTCCTCTAACAAGTTTGTTCAAATGGTGACCCAGGGGTCACATTTGGCCCCACCCCGGGGGTCACAGTTTTACATAGGCTTGTATAGGGAAAACTGAAAAAATTCTTCTTCTCTGGAACCACATGGCACAGAGCTCTCATTTATTACATGTAGCATCAGCTTAAGGTCCTCTACTAAGTTTGTTCAAATGATGACCCTAGGGTCAAATTTGTCCCCGCCCCGAGGGTCACAGTTTTTCATAGACTTATATAGGATTTTTTTTTAAAAATCTTCTTCTCGGAAACTACAAGAGCCAGAGGTTTGATATGTTACATTTATTATAAGCTTATGGTCCTTTACCAAGTTTGTTCAAATGGTGACCCTGGGGTCACATTTGGCCCCGCCCCAAGGGTCACATGTTTTACATAGACATGTATAGGGAAAAACTGAAAAAATCTTCATCTCTGAAACTGCAAGAGCCAGAGGTTTAATATTTTGCTGTTGCTATAAGCTTATGGTCCTTTACCAATTTTGTTCAAATGGTGACCCTGGGGTCACATCTGGCTCCGGCCCGGGCGTCACAGTTTTACATAAATGCTTGTATAGTGAAAAACTGAAAAAAATCTTCTTCTCTGGAACTGCAAGAGCCAGAGGTTTAATATTTTGCACTTGCTATAAGCTTATGGTCCTTTACCAACTTTGTTCAAATTGTGACCCTTGGGTCACATTTGACCCCGCCCCAAGGGTCACATGTTTTACATAGACATGTATAGGAAAAACTTAAAAAATCTTCTTCTCTGAAACTGCAGGAGCCAGAGGTTTAATATTTTGCATTTGCTATAAGCTTATGGTCTTCTACCAAGTTTGTTCAAATGGTGACCCATTGGTCACATTTGGCCCCACCCTGGGGGTCACAGTTTTACTTAGGCTTGTATAGGCAAAAACTGAAAAAAATCTTCTTCTCTGGAACCACATGGCACAGAGCTCCCATGTATTACATGTAGCATCAGCTTATGGTCCTCTACCAAGTTTGTTCAAATGGTGACCCATTGGTCACATTTGGCCCCACCCTGGGGGTCACAGTTTTACTTAGGCTTGTATAGGCAAAAACTGAAAAAAATCTTCTTCTCTGGAACCACATGGCACAGAGCTCTCATGTATTACATGTAGCATCAGCTTATGGTCCTCTACCAAGTTTGTTCAAATGGTGACCCTGGTGTCAAATTTGTACGCGCCCCGGGGGTAACAGTTTTTTAATTTCTTTTTAATTTTTTTTTTTTTTAATTTGATTTTTTTTTTTTTTTTTTCAATTTCATTTTTAGCTCTACTGATCAGAGATCAGCAGAGTTTATGCCGTGGTGCGGCGTCCGTCGTCCGTCTGTCTGTCCGTCTGTCCGTCCGTCTGTCTGTCCGTAAACTTTTATTTGTAGCGACTACTCCTCTGAAACTACTGGATGGATATTCATGAAACTTTACAGAAATGTTGCCCATGAAGTCTAGTTGATCCTAGCAAAAATTCATGTTGATGCAAAATCCAAGATGGCCGCCAAAGCTAAAAATAGATTTTTAAAATACAAGTTTGTAGCGACTACTTCTTGAAAACTATAAGTGATATTGATATGGGACTTTTTCTAAAATGATCAGCATGACATGATGTTGATCCTAGTCGAATATTATTTTGATTCGACCTTAAACATGGCTGCCAGTGGCCATCTTTGTTTACATAGAGTTATATAGTAAAAACATGTAGCGACTTCTCCTCTGAAACTACTTAATGGATGTCCATGAAACTTCACAGGAATGTTGCTCTTGATGTCTAGTTGATCCTAGAAAAATTTCAAGGTGGCCGCCACGGCTAAAAATAGATTTAAAATAAATAAATTTGTAGCGACTACTTCTTGAAAACTGTAAGTGATATTGATATGGGACGTTTTCTAAAATGATCAGCATGACATGATGTTGATCCTTGTCGAAATTTATTGCGATGCGACTTTAAACATGGGCGCTAGCGGCCATCTTTGTTTACATATATATATATAGTAAAAACTTGTAGCGACTACTCCTCTGAAACTACTGGATGGATATTCATGAAACTTTACAGAAATGTTGCCCATGATGTCTAGTTGATCCTAGCAAAAATTCATGTTGATGCAAAATCCAAGATGGCCGCCAAAGCTAAAAATAGATTTTTAAAATACAAGATTGTAGCGACTACTCCTTGAAAACTATAAGTGATATTGATATGGGACTTTTTCTAAAATGATCAGCATGACATGATGTTGGTCCTTGTCAAAAATCGTTTTGATTCGAGGTTAAACATGGCTGCCAGTGGCCATCTTTGTTTACATAGAGTTATATAGTAAAAACTTGTAGCGACTACTTCTCTGAAACTACTTGACAGATGTCCATGAAACTTCACAGGAATGTCGCTCTTGATGTCTTATTGATCGTAGCAAAATTTCAGGTCGGCCAGAAATTCAAGATGGCCGCCACAGCTAAAAATAGATTTTTAAAAAATAAGTTTGTAGCGACTACTTCTTGAAAACTATAAGTGATATTGATATGGGACTTTTTCTAAAATGATCAGCATGACATGATGTTGATCCTAGTCAAACATTATTTTGATTCGACGTTAAATATGGCTGCCAGTGGCCATCTTTGTTTACATAAGAGTTTGTATAGTAAAAATGTGTAGTGACTACTCCTCTGAAACTACTAGACGGATTTTCATGAAACTTCACAGGAATGTTGCTCTTGATGTCTAGTTGATCCTAGCACAATTTCAGGTCGGCTGGAAATTCAAGATGGCCACCACAGCTAAACATAGATTTTTAAAAACAAGTTTGTAGCGACTACTTCTTGAAAACTGTAAGTGATGTTGATATGGGACTTTTTCTGAAATGATCAGCATGACAAGATGTTGATCCTTGTCGAAAATTATTTGGATTCGACATTAAACATGGCTGCCAGTGGCCATCTTTGTTTACCTAAAGTTATATAGTAAAAACTTCAACTTGTAGCGACTACTCCTCTGAAACTACTTGACAGTTTTTATGAAACTTCACTTCACCTAGCTATCAAAATCTATCAGTAGAGCTTCAAGGTCATTGACCTCTTGTTTTTTATTTTATTTATTTTTTAATTATTTCATTTTTTTTTTTTTTTTTTTTTTTATATTTTTTTTTTTTTTTTTTTTATATTTTTTCATCTTTTTTTTTTTTTTTATTGATTGATTTGAATTATTGTTTTTTTTAAAAAAAAAAATCATTATCTTTTTAATTACTTGACACTTACTTTAAAATTTCTTGTCGGCGCTACTCATCCTAAATGCCTTGTTGAATTTCGACGAAACTTGGCAGGAAACATCAGTAAGATGTCTAGTTGTGCATTTCACGCTTTTGTTCCAGTTCGCTGATTTTTGATGGGAGTTATGGCCCTTTGACATTTTTATTTTAAATTTCTTGTAGGCGCTACTCCTCTTAAATGGCTTGTTGGATTTCTACAAAATTTGGCAGGAAGCCTCAGTATGATGTCTAGTTGTGCAAAGCGCGGTATATCAATGAAATCTTGGACAATTTTGAAAACCAGCTAGATCTTGTTAGTAATAACAGAGTTATGGCCCTTGATTTGTTGAAAAATGCTATATTGTATTTTCCTTTGTTAAATCTATAGGAGAAGAGAGCTATATCTATCTAAATCTATAAGAGCTGTTTTAGCCAGTAGAGCGTCCACAGGCCCTCTTGGGCCTCTTGTTAGCTTATGGGATGGTGTGTTGTCCGTCGTCCGTCGTCCGTCCGTCCGTCCGTCCGTTAACTTTTCTTCAAACGACTTCTCCTCAGAAACCGTTCGGCTAATTTTGACCAAACTTCACTTGGATGATCCTTAGATGAATGCTTTTTAGATTTGTTAAAATTAGGTCAGCGCTACATCCAAGATGGCTGCCATTACCATATATGGTCGAAACCTTAAAAAAATCTTCTGCAGAACCGCTGGACAGATTTCAACAGTTTTTCTTTTAAAATGATCGCCAAGGCCTAGACTATCAAGAGTGTTAAATAAAGTTCCCGGGATCAAAAATGGCCGTGCCCCGGGGGTCCAAAGTTTGTTTATTGAGGTTTTGCATGTTTTTCATATAGACATATAGGTAAAAACTTTAAAAAATCTTCTTCTCTAAAACCACAAGGCACAGAGCTCTCATGTATTACATGTAGCATTAGCTTATGGTCCTCTACTAAGTTTGTTCAAATGGTGACCCTGGGGTCAAATTTGTCCCCGCCCCGGGGGTCACAGTTTTACATAGACTTATATAGGATTATTTTTTAAAAATCTTCTTCTCAGAAACTACAACAGCCAGAGGTTTGATATTTTGCATTTACTATAAGCTTATGGTCCTTTACCAAGTTTGTTCAAATGTTGACCCTCGGGTCACATTTGGCCCCGCCCCAAGGGTCACATGTTTTACATAGACATGTATAGGGAAAAACTTAAAAAAAATCTTCTTCTCTGAAACTGCAAGAGCCAGAGGTTTAATATTTTGCATTTGCTATAAGCTTTTGGTCCTCTACCAAGTTTGTTCAAATGGTGACCCAGGGGTCACATTTGGCCCCACCCCGAGGGTCACAGTTTTACATAGGCTTGTATAGGGAAAAACTGAAAACAATCTTCTTCTCTGAAACTGCAAGAGCAAGAGGTTTAATATTTTGCATTTGCTATAAGCTTGTGGTCCTCTACCAAGTTTGTTCAAATGGTGACCCTCGGGTCACATTTGGCCCCGCCCCAAGTGTCACATGTTTTACATAGACATGTATAGGGAAAAACTTAAAAAATCTTCTGCTCTGAAACTGCAAGAGCCAGAGGTTTGATATTTTGCATTTGCTATAAGCTTGTGGTCCTCTACCAAGTTTGTTCAAATGGGGACCCAGGGGTCACATTTGGCCCCACCCCGGGGGTCACAGTTTTACATAGGCTTGTATAGGGAAAAACTGAAAAAAATCTTCTTCTCTGGAACCACATGGCACAGAGCTCTCATGTATTACATGTAGCATCAGCTTATGGTCCTCTACTAAGTTTGTTTAAATGATGACACTGGGGTCAAATTTGTCACCGCCCCAAGGGTCACAGTTTTACATAGACTTATATAGGATTTTTTTTTTAAAAATCTTCTTCTCGGAAACTACAAGAGCCAGAGGTTTGATATTTTACATTTATTATAAGCTTATGGTCCTTTACCAACTTTGTTCAAATGGTGACCCTGGGGTCACATTTGGCCCCGCCCCAAGGGTCACATGTTTTACATAGACATGTATAGGGAAAAACTTAAAAAATCTTCTTCTCGGAAACTGCAAGAGCCGGAGGTTTAATATTTCGCTGTTGCTATAAGCTTATGGTCCTTAACCAATTTTGTTCAAATGGTGACCCTGGGTCACATCTGGCCCCGCCACGGGGGGGGGGGGGGGGGGGGGGTCACAGTTGTACATAAATGCTTGTTTTAAATTTTCTTTATTTTTTAATTATTTTATTTTATATATTTATTTTTAGTTGTTTTTTTTTGTTTGTTATTTAGTTTTTTGTTTTTTTTAAATTTTATTAACTTGGAAAACCAGCCAGATCGAACCAGTAATTGCGGAGTTATGGCTATAGTTTGCCTCTTTAAGACGATAGTCACTTGCTTCATTGATGTCATAAGAGCCATATTCGCCAGTAGAGCGTCCACAGGCCTTCTTGGGCCTCTTGTTTCGGATATGAAATGGAGCTGGAAGCGGTTACTAGAAAGACCGGAATACACCGAATCACCGGAATACATATAATAAAGGCATTATTTATGTCATTAATGGATAATAATTGATTATTTATGATTTAATATTACTATATCCATAGGCGTAGCCAGGTTTTCAAAATGTATACGCACACTGGGGGAGGGTGTGGGAGGGGGGCACCCCCTCTTTCTGGTGGGGGTCCGGAAAAAAAATAAGGAAGGAAATTGTGCATTCTGGAGCATTCTGAGGCACCTTTCTGGCGTTAAAAGTAATTGTTTTCTCTAGTCTTGAAACTTATTTTCATCATGTAACATGCATGAATTTTCATCGACAGAGTCAAAAACAATAGCAAATATTTTAGTTTTTTATTATGCTCGGCATTTTTTGTATTATGCACGTGCGTATTGTGCGTATAGGGCGCTACGCCCTTGATATCCACACAGAAGAGTGATGTATGTGCTTGGGGCTTATATATATGCACACTAGTCATACACCTATAGCAAAACTACATACTTACCTCCATTGAAAGAAAACATCATAATGCACTAGTCATTGAAATAAATGAATTTATTCTTGTACAAACATTTAGTGTTTTTATTAAAGCTGATTGAGGCCGCTGATTGATACTGCATCATTATGATCAGAAATAAGCGTAAACAGTATGATACATATTGTGTAGAATATACACGTATAACATCAAAAATAATATTTTGTCAACAATTAATGTTCAATGTATTAAATAGCTTGTATTGTATAAATTATTAATTCATAGTCTTTATTATTCAGTAACAAATAATGTTTGTTTTAAAATTCAATATAAATCTAAAGCAGTCACATCAGATAGCAATTTGTTAGAACAAAACACACTTGATTAGTTCTCTGATGCAGCTGAATTGTCTACTTCGATGAAGTTATCAGATTTAAACAACATGTCGCATGCTGATATCATGACACATAGTATGTCGACAAGAGAATCGCCAAAGATTTCCGATTCAGTAAGTTCCCAAATCAATGGATAGTTGTATTAATTTGTGCGATTTAAAAGATTTATCTTTTGAAGCCGATAGTAATATGTGTAATATGACTCAGCACGAGACTTGTCAAATAATCCAGAGCCATGCCCCTCTTCCCATGAAGTAATCTCCGATGAGTTTCGGGGGTCACTAGAATCAGGATTCCTTGACTTCCTTGACACCAGCACAGTGGTGACACATCTTCTCAAAAACAATTTAGAAAATAGATCAAACAAGAAGAAAAGCACATTTTCCGATGATTGTGGCATTTGGGATACATCCAAGCCCTGTTTGGCTGCCTCTGGCGAGGTGGTAATGCACTGTATTCAATACATTTGTGACTGCTAACTGTCCATATAATCAAGCACTGGAGATTACTTCATAATGTGTGTGTGCGCGCGTGTGTGTGTGTACGTGAGTGAGTACTCATGTAGGTCAAGCAGTTTGTGTATAATTATGTATATATTTTGTATAAGTTTTGGTTGTCTTTATAGTGTGTGTGTGCGTGCATGCGTGCGTGCGTGTCAGTATCAGTAAGTATCAGTGTGCGTTCGTACGCGTGCGTGCATGTCAATGTCACTTTTCTTAAAACTTATGTTATATTTGTAATATAAATAAGTTGTCTTTATCTTGGGCCTAAAAAAAATAAAAATTGTGTGGTTCGGGTCACCCGACCCTACCTACGAATACCCGCCGACCCTGACGTTTTTTTGGTCCATTTCGAAAAAAATAAATAAAAAATAACAATATAAAGTATGTATGTACACAAGTGAAGAGCAAATAGAAAACAATTATAATTACAGTAATTATAGTACATAATTCAGTGCATCTTCTTTGCGTTCATAAAAATCAATCCTTAAAAAAAAAAAAAAAAAAAAATCCGACCTACCTTTCCTACCAATTTTGAACATGTTACCAGAACCACACATTTTTTTTAGGCCTTATGCCAAAAACACTGGAACATTAACTTGCATTTTTTTCATTTTGAAAACGTCAAACATGAGTTTTTTTTAACATTACTTTTCAGTTTGTATATATTTGTATATAGCTTACTGTACTTAACGATATATGACGCAACCAGCACGACCGCAACCAGCACATCGTCAACAAACTGGAACGCACTGTATATTTCAAATTAACGTTTCGGGTCTAATATTATTCGAAGTTTTTTTTAATGTATTATACTGTATAACAATACTATTACACCGGTTTATACACTTTCATATTTTACATTTTATTTATGTTGCTGTATAGCCTATTGTTGAATATGTCAACTCGGTGTAATTTTACACATATCTTTAATCTAAGAATTTATATACTTACTTGCAATTTCTAAGAATCTATACAAATTACTTGCACTTTACAGATGCAACGGTTTTTATCAATAAACATTCGTAAGTTACTCTTTAATAATAACCTGTTATTCATATATATTCTCATTATTGTGTCCGAACGTCCATCTTATACATGTGTTAAATGTGTGTTAGTGCTATCTGTACTTAGAACGCATGCAGTATTGCTTAATGTTTTGACTTAATGTCAGTTTGCTTTATAAATTGTTAAACAACAACATTATGATAGATCTATACGCTTACATGTGCTTGTAATACATTTATTATTAAAATATTTAAATAGTTATTTGTATTTTTATGCCAGTTTATGCAAGCATAGGACATAAACACAAATAAAAAACGTGTGCATGATGATGTTTTCTTTCAAGGGAGATAAGTATGTAGTTTTGCTATATAGGTGTATATAGTGGTGTATATAGTGGTGACTAGTGTGCGTATATAAGCCCCCAACCCATAAATCACTCTTCTGTGTGGATATAGTAATGTTTAAATCATAAATAATCATTTATTATCCATTAATTACATAAATAATGCCTTTATTATATGTATTTCGGTGTATTCCGGTCTTTCTAGTAACCCGCTGGAAGGTGATGAGTGGCTTGAAACGGAGGAAAAAAAAGGCAATAGAAGTGTCAGTTCAGTATATTTATACTACCACGGAACACTAGTTTATGCTAGATTTAACTTTATAGCTAAATATAGCAGAAAAAGTATGTAATTTTCATCATTTAAATCATTTTGTATGTGAGGATAGATACATTAGCATCCATAGTTGCGATATAAGTAAACATGAAGTGTTTTACGTTTGTATAATGATGAAATATCAGTTCTTTCAGGTACGTAATATTTTCAAAGGCACTTAATTTGCACAAATACGCGGACAACAAGGAACCTCACTTGTATCCAGTAGGGCTCCTAATAAGTAGCTACTTTTGTCATTGAAGTAAAAACGATATCAGCTGAAACAGAACATGGTTAACATTTGTATATGTATTAACTAAAGTCATTTATAATATATTCAAGTTAATATAAGTTAATTATAGTCATGTATAATATATTTAGGTCAATACATGTATTATCTGATTCAAAATGTTTGTTTTGTTTAACGCCCTTTCATTTTGATATAGAAACAATGATACATTCGCACATTAAAATGTCAGCAAGTACTAGGCTAGCGCTAGGATTTTAAACCCTTTAGCCAAATCTGGCTAAAGCCCTAAAAATTTCTTTAGCCAGATTAGAATGTCTTTAGCCAGACTTTTGCCTAGATATTTTTGAACGAATTGGAGGCGCTAAAACTTCGCGTTTGCGTACAGATCAATAGTAAGTTAAAAAAGTATGCTTTATTAACCTACATAATATGTCCACATCATATGCATTCAGCTTTAGTGCTTACAATTACTTATAATTACAATTGGAGCTATACAATATTCAAAAAGTTTTAAAAATTGTATTTAATTCATAATTTTGATAGAGCATCATCAAAAAAACTGACCAATCAGTGACCAGAAATAAGACCTACCCAATACATTCTGGTAGGTGATAAACTCGGTCTTTATCCTTGGTATTCAACCAAGTTTACTGTTAAAATTAAGGTATCTACAGTGTGCTTCTTTTAAAACACTGCATATTTCATGCACATTCATGCAAATTGATTCAATATATGTATCTTTCAAAATCAAAATCTTAAACATCGTCATTTTACTCTGCCAAATATTTTTATTTTACTATAGAACCTAAGGATAAAAACCGAGTAACACAAGTTTTATCACCTACTGAAAATAAGATAAAATCTGAACATCTCTGCAATGGAAAATTATGAATTTAATGCTATTTTAATTTTTCAAAAATGTCGACTGAAATTTAAAAAAGGGCAATGAATGCATGCATATAATAAGAAAATATAAATAATACAGACTCTTGTCACCATTGATTAGACCATTTAGTATTTCCATAAAATGTATTTAAATATAGGCCTACTAACATTCCAAGAAATAAAATATTAAAATATATTTAAAAATGTAAGGCTAAGCTGAGGCATATAAAACAAGTTCAACTAACAGGAGTTCCAAAGGAGCTAGAAAGATCGCGCTTCATTGTGAGACAAAATTCAGAAATGCCACATACACCATGAATATCATGCACAGAGTAAGTAATAAAAGCCATTTCATTCTAAAATTGTACGTCAATATTTTGAGTAAGCGCACCTTTTGCATTTTTTCATGTTGATTGTTCAACCATAAATTATCCCAATTCAGAGACAGTCGATCAAACATCGGTTCACACTTGCCATTGTTCCAGTTTACGCTACCGTGTGTACAACTAATTAGTCTTATCAGTGATCGTAAATTCGTAAAACACCAACGGCATCTCCAACTTATTATTCGTAAGCAAACTTTGTGTTTTGAAAAGCCATTTTGGCCGCTAGAGGGCGCCACGTTTTTTTAATGTTTACCCGGCTCGATAACACAGTTTAATATGTGGATATATTGAGCGCGGGGTCACAAACAAGTTGATTGACAGCAAGAGGCGGAACAGTGGGCGGAGTCTATCGCACAGTGACATAGAAACAATAAATGACTGCGGTCTTCAATAAACACTGCGATAATTAGTTTATCAGTCCAAATTGATTGTTGCTAATTAGCTAACAACACCCAGCGGGGAGTGCTTTATAAACAGTGAAAGACTTTGTGTATTAGAATTCGGGATTTTCCGAGATTTTAAGACAAAATCGGTCGGAAATTTGGATTCGCCAGACCGCCGAAATGTCCGATGGCGATTTGGCGAATGTTTAACGCGAGCCTAGCATGTTAATTTTGATAGTGTACGACCTGACGAACGGTTAAAGTATATTTTGTAAATAAAATAACAAACATTAAAGCCTGACAAAAATATGCATTCGAGGAATAAGCTTTATACATTGGTCCATTAAATGTATTTAAATATAGGCCTACTAACATTCATAGAAATTTCCGCTTGAAGGATTTTGATGAAACTTCATCACAATGTTACTTGGGAGGGCCCCTCTCATATTTGTGTTTTTCGCGGCCGCCAGTCATCCAAGATGGCCGCCATGGCTAAAACTAGGTCAAATTTAAGGAAATTTCTACTGAAATATCATTCACATGTTCCTTGGGTTGGCCTCTATCAAATTTGTGTTTTTCGTTATCGTCGAATAATCAAAATGGCCGCCACGGCGACTCAAAGTTTACATAGAGTTATATAGGAAAAGGTTAAAAATGACATCTTCTCTGAAACCGCTTGAAGGATTTTGATGAAACTTAATCAGAATGATATTTGGGATAGTCCCTATCAAACTTATGTTTTTCGCGGCCGCCAGTCATCCAAGATGGCCGCCATGGCTAAAACTAGATCAAATTTAAGGAAATTTCAAACGACATCACCTCTGAAACCACTTATTCCATTCTTGTGAAATATCATTTACATGTTCCTTGGGTTGGCTTCTATCAAGTTTGTGTTTTTCGTTATCGTCGAATAATCAAACTGGACGCCACGGCGACTTAAAGTTTACATAGAGTTATATAGGAAAAGGTTAAAAATGACACCTTCTCTGAAACCGCTTGAAGGATTTTGATGAAACTTAATCACACTGATATTTTGGATAGTCCCTCTCAGACTTATGTTTTTCGCGGCCGCCAGTCATCCAAGATGGCCGCCATGGCTAAAACTAGATCAAATTTAAGGAAATTTCTAACGACATCTCCTCTGAAACCACTTATTCCATTCTTGTGAAATATCATTTACATGTTCCTTTGGTTGGCTTCTATCAAGTTTGTGTTTTTCGTTATCGTCGAATAATCAAAATGGCCGCCACGACGACTCAAAGTTTACATAGAGTTATATAGGAAAAGGTTAAAAATGACATTTTCTCTGAAACCTCTTAAAGGATTTTGATGAAACTTAAGCACAATGATATTTGGGATAGTCCCTCTCAGATTTATGTTTTTCACGGCCGCCAGTCATCCAAGATGGCCGCCATGGCTAAAACTAGGTCAAATTTAAGGAAATTTCAAACGACATCTCCTAAACCACTTATTCCATTCTTGTGAAATATCATATACATGTTCCTTTGGTGCGACTCTATCAAGTTTGTGTTTTTCATTATCGTCAAATAATCAAAATTATTCAAAATGGCCGCCACGATAACCCAAAGTTTACATATAGTTATATAATTATAGGAAACATGTTTCTTCGGTTGGCCTCTATCATGTTTATGTTTTTGAATCACATCATACAAGTGGAGCATCTACATGCCCTCTTGGGCCTCTTGTTTCTTTTATGACATTAATACACTAGTATACTATTACTTTGCGATGATGCAAATATTATTATATTAATAATACATTATAAATTCTTCCTTTGTATTTCATTTTCTATTGTTTAAGTGCTCAAAATTCTCCAGAACGCGTCATTTACAGGGTAATTTCGAAAAAAATCTCCGGGTGGGTGTGTGTGGGGGGGGGGGGGGAAATCCCTAACCCCTAACCCACCATCTTCACCGCCCCAATGTTTAACTCCTTCCGGTGCCTCTGTTTGCTCTGAGACCTCTTCTGAAGTAATCAGAAGAAAAGAAGAAACGCATCATACTTTGGTCGAGTGCTGAACAAATTAGGTGCCCATATCCAGGACGATTAGGTGCCTCGATCAAATGCGTAAATTGTTAGAGTTTTCAATGCAGCAAGAATTTTCTATACCTTTCTATTACATGATAATCCTTAAATACAATAAAGTCGGTTAAATGAACTCAAAATGAAATCTAAAAACGTCTATAAACTAATGAAAACATCATTTCAAACGATCAATACTCGCCTATGCCCAAGCAAAATCGCATAAAAAACTAAATTGTGTCGATTTCACAAACATTACAAAGAGACAGTGTTGTACATAAGGTGACCATATCATCCTTAAGTTCCATGGAACCATTAAAATTACAAAATAAAACATAATTCATAACATTCACATCCGGTCAACTTCCGGTAGGTTGAGATATTCAGTAGGTGAAAATAAAGGGGTTTACTCAGACTTTATCCTCAATCTCCATATGAAAAATGAAAATATTAGACCAAGATTTAAATTAAATGTATCCATATTGGTGTTTTAAAATCACACACCACCTAAAGAAGATACATATATGTACACAAAAAATAAAGCTTTTAATATAATTATCGCTACAAACTAGTTTTACAAAGGGCTAAAGTCAGTTGAGCACCAACGATAAACACCGAGTTAACCCCCTACCAGAATGTAGATGTCTTTTATTTTATTGATCACTGATTGGTCAAATTATTTTGATGATGCCATGTGAAAGTTATGAATAAGGAAATAATTGGACAATAAAGAAGGTCACTAGAAAAACGACGTACTCGGTTATCCCAACACAACAGTGAATATTAGGAACCCACCCGTAGCGATTAGGAGTCGAATCGACTTTTATCCGTGAAAATTCGTTCTGATCATGCACCGTGCTCTAGCCAGTCTGGGACGGTAACAGGTCAACTCGTACTTAAGTCAACTCGTACTCATTAAAAAGTCATTTTGGTCAACTCGTACTCATTTCAGTTTTTAGCTCTACTGGCCAAGGGCCAGCAGAGCTTATGAGTTGTCCGTTGTCTGTCGTCCGTCCGTTGTTAACTTTTGTCTTGTTCCCACGATAGGGCCTTCATTTTTCATCCGATCTTTACCAAACTTTAACAGGTTGTTAATATCAGCTCGGACAAGTTCGAAAACCAGCCAGATCGGAATAATTTCACCGGAGTTATGGCCCTTGTATTGCTGAAAAATGCCATATTAAGCCTTGTGAACACGCTAGCACCTTCATTTATTATTTGATCTTTACAAAACTCGCACAGATTGTTAATATCAATGAAAGCTCGGACAAGTTCGAAAACCAGCTAGATCGGACTATTAACAGCGGAGTTATTTTCCTTGAGTTAGTTAAAAATGCTATATTTTGCTTCGTTAAGACGATAGGGGCTTCATTGTTCATCCGATCTTTAGCAAACTTTATCAGATTGTTAATATCAATGAAAGCTCGGACAAGTTCGAAAACCATTCATATCGGACCAGTAACACCGGAGTTATGGCCCTTGTTTTTTCTGAAAATTGCTATTTTCTGCCTTGTGAACGTTCTAGCCCCTTCATTTATTATTTGATCATTACCAAACTTGCACAGATTGTTAATACCAATTATAGCTTGGACAAGTTTGAAAATCAGCTGAATTGGGTCATTAACACCAGAGTTATGGCCCTGGGTTTTTTCTGAAAAATGCTATTTTCTGCCTTGTGAACACTGTAGCACCTTTATTTATTATTTAATCTTTACCAAACATGCACAGATTGTTAATATCAATGAAAGCTCGAACAGTTTCGAAAACCAGCTAAATCGGATCAGTAACACAGGAGTTATGGCCCTTGTTTTTTCTGAAAAATGCTATTTTCTGCCTTGTGAACACTCTAGGGCCTTCAATATTAATCGGATCTTTACTTAACTTTGCCAGTGTCTTTATATCAATGAAAGCTCGAAAAAGTTCGAAAACCTGCAAGATCGAAATAATTTCAACGGAGTTATGGCCCTTGTTTTGCTGAAAAATGCCATACTAAGCCTTGTGAACACTCTAGCACCTTCATTTATTATTTGATCTTTACCAAACTTGCACAGATTGTTAATATCAATGAAAGCTCAGACAAGTTCGAAAACCAGCTAGATCGGACAATTAACAGCGGAGTTATTGCCCTTGAGTTAGTTAAAAATGCTATATTTTGCTTTGTTAAGACGATAGGGGCTTTATTGTTCATCCGATCTTTACCAAACTTTATCAGATTGTTAATATCAATGAAAGCTCGGACAAGTTCGAAAACCATTCATATCGGACCACTAACAGTGGAGTTATGACCCTTGATTTAGTTCAAAATGCTATATTTTGCCTCGTTAAGACTTTATTTTTATCCAATCTTTACCAAACTTTATCAGATTGTTAATGTCAATAAAAGCTCGGTCAAGTTTGAAAACCAGACAGTTCGGACCAGTAACAGCGGAGTTATGGCTCTTGTTTTTGCTAAAAATGCTATAATTTGTCTTGTCTTACGATAGGGCCTTCATTTTGCATCTGATCATTGCCAAACTCTAACAGATTTTTTGACTTTCTTTTATTTATTATAATTTTTTTTTTTTTTTTTCTTTCATTTTCATTTTATTTTTTTGTATTTTGTTTAGCTCTATCGTGGACCAGTCGGACCAGTAACAGAGGAGTTATGCCCTTGATTTAGTTAAAAATGCTATATTTGCCTCGTTAATACGGTAGGGCCTTCATTTTTCATCTGATCTTTACCAAACTTTACCAGATTCTTTATAGTCAGGCTGTAATCTGGGAAATCGGCCTTAAACCTTGCAAAGTGGTCTATAGTTTTTTTCTTTGTTGAAATTAAGAGATTTGGTTATGCCATTGACGATTCCGAGTGATGCAACTTCTGCATCATTGTGCATTTAGAAATTTTCAAGATGGCGTCCAAGATGGCCGCCAAACATATAAATGAACATCTAGAAAGAGTTATAACGAAAACTATTCACAATCATCTCATTTATTTGTATCAAATAAACGTAAAGTTATTTTTCTCACTCCAAAACATACTGTATAACAAAATGGAAAGGATATATTAATGTAACATACGTGACTATGACATATATGCGTTAGAAAATGAAACAACTGTTTAAATAAACATGTATGACTAGAATAATTATTGCCAGCAAAGCAATCATGTAGAAGGAATGATTCTAAGCAAGGAATATATAACGAAATGACACATGAACTAATAATTGACATTATAACAGCTCCAATATAAAACGTTATATTTTAAATACGTTACCTACGTTACCATATATTAAGCTATATAAAGGGACTAGAGTGAAAAAAATGGAATGATATGATGCATAAAACGTTGCACTATAGTAGATTAGTTGAGATTCCAAACGGAATATTAACGTTTATAACTATTAAATATGATTTTGTCGTTGTTCACATGTAATTTACCTAACATGGTAACGTAGAGAAATATATATTCATATATACACTAACAGTTTGTAACAGCTTCATTAAACTTATTTCGGGATTTTAATCCACATGGACATTCAAATGTATTCAGTTCACTTAGTGTGTCTGTTCATTCATACAATTATCTGTGTTGCCTTGACAGGCGCAAAATATCGTGCACGAATAGCGGGCTTGATTGCACCTGCACCGCATAGAAGAGCATGGTTCTGTACTTGCACACGAACACCGAATTAGCTTTAGGATCTCTTGAGGGGCTGGTACAGTGACTGGAACCAGCGTTCGTGAGGCTTCATCCCGGTTATATCCATACTCTTGAGGATCTATATCTGGTGGTGAAGGTTCAAGGGCCGTCTTCCATACCATCGCTTGTAGGTGTGCTTGTTTGATGTTTTGTATGAAAGTTTCCGTCGTAGGTGGTAGTGAGCAAATTTTGGGTGTTGTGGATGAACTTCTCCCTACCTTCCGAGACCATATTTTATGCAGAGCTTCCGACATAGATTTTACACCGGAACATCCGTAACATGCATATGTAAAGGTTGTTGATTCCTCCACAACTGTGTCTATATCTACGTCTGGAGTGCCGAGTAACGGTAACGTATGTCCAGCTCTCAATGTTTTTACTACTGTCCCCTTACCAATACCATACAGGCAAGCAACTGTATCACAACCAGACAATGCGTGCGCGGATAAGATATTCGGAATTATGTCTGTATGGTTGTTAACATACATCGACAACAGTCCTGTCCTTTACAGGTGACTCCATGATGACAGACGTTGAAACGTTTTCTGAATGGTAATGATACAATGACAAGGCAAAAACATCTGTTTCATCCGATACGATGGCTACACCCTTCTGTGTTTCTATGGCGACCATAACCATCTGTTGTACTATTATATTATCAGCCTCTTCTGATCCGTTTTCATGTCTTGCCGCTCTATCACGATTCCTTTGAATACCTCAGTCGGGCTACTGTTTTCCCCCGTGACCACCAGTGTGTGACGTTGAGTCTTCTGACAAAACTCGGTGTTGTTGACGAGATCATTGCAAATTAATGCTATCAGTTGCTTTTTGTTTTCCGACACGGAGAGCAATACATTCTGTGGCGGTAATGGCATTCCAAGATTCAGTTGGTGGACTCTACTTGCTTCCGTTCCCGTCTTGTTCTTGTGGTATTTTTGGTACTGTACTCTCTGTATCTGTCAAACACCAAATATACGTTAGTTGCTTCTAATTTTCGTTCGACATACTTCCTGAAGTTTTCAACATAATGACTGACATTTCCATTCGCAGGACAATGGATAATGTAGAGTATTGCCGATCCATCTATAATAGTACTTTCTATTTCCTTATATATATCGCTGGATGAGATTTCCTTTTGCAACAAGTTCTTCAATACGGATTACGACTTCGCAGTTCTCATGGCACCATAATGAGCAAACACGGATGTCGAAACGGGTGCTAATTCGTGTGATAATATATTCCTAATAGCAACCTCCCGTGAGCTTGCCTGAAGTCCCATTACTCTGGAATACACGAGGTTAGTATCATATACTTTCGTCTCTGCCACCTTGATGTGTTTCTTCATTTCTGTTGTCGTTGAAACCTCCTGGCCACTTATTTTCAAAGTCTTTCATCTGGGTTTTTTTAATTCTAAGAACTTGTCGACGTTGACTGTAGCTGGAGCTATCTTCGCAGTAATTATGTTTACTACATCGTTTGGATGACTTCCCGGTTTCAAAGGATCAATGCAAAGTTTAAGCTTATTTCTGATTGACAATCTGTCTTTTGTGTCGTCATCAATCCTTCCTTTACGTTCTTCTTTGTGAACAGACGATTCGCCAAACCTATCCTCAGCATCTTTCAGTTTTGTGAGGTCCTCCTCTAGCTTGCTGCAGATATGTAGACCAAGCGCCCATATTGTTAGTGTTTCTGGTTTCAACGTGATGCCTATAATTCCTCTTTTGCCGTGTCCGTATCGCATGAAAGTTGTTTCAATGTACATGTCGCTCCAGATACCATTCCATATTCCAGGAACATGGCGCATGACGTGTTCGCCGCCCTTCAAGAACTTCTTCTGTACGTGATCCGGCATAGCTTCCATTGAGCGGAGATAGTACAACCCATACCTGGCGTAGTTAATATGTCCTGCTGCAAAGGAGTTTCACTGCAGCAAGGTGTAGACACCAGTCACCTTCCCTCTCAGCTCTTACATAGATCAGTATAAAAAATACTGCTCTAATAACACAATCTACCCACATCTTGGAAGTTCTGCTCTTTGCTGTAATCTCATCCAGTACTGTTTCCAGATCTTTCATAGAACGCATCGTTTTGGTTGCGAAGATAGGTCGCAGTAACTCTTCTGAGATGATACTCAATGCACGTACATTTTGAGGGAATTTCTTGCCACTGAACATCTTCAGTACACCACCAAATGTTGACTCCATTATTTCAGCTAACCCGCTCCCCGCCATTAATGTTCCAATGAAACCGACAAAGCTCATACGCATGTGCATTCCCCCTAGTCTTACAATGAAATTTGAGAACTGTTCCGGATATGCCCAAGTAACATTTACAGCTACTTTATTCAGTTGAAGATCACCTGTGAATACCACGAAGTCTTGGCCACACTGTGCTGTTGTGAAAAGATACGCTCGTCTCCATCGTTTTGGATGCTTTTTGTCTTTAGTCACTTGGCATGATTCGCCACAAAATACACAATGTTCCTGTGGAATAAACTTGGGTGTGCCTGACCTTCTTCTACGCTTTGGTGGCGGTACAGAACTGTCATCTTCACTTGCGCCAGATCGCTTCAAGTGTAAATTTAAATGAAAGCGGGACGTGTACGTCGAAACACAGTTCCAGTGGCACCGGATTGTACATGTACTATCTTGTTCAAGTTTATACTGCAAGTCATCACTCAGTCCATCACCATAACTCTTCTGCTGGCGTTTATAATAGTGTGTATACGGGCTGGACCGGCGTAGCTTAGATCGGTTTGCTCCTCGTGACGACATCGGTCTACCTTTTTAAAGTAACATTCTGCCATGCTGACTCCTGTTCCATCGAATATACATATGTATCCTGAATAAAGAAAAAGTGTATGTAAAGTATATGTCCCCAATAGGGGTTTGGCTATTTGGAAGATAGATAAATAAAAGGGGAGATAATCGCTACTTGTACAAACGGCGAATACACGGAAAAAGGGGAGTAATTATTTCTGTAAATGGCGAGTATGGATTATAGGGGAAGTAACTGTATGTTATAAAATAAGAAATGAGAAATTGTAATAGTTTGCATTTTGAGTTATAATGAATGTTCAATAATATGAAAAGTAATTTATAGATCCTCAACGCGCATTCCAGTATGTTAGGTTATTCTATTAACTTCAAAATAACAATGTCTATGTTTTAGTATTTATCGTATTTTGTAATAAACTATAATACAGTGTAATAAAACACAACATTCATGCATAAAATAAAAGTTATACTTAAACGCTGCTATCGCTTTAATGTCATCAAAAAGTACGTTTGCAATTTCTTTCTTTACATGTAGAATGCCCGAACAAAATGGCTCGACAATAATATCTTACTTTATAAATGGCGGAATTGCAACAAAGGGAAGTAATTGTTCACTATTGGCATCATTACATCTATAGAACACAGGTTTAGTGATATATGACAAAGTAATTAAAATTGAATAACATCAGTCAAACTCAAAACAATGTCATGGAAGTATCGGGATCAATCTATCATGCTTTATTGTAATTAATAATTTAGTTATGTTATTAAAATTAATATAATTAACATAATTTATTATATACGAGACTTATTGCCAAAATGAAGTATTTATATAGTATATATGCCAAACACCGGCTACACATATTATAACTGAATAATAATGTGGCTAACAACCGGCAACGATGATTACAATTGACGTAATAATGTGGTTATGCGTTGAAAATATGTTTTTTCCCTATTTTCCCCGCCATTTTGACGCCATATTGGATATCTAAATATAGAAAATGATAAAAGCTTATCATTTTGTGACATCTTAGTAGATATCCGTTGCTCATAATTAACAAAACACGCTAAATCACAAGATAAAACATTATTGAAACGACATAATAGTTTGTGCTATATGTTGGCGGCCATTTTGGACGCCATCTTGGATATTCCATAATGCCCAAGGATGCAACCGTTGCATCACTCGGAATCTTCAATGGCAAACCCACATCTCATAAAATCAACAGAAAAAAAAACTATAGACTACTTTGCAAGGTTCAGCTGAGGCACGGCCGGACTATTAGTTATGGCCCTTGATTTAGTTGATAAGCTGTATTTTGCCCAAAACTTTCCAAAAAATGTAAATGGCAGTCTCTTGCTGCATTTGATGTTATAAGAGCCATGTTAGCCAGTAGAGCGTCTACAGGCCCTCTTGGGCCTCTTGTTCAATTGGTCAACTCGTACTCATCTCGTACTCACTATTTATTTCTTATGTTTAGGTAATTAAATTTGTATTTTTTATGTATTATATGCATAAAACATAAAATAATACATATTTAGCTCTACTGATCAGAGATCAGCAGAGCTTATTAACAGGGTTCGACACTAACGTAGTCCGGTAGTCCGAGACCACCATAATTTGGCTCGGACTACCTAGACCTCCAAGCTGAGTCGTCCCGTGGACTACCTACTTTTGACAAAAACAAAAAGACGTAATTGTCAACTTAGTAATAAAACAACAAATAAAACAGTTTTATTATAATTTTTCACCGAAGTTTGTTAAATCTCCTATCCAGAGGTGTTTTCACTTCGAAAACGCAATGTTTTTGTGGCAAAAACGAGATGTTGCTATGTATGCTTTTCACAGACATTTTGGCTTGCGGAACGTTGGTGGTTCTACCCAGGTACCCGCCCGTGCACGAAAATTGCGCGGAGGGGCACCTAGGGTCTTCCTCAACCAATGGAAGCTGGAAAGTCGCCATATGACCTTAGCTGTTGGTGCGACTATAAAATCCAATTCAATCAATCAATTCACAGACATTTGTGGTTTCCGGTATGAATGTATAAATCTACAAAGCCGAGTCCCAGCGCTTGCTCACGACTGCTACCCATTGTGAATATGAGAAGGGTACTCGGAAAAGTTAATTGCTTCAGCATCACAGATGTTTCGTCCCCAAAACTAGTTTCGACTTGTCACCTCCCCAAATAACAACATGCTCACCTTGGGCAGATGTCCAGATTGTGGTGTATTGTTCTGAATGTGAAAAACCAAGAGTCCTGTATTGTAAACATGTGATGAAAGGAAAGAAACGAACTGATTTGCTTCAAATCTTAGCTGACCTACAATATACATGTGATTCTGTCCTTTAAGATGTTGAAACAGAGGACAATCATATTTTACATTCGGTATTTGTTAGAAAAAATGTAACTTGTGACATGTCAGTGGAACTACCATATTTTTCTGCTGGCTTCGAATCGGTATGTTATTACTGTGGTTCGTCAGATGACCTTGTAGAACCAGATGATAAATATCCCGTATGTGAGTTGTGCCTATCTGGCAAACAAGTCATTCGTAAATAAAAGGGGAACTGTTTCAAACAAGAAGAAGTAAGTTATATTGAGAACTTTCAACTTTTAAAACTCACATATATGGTAGTTTATATCATTATAAATACAAAGGTATGCTATAGCAGTGACAATTGGTAATAAAGAGAGTGTTCAAAACATAATACTTCTGGTTATTTATATTTTTGTGATGTTTGATGTCATCTCAGGAAAATAAAAAATAAAAAATAAAATTGCACCCCACGCCCAATTTTTTCCAAAATTCGGATGATAAACTGGGAATTAATTTGATATGGCCTTAAATCCCTTTATTCTGAGGTTTATATTTTGAAAATTAGCCGGACTACCAAAATCTGTGCAGGACTACTTGATTTTGAATGTTGGTAGTCCTGCAGACTACTTGGGGAAAACAGTTAGTCTCAAACCCTGCTTATGCCGTGGTGCGGTGTCCGTCGTCCGTCTGTCTGTCCGTCCGTAAACTTTTGTTTGTAGCCACTACTCCTCTGAAACTACTGAATGGATTTTCATGAAACGTTAGAGAAATGTTGCCCATGAAGTCTAGTTGATCATAGCAAAAATTCATGTTGATGTGAAATCAAAGTTGGCCGCCAAATTTAAAAAACAAGTTTGTAACGAATACTTCTTGAAAGCTCTAAGTGATATTGATATGGGACTTTTTCTAAAATTATCAGCATGACATGATGTTGGTCCTTGTCGAAAATCGTTTTGATTCGACGTTAAACATGGCTGCCAGCGGCCATCTTTGTTTACATAGAGTTATATAATGAAAACTTGTAGCGACTACTCCTCTGAAACTACTTGACGGATTTTCATGAAACTTCACAGGAATGTTGCTGTTGATGTCTATTTGATGCTAGCAAAAGTTCAGATCGGCCAGAAATTCAAGATGGCCGCCACAGCTAAAAATAGATTTTTAAAAAATAAGTTTGTAACGACTACTTCTTGAAAACTATAAGTGATATTTTTATTCGACGTTAAACATGGCTGCCAGTGGCCATCTTTGTTTACATAGAGTTATATATTGAAAACTTGTAGCGACTACTCCTGTGAAACTACTTGATGGATGTTCATGAAACTTCACACGAATGTTGCTCTTGATGTCTAATTGATGTCTAATTTCAGTTCGGCCGGATATTCAAGATGGCCGCCATGGCTAAAAATAGATTTTTAAAAAATAAGTTTGTAGCGACTACTTCTTGAAATCAAAATCAATTAGTAGAGCTTCAAGGTCATTGACCTCTTCTTTTTATTGCTTCATTTTTTTTATTTATTTTTTTTAAATGTTTTCATTCATTTTATTTTTGTTTTTTTGATCGATTTGATTTTTTTCATTATCTTTTTAATTACTTGACACTTACTTTAAAATTTCTTGTCGGCGCTACTCATCCTAAATGCCTTGTTGAATTGTCGACGCAACTTGGCAGAAAGCATCAGTAAGATGTCTAGTTGTGCATATCACGCTTTTGTTCCAGTTCGCTGAATTTTTTACGGAGTTATGGCCCTTTGACATTTTTATTTTAAATTTCTTGTCGGCGCTACTCCTCTTAAACGGCTTGTTGGATTTCTACGAAATTTGGCAGGAAGCCTCAGTATGATGTCTAGTTGTGCAAAGCGCGGTATATCAATGAAATCTTGGACAATTTCGAAAACAAGCTAGATCTTGTTAGTAATAACAGAGTTATGGCCCTTGATTTGTTGAAAAATGCTATATTGTATTTTCCTTTGTTAAATCTATAGGAGAAGAGAGCTATATCTAGCTATATCTGTCTAAATCTATAAGAGCTGTTTTAGCCAGTAGAGCGTCCACAGGCCCTCTTGGGCCTCTTGTTGTTAGCATAGAGTTATATAATGAAAACTTGTAGCGACTACTTCTCTGAAACTACTTGACGGATTTTCATGAAACTTCACACGAATGTTGCTCTTGATGTTTAATTGATCCTAGCAAAATTTCAGGTCAGCCGGAAATTCCAGATGGCCGCCATGGCTAAAAATAGTTTTTCAAAATACAAGTTTGTAGCGACTACTTCTCGAAAACTATAAGTGATATTGATATGGGACTTTTTCTAAAATGATCAGTATGACATGATGTTGGTCCTTGTCAAAAATTATTTTGATTTGACGTTAAACATGGCCGCCAGCGGCCATCTTTTTTTACATAGAGTCATATAATGAAAACTTGATTTTCATGAAACTTCACAGGAATGCTGATCTAGCTATCAAAAACCTATCAGTAGCTTCAAGGTCATTGACCTCTTGTTAAAAAAAAAGTTTGTAGCGACTACTTCTTGAAAACTGTAAGTGATATTGATATGGGACTTTTTCTAAAATGATCAGCATGACATGATGTTGATCCTTGTCGAAAATTATTTTGAATCAAAATTAAACCTGGGCACCAGTGGCCATCTTTGTTTACATAGAGTTTGTATAGTAATCATTTATAGCGACTACTCCTCTGAACTACTAGACGGATTTTCATGAAACTTCACAGGAATGTTGCTCTTGATGTCTTAGTTGATCCTAGCACAATTTTAGATCGGCCGGAAATTCAAGATGGCCACCACGGCTAAACATAGATTTTTAAAAACAAGTTTATAGCGACTACTTCTTGAAAACTGTAAGTGATATTGATATGGGACTTTTTCTGAAATGATCAGCATGACAAGATGTTGATCCTTGTCGAAAATTATTTTGATTCGACATTAAACATGGCTGCCAGTGGCCATCTTTGTTTACCTAGAGTTATATAGTAAAAACTTCAACTTGTAGCAACTACTCCTCTGAAACTACTTGACATTTTTTTATGAAACTTCACAGGAATGCTGACCTAGCTATCAAAATCTATCAGTAGAGCTTCAAGGTCATTGACCTCTTGTTAGTGTATCTAAGATGGTTGTTTAAGAAAAGTTAGGTTTCTTTTCAGCCATAATATTTCGGAAAAAAAATCGGTCCTATCTTTTCTTGCGAGTTGCGTTCTTTTTGGAATCGCGAAAACCGGTGACACATGAAAAAAGAAGCATATCGCTAAGTTTTGCAACTCTTTTTGCAAAAGATGCACATCCATACACGTTAATTTCATACTTTATCAATGAAATACCCTGACTACCTCATCAAATCGCGTTAATAAACGAGTACTTCGAGTGTATTAAAAACGTTCGCATTTTTCTCGCAAAACAATCAGGGCCGCGCATTGTTATGATTTACGGTTGTCGTAAAAAAAAGAAGCTCACGTGGTGTCAATAAATATGTAAATTAATGAATTGTTTCTGTATTTGATTGGTCAAAATTCCATCTGACATAGATATATTTCGGCAAGGTGATGCTCGGAAGGTCGCCGACTTGATTGCCCAAGGCGAGCATGTTGTTATTTGGGGAGATGATAAGTCGAAACTAGTTTTGGGGACGAAACATCCGTGATGCTGAAGCAATTATTTCTTCCGAGTACCCTTCTCATATTCACAATGGGTAGCAGTCGTGAGCAAGCGCTGGGACTCGGCTTTGTAGATTTACATTCATACCGGAAACCACAAATGTCTGTGAAAAGCATACATAGGAACATCTCGTTTTGCCACAAAAACATTGCGTTTTCGAAGTGAAAACACCTTTGGATAGGAGATTTAAAGGGGTTGTTGCTCTATTTTTAAACACAGTTTAAAGGGCTCTGAAAAACATGAAAAAAGCTGAAAGAATTATCAAAATGCCATGAAAATTAAAGGAGATATGACCTATTGAAAATGTGCAAAGAAACATAAATGGAGGCGGCCATCTTTGAACGATGACGTCATCGTGCCTTTTTGCCATATATGGCATATTGATTAAATGTCTTTTAAAGCAAAGAAAATCACTGCAAATGAAAAATAATAATAAAATGTATACATGTATATTTATTTTTAATCAATTTGCAGTGGTTTTCTTTGCTTTAAAATACATTTTGTCAATATGCCATATATGGTAAAACGGCGCGTTGACGTCATCGTTCAAGATGGCCGCCTCCATTTATGTTCTTTGCACATTTTCAATAGGTCATATCTCCTTTAATTTTCATGACATTTTGAAAATTCTTTCAGCTTTTTCCAAGTTTCTCAAAGTCCTTTTAAATAAATCCTGTTCGAAAATAGTGCATCAACCCCTTTAACAAACTTCAGTGAAAAATTATAATAAAATTGTTTTATTTGTTGTTTTATTACTAAGTTGACAATTATGTCTATTTGTTTTTGTCAAAAGTAGGTAGTCCACGGGACTACTCAGCTTGGAGGTCTAGGCAGTCCGAGCCAAATTATGGTGGTCTCGGACTACCGTTAGTGTCGAACCCTGAGTTCAAATGGTGACCCTGGTGTCAAATTTGGCCCGCCCCGGGATCACAGTTTTACATAGACTTATGTAGGAAAAAAAATAGAAATCTTCTTCTCTGAAACTACAAGAGCCAGAGGTTTAATATTTTGCATTTGCTATAAGATCTTTTACCAAGTTTGTTCTAATGGTGACACTGGGGTCATATTTGGCCCTGCCCCGGGGGTCACAGTTTTACATAGACTTGAATAGCGAAACATTTAAAAATTATTCTCTGAAACTGCAAGAGCCAGAGGTTTACTTTTTTGCATTTACTATGCGCTTATGGTCCTTTTCCAAGTTTATTAAAATGGTGACCCTGGGGTCACATTTGGCCCTGCTCCAGGGGTCACATGTTTTACATAGACTTGTATAAGGAAAAACTTAAAAAATCTTCTTCTCTGAAACCACAAGGAACACAGCTCTCATATATTACATGTAGGCCTGGGGTCACATTTGGCCATGCCCCAAAGGTTACACTCTAGCACCTTCATTTTGTCTTTGATCTTTACCAAACTTTTTCAGTGTCTTTTTTTCAATGTTAGTAAACAACAGAGGCCACATTTTTGGACAATCTTAACCAAACTTGCACAGACTGTATATGATCATAAGATTTCGAAGAAGTTCGATAATGAACCATTACTCAGGTGATCGATATAGGGCCATCTTGGCCCTCTTGTTTTAGATTTTTAAGGCATGTTGTGGAACACTCGTATTATATATACTTGTTCAGGAAAACATGCTTTTGATGTTCTTGATTTGAATTTAGTATAGTAAGGATTAATTATAAAAAACATAATATTAATAATTCTACCTACCTACCTGCCCTAATTGTTTTGGTGAAAAGACCAGAAACAGACCTTTTTTTTCTTCTTTTTTTGGCCTCAGGTTTAAAAACTGAAAAAATCAAATGGGGCATACTCATTCGACTCATTATCATGTTTGGCTGACGATGTCTTATCCTAACATAAGTGTGCCTGTATTATACTTATAGGAACATGGCAACCAACGAAACAGCAAGCGGATCTGCGAACGAAAACGTTGAAGATGAAGTCCCCATGCAGGCCCTTCCACTGCTTTATATAACGGCCGGAAACAACTATGATGTCGGCTACCAGATGGGATTTACATTCAAAGGATGGATTAAAGAATACTTCAGTGCTTCCAAACAGTTTGGGGAATTGATGAAGTTTTACAAGACTGTGAAAGGTCGAGAAGCGTACGAGTCTTATCTCAAAGCGTCGACAGACTGCTATCCGGATATCATTGAAGAAATAAAGGGTCTAGCTGAAGGAGCAGATCAACCGTTTGAAAGACTTTTCCTGCAATGTTTAGAATCGGAAATCGTATTTTTTCATAATAAAGGAATATGGGGTTACGAGGAAACTCTCAAAGAAGACGACAGAGTCATAGAGGGCGTTGCTGGCTGCACTGATGTCATCATCAACAGTCCTGAAGAGAGGATTATTGGACACAATGAAGATTGGAACAACGATGTGGACCAATTTGTTTACATGATTCATGTAACCTTGACCAAAAATCTACAGTCCCCTGATGTCCCAGAACCTGAGGAAATCCAGAAAAAACTCAGACTCAGGGACGATGAGTTTGTGAGCTATGTATTTCCTGGCATCCTCCCAGGACTCGCGTTTTCAATGAATGCATATATGGTTTTCACAATTAACTCGCTCGTTCCCGCCAACGTCAATGTCGGATCAGTTCCGGTGGATATTTTGTTGCGTGCTTTGATGGCCTGCAGAACTGTCGATGAATGCGTGGACTTGATGAAAAACGAGCCCGTCGGCTGTTCTTACGGAATCAACATCAACATTGCCATGATCGACGGCAAGCGTATGTGGTCCCTGGAGGTCTACCCAGACGGGGAGGTAATGCATTTTGACTCTACTATCAGGGCACTAGTTAGCTGTTCGGGGACTGGGGCCAGGGCCCTCAGGAAGGGGAATTTTGCATTGTTTTCATATCAAAGGGAAACACGCGCCTTGTATAAGTGGTTGGAGTGTCAAAATTCCATTATAGAACTTACTCTTTTTTTGTGTGTGTTTTTCTTAGATGGGAGTTTTTAACAGAAAAATTGGGAAATTATATACTTCTGGGCCGAAATTCCAAAAAGGGCCAGACGAGTGCCCTGACTATAATTTGTCTCCTTGGGAGAATAAGGTGCTGTGTTCATAAGAAAAGATGTCACATAACACCATATTCTCCCAAGTGGGTGATATTATATAGACAATACCTGTTCTTCACACTGGTCGTTGACTATTTTCGATTGATTGCGAAATCTATTTTCTAGCACAAAAATACAGTAATTTCCAAAGTTTGCGTATGTTGGGATTATCTTGTCCGGTCACCGAGGACAACACTCAGATAGTAACAATACTGAATAGCTCTTTATTTAATTCAAAACAGACGAGTTAAATATTTAATAGCATTACAATGAGCATGTAGTAGTGTTTCCCCCCAGTAAATTTGAGCATTACATTTAGCCCTTTCTGTCGTAGGTTAAAAATGTCAAACCATTTTACGCTACCCAAAATAATTTGAGGTGTGCATTATGAGTCATTTGTTCACCACATTGTCTCACTCTGTCCTAATTTTGTCTGCAGCGTAACTTGAAAACTACTAATGGAACTGGAATGAAACTTAACATGATGATGGGTGTGCCAAGTGTAAGAACCAAGACTCTATCTTCATAAATTTAAGAATTGTTGCCCTTTGTGTTTTATACATATAATTCATGCCCAGAACATAACTTGAAAAAAGCTCGTGTTTTTTCCTTATATAAGTGGTACCGCAGGGTTCTGGAAATATTTTGAAAATCCACTTGCCCAGAGCAAGTGGATTTTCAAAAGTCACTTGCCCTGCCCACCCATAATGTCACTTGCCCTCCATTTAAGAACACTTAATTGGCCTAAAAATTGGCTCTTTACGATTATTCGTGTTAAACGGGATGGACTGCCGCATACTTAGTTGAAAAAGAAAGGGAGAATGTATTTAATTGTATTAGTTAATTGTATTTATTCATATAAAAAAATCAAACGCTTCTTCTTTGTGTCTATTACATATTTGTGTTACTTCAATCATAAAATGATGAATGTGATAGTATACAAACTTATTGTATTCCCCCTTCCCACCCCACACACACACACCACCCCATTATTTTTGATGACCATCCAAAAAGATTGCTTGGCAGCTAGTGTATGGAACTTTTAATGTCACATTGTGTGCAATTAACCACTTGACAGCAGTGTTTTTTAATGCCTAATTTGGCCCCATTCACAATTCCAAAAAGTATCCTTTTTTCACAATTATATCCAAAAAAAATCACAATCTGAAAAAAAAACAAAAAAAAAACAGTAAAAGTTTTTTTGTTTTTTTGGGGGTAAATACAGACCAGTAAGGATACTAGTCTTAATATAAGCTGGTGTCAAAACTAGTCTGTATTTACCAAAAACAAAACTTAAAACCAAGGGATATTAAACTGAAAATAAAAGTGAAAAAAGTTTATTTCTCTTTTGTTATAATATTTCACAATTTTCACAATTTCTAGAAAAATGCCGCTATTTTTCTAGAAATTGTGAGGGCACATGCTGCATTCACAAAACACATGACAGGCAAACAAAAAAAGAAGCTATTGTGTTCATTTAAATGTGTGACAAGTTAAGAAACGAGACAAAAACGTTATTAAAAATATTCACTGGCCCCCAATATCTGTAACCATGGTAACGTTCCTACGCCTTTGTCTTTGAACTAAAGGGAATTAGATGAAAGCAAGAGGCATGAATAGGGTTTCCCCTAGGAATTGTTTAAGAAGTAGTATCAGTAGCCTTATTTATCAAAAGCGAAAGTTTAGGAACTTGAGAAAACGGTTCTGTGATTGTTTTGAAATCGCGAAAACTCATGACATGCACATATCGCTAAGTTAAGCATCTTATATGTGTAGTATGCACTTCCATATACCTTTAATTACAGAGTATACAGTTGGTGCCACGCGAATTAAGATTTTTTCGCAGCATGCCCGCGGCCGTTTTTCAATCGAAGTCACAAATCCACGCGATCGTACTGCGGATTGCCATCCGAAATATCGCGGGGATTCCCCGCAACCGTAAAAATCGCCGCGATTGCAAAATCCAGTCTCGAAAGAAAGCAATCACCGCCATTCTCTGTGATAGGTTTGCGTGGAAATTAGAGCAGGGATCAATAATAAATGTAATAAAATTGATAAATACAATCAATAAATTTCGAAAGCAATACGTATTTCAAACTTTTAATGCATTTAATAACACGTGCTTTTCGTGTTTTTTTTGGTCCAAAAGTCGCATTTCTCCTCAACATACATAAATTGGCTACCCACAATCCTTTGCGATGTGTGTACCTATTAACAAGGAGGCACTAATAACGGGTTTATGATCCGAATTCAAATTCTTAACAATTTTTTCAGATTATTTCTGACTAAAGAACCCATCGATGTATTAATAATCAACAGCAGAATAGTAAAATTATTTACAAATAACGATTAATTTAAAATATAATTCTAATTTCCAGTATAAGAATTACTACTTGAATTTTATTTTCAGTCACCGCGAAGTCGGTAATAGGAACCGCCATATATAACTATCGTGACCCAGTATACATTACCCGGGCATTTGAATTTTCCCAAAACAAAACTAAAATTGTCTTCTGCTTCAATTTTTTAATAGTTATTGAATAATAATGCATTAAATTGACTGCAAAATTGTACATTGATAATGAAGGTAAATCGCGGCGATGGCCTGCGATTTCACACCGGGTTACGCGGTGTGCAAATCAATACGGGTCATGGCAAATCGCGGTGAATGTGTCGCGGTGGTCAAAAGTTATTGTCCCCGCGTTGAGTGGACTGTCCGCCGTCCGCGGTGAGATAAAATCCCCGCGTTGAGTGTTATTAGTCGTAATCCGCGCACCAGCTGTATCAGTGATATACACCAAATACCTCATAAAATTGCATTGATAAACGAGTGCTTCCAGTAAAAGAAAATGTATTTTCGTTACGAAAAAATCTTCGGCTAGATTATCTAAACAAAAACATCACGTCACGTGGGTCTGTCAGTAATTATTTTGACACATTAAATTTGCAAATTAAGAAAGAGTTTTCTGTATTTGATTGATGGAAGGTCCAAATGACTTTCAGGGATTATTTGGAAACTATTTCTGCTAGTGGCTATGTTTATGGTTGGGAGGTCACGGACATGATTGCCGCGATTTCATTGGACGATGGACACACGTCTGACGGTCGTGTCAGGATAAATTGAAACCGTGTAAAATGCGCGTGTGGCGGGTGTGGCCCTAAAGGGGATCACCCAGGAGCGTAGACAGCACCACCTAGACGTCGTTCCAGATCCCCCACTTCGCCACAGCGACAACCACAGAGCGACTGCGACATCCACCTACACACCTACAAGAGAAACGACTACACTACACAGCAGCACCAGATCAATCTACATGTACATACACATCTAGAGAAGTCCAGACTCTATTGTGCCCATAGCGTCAGGGTTACCTTGACGTTTTAGTTGGCGGACGGATTTAAACCTTCGAACTACACACACACACACACACAATGCGCGTCTGGGTTAATTAGTTTTTTTTTTAAATAATGCCACAAATTAAGCTGCCTGGGGCGAGAATGTTGATTGTACCGAAAGTTGTTTGATCTTATTAACAATCGCTAGCGGCGAAAAACAGCGGGCAGTTTTATTCAGTTATCAAATTCTGATATGGCTAGTTTGCCACTTGATTTGGTCCGGAATGGAAAAATAATCCTAATAAAAACAAAATGGAAATAAATAAAAAAATAAAAAATTTAAATATATTTCGAGTGAAACTTTATTTAAAGAGAAGGGGGAACTATATTCTTTTAGGTGAGGGTAATGAAATATATACATGGTAATGTGTTGTGCAGTGTATTTAAGCATACAATATTGATTTTGTTTGATAGTGAAAAATTCCCAAATTCAGACAAAATGCCGCGAATTTTCCCAGTTGAATTGGTACCGTACCATTCCCAAAAGGGTGAAAAAATTCGCTGCAACTAATGGGAATGGAATGAAACTTGACACAATGACGGACAACAATAATAGGAAGTACAGAGCACACAAATCATAACTCAATCTTCAAATGCGGGGGAACCTACATGCATTGGAGATACGCACATGCAGTTTGCGAGACGACAGGACAATCGGTTACAGAGATAGCTTAATTAACCTTTAACAACGCGGGCATAATATCAATACATTAAGATGATTCCCCGTATTTGTCCACTATGACTGCAACTACTCGTAGTCGAAAGAGAAGGGGTGACTAGGACCACCACCCACAATAACCTTAATGGGGCCAAAACATATTTTGACCCCTTCAAAAATGTTGTCTATCATGCACCCTTCCTAATACGACAATTATTTCAAATACATGTGCTTATAAAATATATTACTATTTGATTAATCATGGTAATTCTGGGACTACTGAAAGAAGCGGGTCAGCTAACCAAAGCACTACCGGCTTCCATAACGCTCGAATATAACCACGCATGTGGTACCTTTAAAATGGCACACGGCAATCTAAGTTATTAATCAAGCAATACAATCAACCTCTTGAATTCTTAATCCAGCAGTCCGGCCTCTATTCCTTGCATATAATTAAATAACCTTTTGGGCTGCCAATCTTTCTTCATTATTCTTCGGAGCTCCATGTAATAATATAATATTTATGCAATATAATTCCATATCATAATATAATATTTATGCAATATAATTCCATATCATAATATAATATTTATGCAATATAATAAATAGTCGGTAATACGCATACGCAAATTAATACAATTTGCTTGAGCTATAATAATACTATACCAATCATATTTAGGCTGCAATAGCAAAACCGGAAGTTGTAAATCATCAAACCCTGCACATTTTGATTTGACATTAAATATGGCAATCAGCGGCCATCTTTGTTTTTCATAGACTTAAACAGGAAAATACTTCTTCTCTGAAACCAGAAGGAACAGAGCTTTCATGTATTACATGTAGCATCAGTTTATGGTCCTCTACTAAGATTGTTCAAATGGTGACCTTGGGGTCAAATTTGGCCCCGCCCCGGGGGTCACACTTTTACATAGACACAGAGGGGGGGGGGGGAATCTACTACTCTGAAACTACAAGAGCCAGAGGTTTAATATTTTGCATTTACTATAAGATTATGGTCCTTTACCAAGTTTGTTCAAATGGTGACCCTGGGGTCACATTTGGCCCCGCCCCAGGGGTCACATGTTCTACATAGATTTGTATAGGGAAAAACTAAATAATCTTCTGAAACTGCTTCAGCCAGATGTTTAATATTTTGCATTTGCTATAAGCTTATGGTCCTCTACCAAGTTTGTTCAAATGGTGACCCTGGTGTCAAATTTGGCCCCATCCCGGGGGTCACAGTTTTCCATAGACTTATATAGGAAAAAAAATCAAAAAATCTTCTTCTCTGAAACTACAAGAGCCAGAGGTTTAATCTTTTGCATTTACTATAAGATTATGATCCTTTACCAAGTTTGTTCAAATGATGACCCTGGGGTCACATTTGGCCCCGCCCCGGGGGTCACAGTTTTACATAGACTTGTATAGGGAAAAACTTTTTAAAAAATCTTCTTCTCTGCAACTGCAAGAATCAGATGTTTAATATTTTGAATTTGTTATAAGCTTATGATCCTCTACCAAGTTTGTTCAAATGGTGACCCTGGTGTCAAATTTGGCCCTGCCCCGGGGGTCACAGTTTTACATTGACTTATATAGGAAAAAAAAGAAAAATCTGCTTCTCTGAAACGACAAGAGCCAGAGGTTTAATATTTTGCTTTTACTGTAAGAGTATGGTCCTTTACTAAGTTTGTTTAAATGGTGACCCTGGGTCACATTTGGCCCGCCCCGGGGGTCACAGTTTTACATAGACTTGTTTTAAAGGAAAAAACTTCTTCTCTGAAACTAACTACAAGAGCCAGAGGTTTAATATTTTGAATTTGCTATAAGCTTTGTTCAAATGGTGACCTGGGGTCAAATTTGGCTCCGTCCTGGGTGTTCACAGTTTTACATAGATTTTCAGAGGGCTGGCATGGCGCAGTTGGTAGTGCGATGGATTTGTAACCGGAGGCCCCGGGTTCAATCCTCCGTGGTGCCGCTGAGTTCCGTCGGTGTGTTCTTGGGCAAGACACTTTCCCTTAGCCTCGTCCGTCGGATGGGGACGTAAACCGGGCGGTCCCGTGTATCGGTCTATCCTCCGAGCACGTTGAAGAACCATAGGAATCTATTCGATAATAAGAGTAGGGCAGGTTCCCGGATTCTATGTATCCTTCCCCTCTCTCTGGGCTGGCTCTAAATAACCTATACTGTGTTGATGAGCCGTTAAACAACATTCAATTCAATTCAATTTACATAGATTTATATAGAAAAAAAATTAAAAAATCTTCTCTGCAACTACAAGAGCCAGAGGTTTATTATTTTGCATTTACTATGAGCTTATGGTCCTTTACCAAGTTTATTCAAATGGTGACCCTGGGGTCACATTTGGCCCTGCCCCAGGGTTCACATATTTTACATTGACATGTATAAGAAAGAACATAAAAAATCACCTTGTCTGAAACCACATGGCATATTACATGTAGCCATGGGGTCACATTTGGCCATGCTCCAGGGGTTACACTCTAGCACCTTCATTTTCCATTTGATCTTTACCAAACTTTGTCAGTGTCTTTATATCAATGTTGTTAACACAACAGAGGCCACATTTCTAACAATCTTAACCAAACTTGCACAGATTGTATATGACCATGAGATTTCGAAGAAGTTTGATAATGGGCGAGTACTCATGTGATCGATATAGAACCATCTTGGCCCTCTTGTTTTTGTAGCGACTACTGTCCTGAAACTACTTGACGGATTTTTATGAAACTTCACAGGAATATTGCTCTTGATGTCTTATTGATCCTAGCAAAATTTCAGGTCAGCCGGAAATTCAAGATGGCCGCCACGGCTAAAATTAAATTTCAAAAAACAAGTTTGTAGCGACTACTTCTTGAGAACTATAAGTGATATTGATATACGTCTTTTCCTAAAATGATCAGTGTGACATGATGTTGATCTTTGTCGAAAATTATTTTGATTCAAGATGGCCGCCACAACTAAAAATAGATTTTCAAAAAACAAGTTTGTAGCGACTACTTCTTGAAAACTATAAGTGATATTGATATGGGACTTTTTCTGAAATGATCAGCATGACATGATGCTGGTCCTTGTCGGAAATTGTTTTGATTCGAAGTTAAACATGGCTGTCAGCGGCCATCTTTGTTTACATAGAATTATATAGTAAAAACTTGTAGCGACTACTCCTCTGAAACTACTTGGCTGATTTTCATGAAACTTCGCATGAAATGTTACTGTTGATGTCTAATGGATCTAGCAAAATTTCAAATCGGCCGGAAATTCTAGATGGCCACCACAGCTAAAAATAGATTTTCAAAATACAAATTTGTAGTGACTACTTCTTGGAAAAATATAAGTGAAGAATTGGCATCTCAAAAAGATATTAACAGAAAAACAACTACATACCAGTCAGATTTAGGCATAAACCGTGCTAATAATTTCCAACACAGAAAAATGAGCTTGCTGATTTAACTATGGGAATTTTATAACGAAAGTGAAAGTAGGAAAAGACTTCTGTTCGCCCTAATGCATCTTTCTTTTTTTAGCTCTACTGGCCAAGGGCCAGCAGAGCTAAAAGGGATGGTGTGTTTTCCGTCGTCCGTCCGTTAACTTTTCTTCAAACGACTTCTGCTCAGAAACCGCTTGGCTAATTTTGATCAAACTTCACATGGATGATCCTTAGATGAATGCTTTTTAGATTTGTTAAAATTAGGTCAGCGCTACATCCAAGATGGCTGCCATTACCATATAGGGTTGAAACCTTTAAAAAATCTTCTTCTCCAGAACCGCTGGACAGATTTCAACAGTTTTTCTTTTAAAATGATCGCCAATGCCTAGACTATCAAATTTCTTCAAATAAAGTCCCCGGGATCAAAAATGACCGTGCCCAGGGGGTCCAAAGTTTGTATATTGAGGTTTTGCATGTTTTTCATATAGACATATAGGAAAAATCTCTAAAAAATCTTCTCTGAAACCACAAGGCACAGAGCTCTCATGTATTACATGTAGCATCAGCTTATGGTCCTCTACTAAGTTTGTTCAAATGGTGACCCTGGGGTCAAATTTGTCCCCGCCCCGGGGTTCACAGTTTTACATAAACTTATATAGGAAATTTTTTTAAAAAATCTTCTCTGAAACTACAAGAGCCAGAGGTTTGATATTTTGCATTTACTATAAGCTTATGATCCTTTACCAAGTTTGTTCAAATGGTGACCCTCGGGTCACATTTGGCCCCGCCCCAAGGGTTACATGTTTTACATAGACATGTATAGGGAAAAACTTAAACATTCTTCTTCTCTGAAACTGCAAGAGCCAGAGGTTTAATATTTTGCATTTGCTATAAGCTTGTGGTCCTCTACCTAGTTTGTTCAAATGGTGACCCAGGGGTCACAGTTTTACATAAATGCTTGTATAGGGAAAAACTGAAAAAAAATCTTCTTCTCTGGAACTGCAAGAGCCAGAGGTTTAATATTTTGCATTTACTATAAGCTTATGGTCCTTTACCAAGTTTGTTTAAATGGTGACCCTCGGGTCACATTTGACCCCGTCCCAAGGGTCGCATGTTTTACGTAGTCATGTATAGGGAAAAACTTAAATAATCTTCTTTGAAACTGCAAGAGCCAGAGGTTTAATATTTTGCATTTGCTATAAGCTTATGGTCTTCTACCAAGTTTGTTCAAATGGTGACCCATTGGTCACATTTGGCCCAGCCCTGAGGGTCACAGTTTTACTTAGGCTTGTAAAGGCAAAAACTGAAAAAAATCTTCTTCTCTGGAACCACATGGCACAGAGCTTTCATGTATTACATGTAGCAACAGCTTATGGTCCTCTACCAACTTTGTTCAAATGGTGACCCTTGTGTCAAATTTGGAAAGCGCCACGGTGGGTAACAGTTTTTTTTAAAAAAAAATGTTTTTAATATTTTTTTTCAATTTCAAGTTTTTTTTTTTTTATTTATTTATTGTTTAATTAAAAACAATAAATAAATAAAATAAAAAAAAACTTGAAATTGTTTTGATTTTTTTTTTGATTTTTTTAAAAAAATTAATTTTAATTTGATTTTTTTTAATTTTTAATTTGATTTTTTTTTTTTTTGATTGATTTGAATAAAAAAAAAAATTTAATTTTTTCATTATCTTTGTAATTACTTGACACTTACTTTAAAATTTCTTGTCGGCGCTACTCATCCTAAATGCCTTGGTGAATTTCGACGAAACTTGGCAGGAAGCATCGGTAAGATGTCTAGTTGTGCTTATCACGCTTTTGTTCCAGTTCGCTGATTTTTGACGGAGTTATGGCCCTTTGACTTTTTATTTTAAATTTCTTGTCGGCGCTACTCCTCTTAAACGGCTTGATGGATTTCTACGAAATTTGGCAGGAAGCCTCAGTATGATGTCTAGTTGTGCAAAGCGCGGTATATCAATGAAATCTTGGACAATTTCGAAAACCAGCCAGATTTTGTTAGAAATAACAGAGTTATGGCCCTTGATTTGTTGAAAAATGCTATATTGTATTTTCCTTTGTTAAATCTATAGGAGAAGAGAGCTATATCTAGCTATATCTATCTAAATCTATAAGAGCTGTTTTAGCCAGTAGAGCGTCCACAGGCCCTCTTGGGCCTCTTGTTTTATCTGGTGTAGTCCATAACAAAAGTAAAAGTAGAAAAAAGTTTTGTTCGACATAATGCATCTTTTTTTTGTGTTATCTGCCTGCCATTTTTAGCTCGACTATTCGAAGAATAATGAATGAATGAATGAATGGTGTTTTACGTGCGCAAAAACTGACGAAAGATGAAGAAATGAAGGATTAATTAAAAATTAATGTAAATATATCAAGATAAAACTATTAAAAAATAAGGGATGATATGGTAGTAATATAAACTATATATGTAAATAAACAAATATCCGAAAACAGGTATATAAAAAAGTAATTATATACAAGAACATATTATAATGATTTATATAGTCTGACTTCCTTAAGGAAATTTAAAATTAGACTAAAATCTATAGTATTAAATAACTCGGTCATAGTATTAACATTGTAGTACCTTTGACGCATAGGATCAAAGTCTACACATTCCAACAAGATGTGTTTGACCGTTAAGAGAGCTTATGTAATCACCCCGGCGTCTGCGTCCCACATCAAGGTTTGCGTGTAAGCTGTGGTTACAAGTCTATATCTCTTAAATTTCTTATCCTAGCACAACTAAATTTGGCCATGGGCTTTCTTATAGCATTATCTTAAGGGCTGCATAAGCAATTTTGGTTCCTCTAACCCATGGGCTCCCATGGAACCCAAATTATGATAGCCCATAAAATGCGTCCTATTTCACATCAAATTTAGCGTGTAAGATGTGTTTACAGGTCTATATCTCTTACATTTCTTGTCCTAGCTGAACTAAATTTGGGAATTGGTTTCCTTATAGTATGTTGTAAAGGGTTGGATAAGTAATTTTGTCTTCTGAAAATTCTGGGCTCCCATGGAACCCAAATTGTGATGGCCCATAAAATGTGCAATGGTGTAAGATCTAGGTTTGCATGTAAGCATGTATATATCTATAATTTTGGTTTGGGATTGCTTATAGCATTATGCATCTTATTCCTACTTCATCGATATTGGGGCATGGGCTCTCTCTCCACCCCTGCCCCACTTCCTCCACTGCCCCCACCCCCGCCCCCATTTTTTTTTTACATATTTCTGTATTGTTTTAATCAATTCTTACATATATATCGAGGGTTTAACGCAAAACTATTGTAACTCACTTTTAGAAAATTTTACAGGAGAAGCGCAAAAAACGTCTTATCTTCATCATAAATGCATGTAAGAACTTTATTCTCTGGCATGTTATATAGAAATGGTTATCCATTTATGATTTGAGAAGAAAAGAAATAATTCATGTAATTCTGTACGAGATATTTAAGAAATATTGACTTACAATAGTTTCGCGCTAAATATTTGAAGATGTAGATGAAATTTTTCAGGGCGAAACTATTGTAACTAACATTTTTTAGCAGTTATTTAAGTTTGTATGTTAAGGCTCATTTTGGACAAACCTAAGAATGGTATGCAACCGAAATCCCTTAAGTTCTTGTTATCTTTATTTTAAGTTGATTTCACAATTGAAGCATACAGCAGTTATCATTATCTTCCTTTTACATAGTTAATATTAAATATTTTCCCTTTTCATAAAGTTATATCAGAACTAATTTCACTTTATAATATTTTATGTGAAACTATTGTAAGTCAATATTATTTTAAATAACTGATTTTTAAACAACGATATACATCAAAATATGCTGTAGACAATACTTGTTATAGACAATACGTGTTATAAAGATCAATTAATACAGTAAAGTCACACAATTCAGACAAGATGGAGATAAGAACACTTATATGGAGTGCAGTATCTTATAATTTCTTTATAAAGCTAAAAAGTGTTTGTAAAAATTACTTATGGCAAGTGGCTATTATAACAAACACGTTTTTTGTGGCGATTAGCTTATTGTAGGGACAATGGATTTTACTGAATAGGTGAACCTCTAGCTTCTTGCACTGCACCACTGTCCTCTTTCTATTTAGGAGGTGGAGGGGTGTGTGTTGTTTGTAGAGGGGTGGGGTAGGGGTGTTGGAAGTAAAAACTTTAAGAATTGGACCACATGAGCCTTCCAGTATTATTAAACTTGACTGAATAATCCCATATAAAATAGTGTCTTAGTTGCAACTGCACAGTTCTGCATATATTAAAATTGTGTTAGTTTAAATTGCAAAATGACTTTAACTTGTCCTGGATAGAACCATTCACTTGAAGAGGCACACGGCAATCTTGATGTATTTAAAAATCATGGCGTCTGGTTAGTTTTTCCAAATATCTTGCATGTTTTAAATAATTCTTTATGATTATTTCAGTAATTGAAAGCACTTGTTTTTACATATTATTAATTGTTGATTATATTACACCAACACTATTTAAAACCTATGACAGAAGAAAGAAGTAGAATTTAAAATTATATTTCCTTTAATATAATTATATGCAAGCAGGTTTAAAGTTACACTTATACTGGATTCATAATTTAAACTTTGATGAATACTTCAAGATTGCTATGGATCCTTTTAATGCAAAGCAGTTGGTCAAATATGTACCTTCCTACATACCTACCCACTAATGAAATCTTGGGCAGGGAAACCGCAAACAAACTGTTCATTAAGGATGGCCTTAAGAGTTTATACCAGCCCTGACCTTTGATATTATAAGTATTACTTACTGCTTTATATAATAGATGAAACTATCCTGGCAAAAAAATATTATAAAGTTGTTTTTCATACTTATGTTGTTCTAAGTCATTTTCGGCTCCAATTTTAATATTTTAGGCTATTTCTATTGGCCATGAATCACCTGAACGTGGATACTAAGAACAATAAACATTCGCAAAGCAATGGGAAAACTTGCTCACCTTATTAATACTAGTAAATAATTTATAAGGTAATGCTGAAATAATTAATTACTCATCATTTAAAAATCCCTAAACGCATGAGAGTAAGTAATATTAATAAAACAGTGTTGTTTTTCATTGAACTTAGAGAAACAAACTAAAATTTCGTCTTTATTACCACAAATTCAAACTCAACAATCATTGTTTGAGAGGGTGATGTGTAAAACTTGCTTAATATTTTAACATTATAAGCTTTGAAGTATAAAACAATTTCTCCACTTTACAGATAGAAATACTTAAATTGAGTCGTGAACAATTTCAAAACATCATTAATGTTACCTAATTAGACCCCGGAAAATAGATATTTACTCCTGGCATTCACAAATAAATGAAAATCTGTAAATAAACCGCACTAAAAGTTTAAAATATTAATCTGTTACATGACTTTTGTACATCCTATCAATTTTACACAGAAAAAACATACGAGCACATGATGTTTCGGCAATGTTTAATCAGTTTGCAAAGCTTGGAAAAAAAGGGGCTTGGCAATAATTATTAATTCTTCTGTGGAACCACTGATATCCCTAATTCTGTGATCCCAAGTGGAGGCTAAAATAAATAAAACCCAACCTTACATACTTTCATTACCGCGGTTTTAATACAAATAACCCTTAATGTCCTAAGAATGGTATCCAATAAAACTCCTTGAAGTTCTTCAATCTTTAATTTAACTTATATTTCACATAAGAAACATAGAGCGGTTATTATTACCTTCATTTGGAATAATTATTACCTCACCCCACTCAAAACTCTAATTATTTTTCCTTTTCCTTTTTTTTTTTTTACATATTTCTGTGTTGTTTTCCTATTTCTGTGTTGTTTTAGTCAATTCTTACACATATATGTTGCCCGCTCCCCACCGCCCCCACCCCCGCCTCTCACACCCCCTCCACGCCCCCACTTGAAACTCTTTTTTTTAACATATTTCTGTGTTGTTTTAGTCAATGTTCCCCCTTCCCCCCACCACCCCACCCCCGCCTCTCACCCCCCTTCTCCCCCACCTTAAAACTATTTTTGTTTAACATATTTCTGTGTTGCTTTTGTCAATTCTTACACATGTTGCCCCTCCCCCCCCCCCACAGCCTCCCCTCCCCTGCCACCCCCTCCCCACCACACACTCGAAACTAGAACTTTTTTTTTTTTTTTTTACATATTTCTGTGTTGTTTTAGTCAATTCTTACACATATATGTTGCCCCTCCCTCCCTACCCCCATCCCCCCGCCTCTCACCCCACTTCCCCCAACTTGACATGATGGTTATCCTAGCAAAAATTCATGTTGATGTGAAATCCAAAATGGCCGCCAAAGCTAAAAATAGATTTTTAAAATACAAGTTTGTAGCGACTACTTCTTGAAAACTATAAGTGATATTGATATGGGACTTTTTCTAAAATGATCAGCATAACATGATGTTGGTCCTTGTCTAAAATCGTTGTGATTCGACGTTAAACATGGCTGCCAGCGGCCATCTTTGTTTACATAGAATTATATAATGAAAACTTGTAGCGACTACTCCTCTGAAACTACCTGACGGATTTTCATGAAACTTCACAGGAATGTTGCTTTTGATGTCTTATGGATCCTAGCAAAATTTTAGGTCGGCCGGAAATACAAGATGGCCGCCACGACTAAAAATAAATTTTCAAAATACAAGTTTGTAGCGACTACTTCTTGAAAACTATAAGTGATATTCATATGGGACTTTTTCTAAAATGATCAGCATGACATGATGGATATCCGAGTCGAACATTATTTTGATTCGACGATACACATGACTGCCAGTGGCCATCTTTGTTTACATAGAGTTATGTAGTTAAAACTTGTAGCGACTACTCCTCTGCAACTTCTCTACGGATTTTCATGAAACTTTACAGGAATGTTGCTCTCAATGTCTAATTGATCCTAGCAAAATTTCAGGTCGGCCGGAAATTCAAGATGGCCGCCATGGCTAAAAGTAGATTTTCAAAAAACACGTTTGTAGGACTACTTCTTGAAATCTATAAGTGATATTGATATTGGACTTTTTCTAAAATGATCAGCATGACATGATGTTGGTCCTTGTCAAAAATCGTTTTGATTCGATGTTAAACATGGCTTTCAGTGGCCATCTTTGTTTACATAGAGTTATATAATGAAAACTTGTAGCGACTACTCCTCTGAAACTACTTGACGGATTGTCATGAAACTTCACCGGTATGTTGCTCTTGATGTCTTATTGATCCTAGCAAAATTTCAAGTTTGTAGCGACTACTTCCTGAAATCAAAATCAATCAGTAGAGCTTCAAGGTTATTGACCTCTTGTTGAAAAAAAGTTTGTAGCGACTACTTCTTGAAAACTGTAAGTGATATTGATATGGGACTTTTTCTAAAATGATCAGCATGACATGATGTTGATCCTTGACGAAAATTATTTTGATTCGACATTAAACATGGGCGCCAGTGGCCATCTTTGTTTACATAGAGTTTGTATAGTAAAATGTTGTAGCGTCTACTCCTCTTAAACTACTTGACGGATATTCATGAAACTTCACAGGAATGTTGCTCTTGATGTCTAATTGATCCTAGCATAATTTCAGGTCGGCCGGAAATTCAAGATGGCCACCACGGCTAAACATAGATTTTTAAAAAACAAGTTTGTAGTGACTACTTCTTGAAAACTGTAAGTGATATTGATATGGGACTTTTCTGAAATGATCAGCATGACAATATGTTGATCCTTGTCGAAAATTATTTTGATTCGACATTAAACATGGCTGCCAGTGGCCATCTTTGTTTACCTAGAGTTATATAGTAAAAACTTCTACTTGTAGCGACTACTCCTCTGAAACTACTTGACAGATTTTTATCACAGGAATGTTGATCTAGCTATCAAAATCTATCAGTAGAGCTTCAAGGTCATTGACCTCTTGTTTATTTTTATTTTTTTTACATATTTTTAGCTCGACTGTGTAATATAGCGACGTGAAATAGTTAACTCAAGAATAGTCTTTATATGTATTTTATTAAACTACTATCTATTTATCTTTCACAATTATCTATACACAGTTAAAAACCAGAATAAATTTTCAACTTTGATTAAATGAACAAGTTACAATTCGTAAGCAGTTCTAACGTTCAAAAGTGCGAGCTAAGCAGTCAAAATGAATCTCTGTAAGAATCTCCCCGAATGAAGGCAAACTCGTTTCTTATATATTGTAGATATGCCCCACCTTTTGACTGAGTCGTGTACCCTCAACAATGGACTCTGACCTCCGAAACTTGTTCGAGGTTGTCACAACTGAGGTTAATCGTACAAATCTCCCCTTTTTGTGGTAAACAAGAATATTAACCCATTTTTGCAGCCTAGTGCTTCAAGGGTTCTTATATAAGCCTCCCATTGTTCATAAACGAAGTGACCCCCTCACTCGTGGATGCCGTGAGTTGCCCCGGTCATCCCATTGTTTCATCAAATAAACCTCCACTTAAACTATAGGTTTTGGTCATGCTGTTACTGAATATAAGATGCTTACACAGCCATCCCATTGTTCGTTAGAATACAAGGCGACCCTATAACATTAACCGTTCATCCTAATGCTTGAACTTTCATAAGTGTTTAAGCGGTCAGCAAGTTAATAAGCTACTAATTATTTTGAATGGTCATACATGCTCCACATTTAATTAAATATGTTGGTCACCTCGTTCCTGACACAGTACATGTATTGACCAGCCATGAGTGCAAGCTATTAACTTACTTAAGACCCCCACTTCGCTATAATACAACTGATCAGAGATCAGCAGAGCTTATGCCATGGTGCGGCGTCCGTCGTCCGTCTGTCTGTCTGTCCGTAAACTTTTATTTGTAGCGACATCTCCTCTGAAACTACTGTATGGATTTTCATAAAACTTTACAGAAATGGTGCCCATGAAGTCTAGTTGATCCTAGCAAAAATTCATGTTGATTTGAAATCCAAGATGGCCGCCAAATCTAAAAATAGGTTTTTAAAAAGAAGTTTGTAGCGACTACTTCTTGAAAACTATAGGTGATATTGATATGGGACTTTTTCTAAAATGATCAACATGACATGATGTTGGTCCTTGTCGAAAATCATTTTGATTCGACGTTAAACATGGCTGCCAGTGGCCATCTTTGTTTACATAGAGTTATATAATGAAAATTTGTAGCGACTACTCCTCTGAAACTACTTGGCGGATTTTTATGAAACTGTACAGGATTGTTGCTCTTAATGTCTAATTGATCCTAGCAAAATTTCAGATCGGCCAGAAATTCAAGATGGCCGCCACAGCTAACAATAGATTTTTAAAAAAGAAGTTTGTAGCGCCTACGGCTTGAAAACTATAAGTGATATTGATATGGGACTTTTTGTAAAATGATCAGCATGACATGATGGTTATCAGAGTCAAACATTATTTTTATTCGACGTTAAACATGGCTGCCAGTGGCCATCTTTGTTTACATAGAGTTATATAATGAAAACTTGTAGCGACTACTCCTCTGAAACTACTTGACGGATTTTCATGAAATTTCACACGAATGTTGCTCTTCTTGATCCTAGCAAAATTTCAGGTCGGCCGGAAATTCAAGATGGCCGCCACGGCTAAAAATATTTTTTCAAAAAACAAGTATGTAGCGACTACTTCCTGAAATCAAAATCAATCAGTAGAGCTTCAAGGTCATTGACCTCTTGTTTTTTAGCTCTACTGATCAGAGATCAGCAGAGCTTATGCCGTGGTGCGGCGTCCGTCGTCCGTCTGTTCGTCTGTCCGTCTGTCTGTCCGTAAACTTTTATTTGTAGCGACAACTCCTCTGAAACTACTGGATGGATATTCATGAGACTTTACAGAAATGTTGCCCATAAAGTCTAGTTGATCCTAGCAAAAATTCATGTTGATGTGCAATCCAAGATGGCCGCCAAAGCTAAAAATAGAGTTTTAAAATACAAGTTTGTAGCGACTACTTCTTGAAAACTATAAGTGATATTGATATGGGACTTTTTCTAAAATGATCAGCATGACATGATGTTGATCCTTGTCAAAAATCGTTTTGATTCAACGTTAAACATGGCTGCCAGCGGCCATCTTTGTTTACATAGAGTTATATAGTAAAAACTTGTAGCGACTACTCCTCTGAAACTACTTGACGGATTGTCATGAAACTTTACAAGAATGTTGCTCTTGATGTCTAATTGATCCTAGCAAAATTTCAGTTCTGCCAGAAATTCAAGATGGCCGTCACAGCTAAAAATAGATTTTTAAAAAATAAGTTTGTAGCGACTACTTCTTGAAAACTATAAGCGATATTGATATGGGACTTTTTCTAAAATGATCAGCATGACATGATGTTGATCCTTATGGAAAATTATTTTGATTCGACGTTAAACATGGCTGCCAGTGGCCATCTTTGGTTACATAGAGTAATATTGTAAAAACTTGTAGCGACTACTTCTCTGAAACTACTTGACGGATGTTCATGAAACTTCACAGGAATGTTGCTCTTGATGTCTAGTTGATCCTAGAAAAATTTCAGGTCGGCCGAAAATTCAAGATGGCCGCCACAGCTAAAAATAGATTTAAAATAAATAAGTTTGTAGCGACTACGTCTTCAAAACTATAACAGATATTGATATGGAACTTTTTCTAAAATGATCAGTATGACATGATGTTGGTCCTTGTCGAAAATCGTTTTGATTTGACGTTAAACATGGCTACCAGCGGTCATCTTTGTTTACATAGAGTTATATAATGAAAACTTGTAGCGACTACTCCTCTGAAACTACTTGACGGATTTTCATGAAACTTCACAGGAATGTGAAATAACTTGGCACAAGTGCTCACCACAACAACATGATGTGTCGCGCACAAAATCTAGGTCCGTGGCTCCAAGGTCACACATAGGTCAAAGGTCAAAGGTCAAATCGTGTCCGGTCAATAACTCGGGCATTCCTTGGCAGATTTTCAAATAACTTGGCACAAGTGCTAACCACAAAAACACAATGTGTCGAGCACAAAATCCAGTCTATGTCCCCAAGGTCAAGGTCACACTTAGAGGTAAAAGGTCAAATTGTGTCCAGTCAATAGCTCTGGCATTCGGAAATTCAAGATGGTCGCTACAGCTTAAAATAGATTTTCAAAAAACAAGTTTGTAGCGACTACTTCTTGAAAACTATAAGTGATATTGATATGGGACTTTTTTTCTAAAATAATCAGCATGACATGATGTTGGTCCTTGTCGAAAATCGTTTTGATTCGGTGTTAAACATGGCTGTCAGCGGCCATCTTTGTTTACATAGAGTTATCTAGTAAAAACTTGTAGCGACTACTCCCAGTCTGCGAAATAAGTGGTTGTCCGGGACAACTAATTTACGAACAGGACAAACACGTGTTCCAACTTTGGTTGTCCGATCGGACAACCAAAATTTCTGAAAGCAATCAAAATAAGTATTAAAGTTAAACTGGAAACACGATTTCGACTTTTTCATTGATGTTGAGAAAATTACTGTGACACCGGTATAAATGCTATGAGGAATTGATCAATTAATTGTATCCCTCTGTGGAGGTCACAACACGTCACGACCTCGTTTTGCCGAATTCTTTATTTTGTATAGAGCAACCAATCGGAACTGCCTCGTCGGATTGCGTCACTCGGGAAACCAGATTTACTGAGTATGGAAATTGGCGAAGAGTTCCGATCCATAGAGCATCGGAAAATTAAAATTATTCACGAACGGTTCGTAGATTATGCCATCAAATGAGAATAAAACAAACATCATCAATGCTAATTTAGCGCATGTGTCGGTAAAAACGTGTTTCCGGTTGTCACAAAATGTCAGTGTTGCGGTACGTGACGGGTGCCATTCCTGGTAAACCAGTGAATAAACTGGGGTGTTCTAGCATGCGGATTGACACTATAAAAAACAAGAGGTCAATGACCTTGAAGCTCTACTGATAGATTTTGATAGCTAGGTCAGCATTCCTGTGAAGTTTCATAAAAATCTTTCGAGTAGTTTAAGAGGAGTAGTCGCTACAAGTTGAAGTTTTTACTATATAACTCTAGGTAAACAAAGATGGCCACTGGCAGCCATGTTTAATATCGAATCAAAATGATTTTCGACAAGGATCAACATCATGTCATGCTGATTATTTTAGAAAAAGTCCCATATCAATATCACTTACAGTTTTCAAGAAGTAGTCGCTACAAATTAATTTATTTAGAAATCTGTTTTTAGCCATGGCGGCCATCTTAAATTTCCGGCCGACCTAAAAAAAAATCTGGGATCAATTAGACATCAAGAGCAACATTCCTGTGAAGTTTCATAAAAATTCGTTAAGTAGTTTCAGAGGAGTAGTCGCTACAAGTTTTTACTATATAAATCTATGTAAACAAAGATGGCCGCTAGCGGCCATGTTTAAAGTCGCATCGAAATAAATTTCGACAAGAATCAACGTCATGTCATGCTTATCATTTTAGAAAATGTCCCATATCAATATCACTTACAGTTTTCAAGAAGTAGTCGCTACAAATTTATTTATTTTAAATCTATTTTTAGCCGTGGCGGCCATTTTGAATTTCCCCCCATCCTGAAATTTTTCTAGGATCAACTAGACATCAAGAGCAACTTTCAAGTATCAAGTTTCATGAACATCCTTCAAGTAATTTCAGAGGAGTAGTCGCTACAAATTTTTACTATATAACTCTATGTAAACAAAGATGGCCACTGGCAGCCATTTTTAACGTCGAATCAAAATAATGTTCGACTCGGATCAACATCATGTCATGCTGATCATTTTAGAAAAAGTCCCATATCAGTATCACTTATAGTTTTCGAGAAGTAGTCGCCACAAACTTACTTTTTAAAACTATTTTTAGCTGTGGCGGCATTCTTGAATTTCTGGCTGATCTGAAATTTTGCTAGTATACTATTTTCCTACTGATCGGACAACCAAAATTTCTGAAAGCAATCAAAATAAGTATAAAAGTTAAACTGGAAACATGATTTCGGCTTTTTCATTGATGTTGAGAAAATTACTGTGACACCGGTATAAATGCTATGAGGAATTGATCAATTAATTGTATCCCTCTATGGAAGGTCACAACATGTCACGACCTCGTTTTGATCGGATTTTGCCGAATTCTTTATTTTGTATAGAGCAACCAATCGGAACTGCCTCGTCGGATTGCGTCACTCGGAAAACCAGATTTACTGAGTATGGAAATTAGCGAAGAGTTCCGATCCATTGAGCATCGGAAAATTAAAATTATTCACGAACGGTTCGTACATTATGCCATCAAATGAGAATAAAATAAACATCATCAATGCTAATTTAGTCGGTAAAAACGTGTTTCCGGTTGTCACAAAATGTCAATGTTGCGGTACGTGACGGGTGCCATTTCTGGTAAACCAGTGAATAAACTGGTGAAAGAGTCCAAACAAGAGTCAAGTAAGCGTTACGAAGCCAAATGAGACAGAAATTTTGTTTGGTCGAGAGTGGCTTAAATGTACCGAAGATGGTAAAATGCAGTGCACTTGGTGCACAGAATCCAGATTAGACACTGATGGTTCCTTTGTAAAGGGTGTTCTAGCATGCGGATTGACACTATAAAAAAACAAGAGGTCAATGACCTTGAAGCTCTACTGATAGATTTTGATAGCTAGGTCATTATTCCTGTGAAGTTTCATAAAAATCTTTCGAGTAGTTTCAGAGGAGTAGTCGCTACAAGTTGAAGTTTTTACTATATAACTCTAGGTAAACAAAGATGGCCACTGGCAGCCATGTTTAATATCGAATCAAAATAATTTTCGAGAAGGATCAACATCTTGTCATGCTGATCATTTCAGAAAAAGTCCCATATCAATATCACTTACAGTTTTCAAGAAGCAGTCGCAACAAACTTGTTTTTAAAAATCTATGTTTAGCCGTGTTGGCCATCTTGAATTTGCGGTCGACCTGAAATTGTGCTAGGATCAACTAGACAAAGTTCCATATCAATATCACTTACAGTTTTCAAGAAGCAGTCGCTACAAACTTGTTTTTAAAAATCTATGTTTAGCCATGGCGGCCATCTTAAATTTCCGGCCGACCTAAAAAAAATCTCGGATCAATTAGACATCAAGAACAACAGTCCTGTGGAGTTTCATGAAAATCCGTCTAGTAGTTTCAGAGAAGTAGTCACTACAAATGTTTACTATACAAACTCTATGTAAACAAAGATGGCCACTGGTGCCCAGGTTTGATTCAAAATAATTTTCGACAAGGATCAACATCATGTCATGCTGATTATTTTAGAAAAAGTCCCATATCAATATCACTTACAGTTTTCAAGAAGTAGACGCTACAAATTTATTTTTTTTAAAATCTGTTTTTAGCCATGGCGGCTATCTTAAATTTCCGGCCGACCTAAAAAAAAACTGGGATCAATTAGACATCAAGAGCAACATTCCTGTGAAGTTTCATAAAAATTCGTCAAGTAGTTTCAGAGGAGTAGTCGCTACAAGTTTTTACTATATAAATCTATGTAAACAAAGATGGCCGCTAGCGGCCATGTTTAAAGTCGCATCGAAATAAATTTCGACAAGGATCAACGTCATGTCATGCTTATCATTTTAGAAAATGTCCCATATCAATATCACTTACAGTTTTCAAGAAGTAGTCGCTACAAATTTATTTATTTTAAATCTATTTTTAGCCGTGGCGGCCATTTTGAATTTCCCCCCATCCTGAAATTTTTCTAGGATCAACTAGACATCAAGAGCAACATTCAAGTGTCAAGTTTCATGAACATCCTTCAAGTAATTTCAGAGGAGTAGTCGCTACAAATTTTTACTATATAACTCGTTGTAAACAAAGATGGCCACTGGCAGCCATGTTTAACGTCGAATCAAAATAATGTTCGACTCGGATCAACATCATGTCATGCTGATCATTTTAATAAAAGTCCCATATCAGTATCACTTATAGTTTTCAAGAAGTAGTCGCCACAAACTTACTTTTTAAAACTATTTTTAGCTGTGGCGGCCATCTTGAATTTCTGGCTGATCTGAAATTTTGCTAGTATTTTCCTACTGATCGGACAACCAAAATTTCTGAAAGCAATCAAAATAAGTATAAAAGTTAAACTGGAAACATGATTTCGGCTTTTTCATTGATGTTGAGAAAATTACTGTGACACCGGTATAAGTGCTATGAGGAATTGGTCAATTAATTGTATCCCTCTATGGAAGGTCACAACATGTCACGACCTCGTTTTGATCGGATTTTGCCGAATTCTTTATTTTGTATAGAGCAACCAATCGGAACTGCCTCGTCGGATTGCGTCACTCGGAAAACCAGATTTACTGAGTATGGAAATTGGCGAAGAGTTCCGATCCATAGAGCATCGGAAAATTAAAATTATTCATGAACGGTTCGTACATTATGCCATCAAATGAGAATAAAATAAACATCATCAATGCTAATTTAGTCGGTAAAATCGTGTTTCCGGTTGTCACAAAATGTCAATGTTGCGGTACGTGACGGGTGCCATTTCTGGTAAACCAGTGAATAAACTGGTGAAAGAGTCCAAACAAGAGTCACGTAAGCGTTACGAAGCCAAAAGAGACAGAAATTTTGTTTGGTTGAGAGTGGCTTAAATGTACCGAAGATGGTAAAATGCAATGCACTTGGTGCACAGAATCCAGATTAGACACTGATGGTTCCTTTGTAAAGGGGTGTTCTAGCATGCGGATTGACACTAAAAAAAAATGAACAGTTAAAAATCGATGATGACTGTGACTTTTCAGAGAAAGACGGAGACAGTCTTCTCTCATTGTATACAAAAGAATGACTAAAGAATAAATATTGTGAAGACATCATGTTTTGCTTTGTTTACATATATCATTAGAGTAATAAAGCCTTCAGTTTTTAGCTCGACTGATCAGAGATCAGAATCAGAGATCAGCAGAGCTTATGCCGTTGTGCGGCGTCCGTCGTCCGTCTGTCCGTCCGTCCGTCCGTAAACTTATTTGTAGCGACTACTCCTCTGAAACTACTGGATGGATATTCATGAAACTTTACAGAAATGTTGCCCATGAAGCCTAGTTGATCCTAGCAAAGCATGACATGATGTTGATCCTTGTCGAAAATTATTTTTATTCGATATTAAACATGGTTAAAACGCACTTGAAACCATTGTAATGTTGTATTTGTTGATAATTTAAAGGGGGATATGTTTATATCATTCCATGTTTCTTCCTCTATGTTATAACTGTCATCCCATTTGGATTTTGAAGTTGGTTTGCTGGGGTTTTGGTTTATACCATAATAATATTATAAAGGTCCCTTGATCCATGTTTGTTCTTAATAAATGGAATGATATTAAAAGGAAGAATAGGATTTTGTATTTTTTCCATTTGTTCTGTGGAGATATTTTTTCTAATGTAAGCTTTAATTGCCGCAATAACTCAAGCATGACATAATGTTGTTCCTTGTCGAAAATTAGTTTGAATCAAAATTAAACCTGGGCACCAGTGGCCATCATTGTTTAGTGACTACTCCTCTGAAACTACTAGACGGATTTTCACGAAACTTCACAGGAATGTTGCTCTTGATATCTAGTTAATCCTGTCACAATTTCAAGTCGGCTGGAAATTCAAGATTGCCACCACGGCTAAACATAGATATTTAAAAACAAGTTTGTAGCGACTACTTCTTGAAAACTGTAAGTGAAATGATCAGCATGACAAGATGTTGATCCTTGTCGAAAATTATTTTGATTCGACATTAAACAAAAAACTACTTGACAGATTTTTATGAAACTTCACAGGAATGCTGACATAGCTATCAAAATCTATCAGTAGAGCTTCAAGGTCATTGACCTCTTGTTAAAACAAACATTTCGGGCAATCACTTTTCCTTTCGGGCAACCAACTTTTGATTGTCCTAGTCCAAAAGTCAATTTCGCAGACTACTCCTCTATAACTACTCTACGGATTTTCATGAAACTTCACAGGAATGTTGCTCTTGATGTCTAATTGATCCTAGCAAAATTTCAGGTCGGCCAGATATTCAAGATGGCCGCCATGGCTAAAAATAGATTTTCAAAATACAAGTTTGTAGCGACTTCTTAAAAACTATAAGAGATATTGATATGAGACTTTTTCTAAAATGATCAGTATGACATGATGTTGATCCTTGTCAAAAATTATTTTGATTTGACGTTATACATGGCTGCCAGCGGTCATCTTTGTTTGCATAAAAGTTATATAATGAAAACTTGTAGCGACTACTCCTCTGAAACTACTTGACGGATATTCATGAAACTTCACAGGAATGTTGATCTAGCGATCAAAAACCTATAAGTAGAGCTTCAAGGTCGTTGACCTCTTGTTTACAAATTTCTGTGTTGTTTGGATCAATTCTTACATAGCTTCTTACACATATATGTTTCCCTTACCCCACCCCCACCACCGCCTCTCTCCACCCCAACCCCACTCAGAACTCGATTTTTTATCGAAAACCTATCAGTAGAGCTTCAAGGTCATTGGCCTATTGTTTCCATTTTCAAATTTAATGTTACTCACTTGAGTATTGGAGTATAAGGCGGTACGCCGCTGAAATACAGGTTTCAGTAGAGCTTCAAGGTCATTGACCTATTGTTTCCATTTTCAAATTTGATGTTACTCACTTGAGTATTGGAGTATGTGATGGTACGCCGCTGAAATATAGGTGTTGCTAATACTTCATACATTGTGAAAATGTTGAATAATTTAGATTTTTAGCTAGAGTTATTTCCCTTTTTATAGATTTTTAGCTAGAGTTATTTCCCTTTTTTGGAAATCCGTTATTTTGAATGAAAATGTCCGAAACATTTATGTCTCAACCATAACTTTGAAAGCCCTGGTCAAGGTCGTACATGGAGATCAGTGGTCAAATGAATTAAAATATTCAGGGGCATTTGTCACTTATTTGTGACATTTCTTGTTAAGTTTCCAATTCCGCAATATTGTTTTATGCTATTTATAAATATATAGCTAGCTGGCGGCATAGTGCCTGGATGCTTTGAACATCAAACAACATGAAAGTTTGAACAAAGTCTCGTCACATGAAGAAATCCCCCCCACCCCGCACCCCTCCCCCCCCCCCACCCCTACCACCCACCCACCCCACCCCACTTTCGTAATACCCGTGTTTATTTGATAACTGAGTAAATTGTACATAATAGTATAATTACCAATTAAAACATAGTTTTTTATTTATAATATTTGTATTTATAATGTAATTCTTACTTTTCTTTGTTTCTTCAAGGGGAATACGGAAGTTAGTCTGAAGGAGATAGAGCATGTGAAGGACGAGAACAAGCCGTGTCACTACTTCCACCAGAACCACTACAAGCATCTCGAAGATACCGACGAGCTCAATGGCCTGGAGGGATCGAAAATTAGAGAAGAGACCTGCAATGAAACGACGGCACCGCGCACGGAGGATGACGTCATCGCCATTCTCGGCGATACCGAGCACCCCAAAGAGCAGATATATAGGGTTCCCGGTGTGCACCTTTACTCAAAATCTGTAAAAACCACGGCAACTGGACTGTTCAATATTAAAGAAAAGAGATTGGATGTTTACAGATGCAACCCAACATCTACAAGCAAGCCCTGTCTTTCTATTCCATTTTTGTCTTGCCCAGAATAGTGGGTAGCGAAACATAGCAGTCACTTTTCCATCTGCATTTTAAATCAACTATATCTCAACAAACGTAATGCGAAAATCACCAAGGTCAAGGTCATATTTTGCGTTATTTTCCTAAAATTTAACCTGGGTTAGGTAAGCTAACCTCGGTTAACTTTATGTGATTGCCTCATTGTCTTTGGTATCGTCGAACCATCTGTTTTCGCACACCTTGTGATTTCGGAAGATTCAGGAAATGACGTATGCGCGCGTTTCTTGTGTGAATTCCGTCATCACTTTTGATGTCCGTCTGCTAAGCCTATAGTTCAATACATTAAAAAGAAAATTGAAGCGATTTTCAGCTCTACGGACATTATTATTTTGCATGTTCCTCCATCTACCGGTGTATTTATCATTAAATACCTTCCATTAAAAGAAAATTCAGGAATATTAATATTATTTTGCAATACTATATGGATTTGATCTTTTATCTTTCTTTAGCCATCAACAAATTGCGTTTTCATCAACCTCTTTCATCGTAATTAGGTCAAGTCAAGGCGGGTACCTGCAAAAAAACGATGACGCAATATCGGTGTTTATGTAAAAAAGCCATCTGACAAGTGGTTATTTCATAACCGTTTGCCCCAAAACTTTCGTGACTGACATGTGACCTAAGTTGCCTGCCATGTTTTGTTTACAGCAGATGTAAACAATTTAAAAACTATTACTTTTCCGAGATGATGAATGTTTTTTTTTCTTTAAAACAACACAAAGCAAATACAAGGCATTGTTTTCTTTTTTAAAGTAAAATAATAGTGGATACAATTACATTGCTATTTTTTCTGTGTTGGCAATTTTACATAAAATCAGGTCAACTGATTTGCATAAAATTACCCGTATGAAAACATTGCATCTTGGGAGCAAAAACTAATTAAATTAAGTGTGCGAAAACTAAAGCCGCTTACCGTAAGAAAAAATGTGTTGGTCATACATTTACAAATCTTATCAGATGAAAAGCAAATTAAATTTGATGATTGTCTAGGTAGTTTTTGCTGCAGACTGAATAGTTTATTCCATCTAGCATCTTATTAAGTTAACTATACTTTTCACTGATATTATGGTACCAATTATCGCTAAGTGTGCGAAAACTAAGAGGCCGAGGATACTTGGACTGGTCATATGTATTGTTGGCATTGGTGGACATCACTGAACGACAAAAATTACCTAGGTCAAGGTCATATTTTGCATTATTTTTCCCAAACTTAATATTGGTTAGGTAACTTAAACTTGAATTTCTTTGTTTGATACTTGGTCATATGTATTGTTGGCATTGGTGGACATCACTGAATGCCACTAAGGGCAAGGTCATATTTTGCGTTATTTCCCCCAATTTTAACTGTGGTTAGTTAACTTAACCTCATTTAATTTGATGAGATTGCCTCACTTTGTGTCTTTGATGCTTGGTCATATGTATTGTTGGCATTTTTTCCTTCTTTGTCTTTATGTTCTCGTCCGTTGGATGGATGCGGTGCCGAGTGGTAAAAGCAGCTCATTGTCATGAAATGGCGTAAATTTTGTCGGCAAAGTTACAAAAACAAATGAGTCACTGGTTGGCACAAAATAAAACAAAGTCAATACAAAGTTGGAACTTTTATTACAACAACTAACATCCAGTATTTTCTTATGTTTATTATATACCCTGTGCAGTCATATGTTTCTTATGTACTCTGTGTAGTCACATTTCTGGAAAGTGAAATACAAAAATCCTGTAACATGGCAATGACGTATTCTTACGAAAATTAACAAACAAGTTGTGCAGTGTGAAGGACATTTACTTCACCATCCTGGTGTGTGTTAACGAGCCTGAGTACGGAACTATTCCAAAACTAGAAAATGTGTCCATGTAACATGGATGCCCCCCGCTTTTGTGCTGTCGTTCACATAAAAATGGACTTAACGAAAAACTTGCATTTAAAACATTTTTTCGTACATATGTACGCAGGGACAATCAAAAGCAACACTATATGTCCTTTCTTCCACTTTCATAGAGGGGCATAACACTTATTTTGTGTATCATTTACCATGATATCTCTAGAAGGTGAACAGGGCGTAGCTTGGCTAACTTAACGCTGTGTTAGCAGGAAGCATTGCTATGATTTCGAGTTGTGCCTGTTTGTTTTTTTTCAGTTTATTGATTTTTGATGAAGTTACGGCCCCTTGACATTTTTAGCTCGACTGATCAGAGATCCGCAGACTGATCAGAGATCAGCAGAGCTTATGCCGTGGTGCGGCGTCCGTCCGTATGTCCGTAAACTTTTATTGGTAGCGACTACTCCTCTGAAACTACTGGATGGATATTCATGAAACTTTACAGAAATGTTGCCCATGAAGTCTAGTTGATCCTAGCAAAAATGCATGTTGATGTGAAATCCAAGATGGCCGCCAAAGCTAAAAAAAGATTTTTAAAATACAAGTTTGTAGCGACTACTTCTTGAAAACTATAGATGATATTGATATGGGACTTTTTCTAAAATGATCAGCATGACATGATGTTGGTCCTTGTCAAAAATCGTTTTGATTCAATGTTTATATTTATATAGTAAAAACTTGTAGCGACTACTGCTCTGAAACTACTTGACGATTTTTTATGAAACTTCACAGGAATGTTGCTCTTGATGTCTAATTGATCCTAGATTTTTTTTAGGTCGGACGGAAATTCAAGATGGCTGCCATGGCTAAAAATAGATTTTCAAAATACAAGTTTGTAGCGACTACTTCTTGAAAACTATAAGTGATATTGATATGTGACTTTTTATAAAATGTTCAGTATGGCATGAGGTTGATCCTTGTCAAAAATTATTTTGATTTGACGTTAAACATGGCCACCAGCGGCCATCTTTGTTTACATAGAGTTATATAATGAAAACTTTTAGCGACTACTCCTCTAAAATTACTTAACGGATTTTTCCATAAAACTTCACAGGAATGTTGTTCTTGATGTCTTATTGATCTTAGCAAAAGTTATGGTCGGCCAGAAATTCAAGATGGCCGCCATGGCTAAAAATAGATTTTCAAAATATAAGTTTGTAGCGACTACTTCTTGAAAACTATAAGTGATATTGATATGGGACTTTTTCTAAAATGATCAGTATGACATGATGTTGATCCTTGTCAAAAATTAATTTGATTTGACGTTAAACATGGCCGCGAGCGGCCATCTTTGTTTACATAGAGTTATATAATGAAAACTTGTAGCAACTACTCCTCTGAAACTACTTGACGGATTTTCATGAAGCTTCACGGGAATGCTGATCTAGATATCAAAAACCTATCAGTAGAGCTTCAAGGTCATTGCCATCTTGTTATGAAATTTCAGTCATAGAAGAAAGTGACAAATTAAAAAATATCCATGCCAGACTAGACACAGCAGACTTATTGCCCATGTTTACCAGGTGAGCGATCTAAGGCCATCCTATCTCTGTTGTTTTTGCATTGTTTTAAAAGAAGTACTGATGGGAATTGTATGTCCACAACCCTTGATATAAGAGCCGTTTTACCCAGTAGAGCGTCCACAGGCCCTCTAGAGCCTCTTGTTTGCTCTTCCGATCAGAGATCAGAAGAGGTAATGCCGTGGTGCGGCGTCCGTCTGTCCGTCCGTCTGTCCGTAAAGTTTTATTTGTAGCGACTACTCCTCTGAAACTACTGGATGGATATTCATGAAACTTTGCAGAAATGTTTCCCATGAAGTCTAGTTGATCCTAGCAAAAATTCATGTTGATGTGAAATCCAAGATGGCCGCCAAAGCTAAAAAAAGATTTTTAAAATACAAGTTTGTAGCGACTACTTCTTGAAAACTATATGTGATATTGATATGGGACTTTTTCTAAATTGATCAGCATGACATGATGTTGGTCGTTGTCAAAAATCGTTTTGATTCGACGTTAAACATGGATGCCAGCGGCCATCTTTGTTTACATAGAGTTATATAGTAAAAACTTTTAGCGACTACTCCTCTGAAACTACTTGGCGGATGTTCATGAAACTTTACAGGAATGTTGCTCTTGATGTGTTATTGATCCTAGCAAAATTTCAGATCGGCCAGGAAATTTAAAATGGCCGCCACAGCTAAAAAATAGATTTTTAAAAAATAAGTTTGTAGTGACTACTTCTTGAAAACTAGAAGTGATATTGATATGGGACTTTTTCTAAAATGATCAGTATGACATGATGTTGATCTGAGTCGAACATTATTTGGATTCGACATTAAACATGGCTGCCAGTGGCCATCTTTGTTTACATAGAGTTATATAGTAACAACTTGTAGCGACTACTCCTCTGAAACTACTTGACGGATGTTCATGAAACTTCACAGGAATGTTGCTCTTGATGTCTAGTTGATCCTAGCAAAATTTCAGGCTGGCCGGAAATTCAAAATGGCCACCACGGCTAAAAATAGATTTAAAATAAATAAATTTGTAGCGACTACTTCTTGAAAACTGTAAGTGATATTGATATGAGACATTTTCTAAAATGATCAGCATGACATCATGTTGATCCTTGTCGAAATTTATTTCGATGCAACTTTAAACATGTTTACATAGATTTATATAGTAAAAACTTGTAGCGACTACTCCTCTGAAACTACTTGACACATTTTTATGAAACTTCACAGGAATGTTGCTCTTGATGTCTAATTGATCCCAGAATTTTTTAGGTCGGTCGGAAATTCAAGATGGCCGCCATGGCTAAAAACAGATTTTTTTAAAAAAGTTTGTATCGACTACTTCTTGAAAACTGTAAGTGATATTGATATGGGACTTTTTTCTGAAATGATCAGCATGTCAAGATGTTGATCCTTGTCGAAAATTATTTTGATTCGACATTAAACATGGCTGCCAGTGGCATCTTTGTTTACCTAGAGTTATATAGTAAAAACTTCAACTTGTAGCGACTACTCCTCTGAAACTACTTGACATTTGTTTATGAAACTTCACAGGAATGCTGATCACCTGGCTATCAAAATCTATCAGTAGAGCCTCAAGGTCATTGACTTCTTGTTTTTAATAGAATGGCATTTTGTTTTTAAACAAATGCAATTAACTGTCATCTCAGTAAACTGCAAACGTCATTGTTTTTAGCTCTGCTGATCTCTTTGTTTTTAGCTCTACTGATCAGAGATCAGCAGAGCTTATGCCGTGGTGCGGTGTCGGTAAACTTTCTTTTGTAGTGACTACTCCTCTGAAACTACTGAATGGATTTTTGGTACACGGGTTTAAGACCATAAAATACAGGTCAAGTTTGTAACAAACCACCAATTTTTGAATGGACCCTTTTCAACTTAGAATTGCCAAAAAAACGGTGTCCGGGCGATAACTCGTGAAAGGGTCGACGGATTTAAATAATTTTTGGTACACGGGTTTAAGACCATACAAGTCAAGTTCGACTTTGGTTACAAACCACCAATTTTTGAAGGAGTTATGGCCCCTTTTCAGTTTAGAAATTGCCAAAAAAAACGGTGTCCGGACGATAACTCATGAATTTTTGGTACACGGGTTTAAGACCATAAAATACAGGTCAAGTTCGACTTTGGTTACAAACCACCAATTTTTGATGGAGTTATGGCCCCTTTTCAACTTGGAATTTGCCCAAAAAACGGTGTCCGGACGATAACTCATGAAAGGGTCGACGGATTTAAATATTTTTTGGTACACGGGTTTAAGACCATAAAATACAGGTCAAGTTCGACTTTGGTTACAAACCACCAATTTTTGATGGAGTTATGGCCCCTTTTTAACTTAGAATTTGCCAAAAAAATGCTACAGTCAACTCTGAGGAACCTGCTAATTTGGGTTTGTATTAAATTTAAACAACTTATAATGCATTCTCTTCATGACCATGTCTCTTTTTATTACACTTATACATCTTTGACTTGAACGGTGTAACACGCACATTTTTGTTAGTCTTCTTCCCTGATCACTAACAATATTGAAAAATCTCTCTCTCTCTCTCTCTTTTTCCTGTTGATTTCATATTTTGTAGTTTAAATAATTTGTTTGCCATTGTCTAAATTGTATGATTTTTTTGTAGCGGGAGGGCTGGATTTCTAATGTTGTAATAACTTGTGGCCCGACCCCAGATTTATAATGTTGTAATACAATGTATGTACATTTATTGGAAATAAATATGTTGAGACCATTGTTTTCTTGTGGTTGCTTGCCATGTTTATGTGACAAGGCGGTACTGTGGGGGTATTAATCACTTTCAGTGATAACTCTAGTTGATATTGATATCTGAATTTTTCTAAAATGATCAACATGACATGATGTTGATCCATTTATTTTGATTTGACATTAAATATTTTGAGTCGACATTAAAATGTCATCTTTGTTTACATAATGTAGAGTTATATAATGAAAACTTGTAGCAACTGCTCTTGATGTCTAGTTGATCTTTGCGCATACATTGGGCAAGGCTACTGGGTAAACGTTACGTGAAAAGTTTCTAGAATGAAGAATGTTTTCGAGAATGTACTCCGCTTACTTCTACATGTATCATAGTTCTACATATATCACTGGTACCGAAAGTTGAGGCCCTGTGTCAACGTGTACTTCTTCAAAAACAAAATCGAATGCTATATTACAATCATATTGTTTTCGTTGCTATATTTTACATCACCCGATCTAGACTGTTTGATTTTTACCGACATGCTCAAATTGAACGCACCTAGGTCACTGCATAAGTTTGCCATGTTATGAATACTACAATAGCCGGCTTGATTCAGAGGAAGGCATGGTACGCTTGAGATCAAGGCCTCTACTAGCGCTACTGATTGATTGATCGGTTTGTCTATCATGCAAAGCAAATATACTATACCTGCGATTTACATTGGTGTGCTTTACATTATTAAATAGGGATTGTTTAGCTTTAACTAGCTGTTAACTATCGAAAATATATGATTCTCTATTTCAATTCATATTCTCATTTATATACTCGGTAAAGAAAGAAATGGGCCAGAAGTTGTAACTGAAGTTGTAAACCAGAATGTGTGTGTGTGTGTGTGTGTGTGTGTGTGAGTGCGTGCGTGTGTGAGTGTTGAGTAGCTCTAAATATCGTAATAAGCTGTTTAACAACTTATTTAACTCGAAGTCTAAACAAATGTTGTCATTTTATATATACTTAAATTTACTGAGAAAACTTGTCTGAAAATAAGCATGCAATTATTAAGGAAATTATAACTTCGGTGTGTTCAGGACATTGCACGATTCCAAAACATAACTACAGGCTGTGTGACGGTTTCGGTGCTAATATGTGTGCTCCCATGATGGGTCGGGTCGAGGTCCAACACAACTGTGTGTGGGGTACGGTATGAGACGACGGATGGAGTTCAAACCAATCCCTAGTAAACAGTGATGTTGTATGTAGGACGTTATGTTACAGGTAAGTGTTTTTTTCATAAAAAGCATTCAGTAACACTATGAATAAATATGTACTAGAAGCTTTTGATAAAACGTAAATATAGATATAATCAAAGGACTGAAGGTCCTGAGAGGCGCCTAATTGCATTGTAATTTAGAATAATTTCCATCTTTCAAATTTACATCAAAATGAAGACCATGGAAACAATCAATTCGGACACGCCATATCTGAACCGGAATACCCATAATGCAAGATTGAGAATATATAAATATAATGTATGGTGCACTATTACATATAATAGGTTAAATCTGCTTCACTGTTCAAATATGAAGATCTATTCCTCAAATTGATTTCACACCTAATTTAAACTCTTGGTTAAACATTTACTTTCAACTCCTGTTTTAAACTCCTGATTATAATTCCTGTTCAACTTTCCTGATTTTCAAACTCCATGTATCAACTGAATCAGTTGTTGTTATTGTTCAGTCCAGTGAATTAACTCCTAATTTCAGCTCTTGATTCAACATTCAATTTAAAAACTCCTGATTATAACTCCTGTTCAACTTTCCTGATTTCCAAATTCCTGGTATCAACTGAATCAGTTAATTGTTGTTGTTGTTGTTGTTGTTGTTCAGTCCAGGCTAACTCTTGTGATGATATTGTTTCCCCCAATTAAAAATCCGGTTATAAACAAATCTTCTGTCTGATTATAATATGAAGAAGACCGTCTCGGACTTCTTAAAATAAATAATGCAAAAGATACACACTAAAGGTGGATGTTCGTCGAAACTGAGCTTACCGTACAGATACAGATAAACTATTACGCAGTACGTACTAGGGCCAGGGAGTTATATTTATTCCACTTACCACAATGACTAGTTCCGTTCCTAAACAAGCCTTATAGACTATAGGGGTAATAATGAAGCACAAGCTCTAATTAGTTACATCAAGGTTTCAACAGGGATCAGTATAATTCAATATTTATAAACCTTTTGAATTTCTTTTCTCCTCCAGCATCCAAGCGTCCATGCAACCGTAGGTTGAGGTCAAACGGGTTCCTAATCCGGTACGGATAAACACATCACCCGTCTAATAATACGGCACCGAGTTGGAAAAGCGTCTCGATGACGTGCTGACGTGCTAGCAGTCGCATTCAATTTTGTACTGTACTGTAGCCACAAACACAGAGGCCACAAACGAATGATTTCGGTGAAAAATGAATGATTAAATTTAAGCTGTTAAAATGGACTTAGATCTACTTCCAATTTGATACGTAGGTGGGGGGAAAAAAGACTGGCCAGACCAATTCCGTACCAATGTAAAACACCGAACATTTCCGGATTTGGCCCGGAAATCTTCGTAATTTATTATATAATCTTCGTAATTTACAGTATGAACAATATGTATGTCTTTATTTGGGAATTGATATTATTTACTTTTTTTATTTACCTTTGATGCTTGTGTTAATGAAAAACAAACAAATATTATAAATCTGATGTCAAACCAATACTTCCAATATAAATATGACTGTAATATGTACCTGAGTAAGTCGATGAATTCCAGTATGTTTGTATTTAAATGACCCCTATTAACTAATTTTATTATCTTTGAGCTATGTTTTCAACAAACAAACACTCAAAATATATTACAGTTGGTATTGTTGGATCTATCATCAACAATTATCGTGTTATTCGATATTTTGTTTGCTTTGGAAAATGAAATGAGATTTGATTGATCAACATAATTTAATTACCGAGATTTCCGAACCAGATCCGAAAATTTTCAGTGTTTTACGTTGGTGCGGATTTGGCCTGGTTCGGCCAGTCTTTTGCCCCCGACCATTCGGTACTGCCTGGGGCTTGAGCATCACAGGCATTCATCAGTACATCAACAACTGTCTTTATATTACGGTCCTTTAAATCTTATAGCCATTCAGTTGCAAATTCATTATCATTCCGTCAACAGTATAATCACTAATATTATCATATAGACTTTAATTTTAGTCTAATCTATTTGACGTCTATATAATAGTGTCATATTAGAAGATCTTACATGAGTGCTAATTTATTATGGAATTTATTTAAGTCTCAGACCATGATGAAATGATTTTTTGTGTTAAAAAATACAACACGGAATTGATTATGTCAACTGATATAATTAAACTAAATTGGATCACATAACGACTGGTTTTGGTATTAAAAACAAGATCTAACCTGTCATGACCGGACAGTTAACGTCCTACTCAAAACTGCATATTTTCAGTTTTCATTAAAATAATTTGCGAAAATATCTATTTGAGATTCTTTTTAAGTTTAATTAAGGTTTAAATCATGGTCGGAGTCTTTAAACGAGTTGGTGAAAATGATATAAAGCGATATATAGGCTGTGCCGAGCTTTATATCTTTTACACACGAGTTAAATAAATTCCATAATATATAAATAAACACGAATATGAGACTTTATTTATCAAAAAACTTTAAAAACAACACATTCTTAGCAACTTATGCTATGAAAGAACAGAAAATCCATTTTGAATAAATTAATTTTCGTCCATTTCCGTTTTTATTTTCATGACGTCATGAGGCATTATTAGCTAAAATATAACGTCATATATCCTTTGCGTCAGTACTACGGTATTACACTCAAACATGCAAACAGAGCTAAACAGAAACAGTTAAACACCCGATCAAAGATTCGGATCTCATTTGCATAGTAATAACACTAGTTGTATACGAAAGTTATCTAACTCCCGTACCGTAAGTTGTGTGATAATGTAATATAATCTGGTTTTGTGTATCAATAATCTTGGATTGAAATTCAATATACGTAGAACAAGTCATCTTTGTGAATGTCATAATCTAGTGGTCATCATATCGGACCCCTATGAATAATACCTCGCCACTTGCTTTATGAATATTTGAACTATTATAGATTATGCTAATTGATATTTTCCATCCCATCTAGAGTAAATATATATAGACATGCAACTGGGATAAGAATTTTTGTGTAGACCCGTTTGAATACAACAACATATTTAACTACTTAGATACACGCTGGTAGCGCATGCACTCACGAGCTGAATTAGTTTGATAATACTTAAGGGGTCTCAAATAACAAGATTAACAAGAAATTAAAGTTTGTACTGTTGTATCAGCAAGTAAATGCATTTGAAAAACACCGTAAGACAACGGTGCCGGTGTACTTGGCTTAATACTCCGGTGACGGGTCATATACTCCAGTCACGGATCGTTAGCAAGCTATTACTCCGCAAGCTAGTTAAGAATATGACCCAAAATACCGATATAGTCCACACAAAAAAATAGTTAAACTTAGACAAATGTCATAATTTATTCTACTCTTTCCTATTCTAATGGCACAAATGGTCAAAACTTAAATTACGATGTGCACTATTTCTTCAGACGTATTTACACTGACGTAAAAAGGGAAATGGAATTTTGACCTCTGTGACCTATGCGAAAACCAATCATATATCGAGAAGTGTTGATGAAGACGATACTAATGAAGCGCCTGAAGACAGGCGCCTCAAAAATCGAACAGAAAAAGTAGCATTCAAGGACGACAGTCAACCACAAACACACACGCACATAAACAAAGAACAAATTTAAAGATAAATAAAATGCCAAATAAGACATCACAAACACAAACTGGTTGACAATAGGGCTACCGCAATGGAACCATCAGTGGCAAAAATAAGTCGTGCTTTTGTTATTCAAACATTGATATAACACAAAATGAAATTTATCGTGAAAGAGTGTTTTTTTTAACCCGCTTTATTATCATATAAATCTAAAATTTTACAATGCCGTATTTGGCCAGTTTTTAAAAGACATGGGACAATTTTTTCAAAAAAAATCAGTTCAACACAGATCGATTGTTCTGGTTAAATTCGGTGAATTTGGAAGAGACGACATACAAGACGATTAACAGTAATACAAGCGGCAGTTTACGTCGGCTAGCAAATTGCCTGCCAAGACCTTTCTGTGTTCAATATTCACGATTTATGTTGATACCTCCTGAAAGACGGTCATTTTTAGCATACGAGCGAGATTAATTTCGTAGTAAACCAGTCAAACCTATGAAATAAATCATTTGATTGGTCGATTTAAATTAATGAACACGGGAGCGGTCTGGTTTACTAACCGTATTATCGAAGAATTAAAGATATCACATCTGATAGGGGCACAGTCCACAATATTTGTGAATGAAATTATTTTCTATAACTTTATTGGTTAAAGGCCCAACTGCCGTATAAAAACCACTAGATGGAGCTGGGGCAGGTTTTTCATTTAAATTTGTACATAGTTAAATCAGGGACACCTTTTTCAAAATATTGAAAATTCCACCTCGTAAAAAAATTCAATATTTGACACAGAAGTAGTCTGATATTAAACAATTGTAGTAGTAAAAAAGAAATTGTGAAAAAGTATCTCTTATTCCTAGTTTCAAATAATTTTTTAAACCTAACTGACAAATATTTGAAAATATAGGGGAGGAGCCTGTGGGGTTATGAACTGAAAAATGTACACAATCATGTCTACTACGGCGTGGTATTCCAGTGTGGCAGCACTATAAAGAAACCATTGAGTTCGCTGCTTCAAGTAGACATATCATCACATCACACAACAACACACAGATAAAAGTCCAGACATTGTGCCTATTATCGTCGGGTAGGTGGAGTGACTGTAATCCTTAGAAATACACACACACACACTTGACGAGCAACAGTTATACTTCATTCCTACCACCATAAATGTCCAAATTATATCATATATTGTGTACTGCAATAAATAAAGCCTGTTTCTCCAGACCAACTATATAATTGGCAATTAATTTTCATTCATAAACACTGATAACTTGTGAAATATTTGATGCATCACATTACATTTGTGTAAAAGTTCATAGCAATTCTGTTTTATGTTATACACAGTGCAGTGGATAGTATATAGATGACAATACAATAAAAAATATACATGGTAAAACATGAATAATACTGGGAAGTAAATTGTCACAGTTCCAATAAAATAAACAGAAATTATGTAGTTTGGAGTCGTTGGATTAAAAAACTTTACTCCTCGCTGATATCTAACAACAGTTTTCTGTCGTCTGCTTGAAGAGAGATTTGTTTACATGAGTCATTCACTATAACTGACAGGCTACATAGCTGGTGTAATTGATAAAGACACACCTTCAATTTCTCCCTACCAGGGTGGGGAATGTTGCCCCTTTAAATTCACAATTACAAGGTCAGCATTACATCGTCATAGATCGTGGTAAAATCAGTGCATGTTGCCGAGGCAGTGTTAAATTGCTGCAAGGTGAGGTCACTAATTTTCTGCTTGGCTGAAATTATGAGTTTGCAATAAATTCTGTTTCATTTCCACTGGCACTGGAGCCGCAGATATTATATAAAAAAAAAGACAACAAAAACGATATCCCCCTATTATCTATATAACACATGGTAGACATCTTTGATATGACCAACCTCCTTTCGAAGGCTGAATCTTTGTCAAATTACAGAATTGATTCAAATCCTCTACACAGTTCGTTATGTCTGACTCCCATTTATCACATTAACTTCACAGTTCGTACGAAAACGCACGCTGTGCGGAGAAATTTAAGTGAAATCGCCGATTTCTGCCGTAACAACATTTCCTTCTGTTCCGCACTTCCGGTTTTTTTGAGAAGTTCCGAATGCCCAATAGGATCACCAGTTACAAAGACCCATTCGCAACTTCTCGAATATTTAACTGTTTGTACAAACGATACTTGATTTGTCTTGATCATCTTCGACGCTTGATTGTAAATACAAACGTTTGTCTTGAAAACAAGCAATCGTCGCAGATGATCTAGACTAATCAAGTCTCGGTTGTACAAACAATTAAATATTCGAGAAGTTAGTACAGCCGGAAGTGCGGATCAGAAGGATATTTTTATATAATATCTGCGGCCCCAGTGCCAGTGTTCATTTCCTCCCAAATAGATAGAAATAATATACATTTCCTCATAAAATCAAATCTTATTCATTCCCTTCAAATCTTGTTACATTTACAGGATTGATGGTATGTCCACATTTTAAAAATCAAAGAAAATGCGTAAATCACCATGATCTTAGCCCTAATTTCCAAAAACTTGATATTTTATCCCCCCCCCCCCCCCCCCCCCCCCCCCTTAAACTTAGTATTTGTCCCCAAAGGAAACCCTTTCCCCGGAATAAACCTTCCTTGTGTCACATTATTACACTTTTTAAAATGAGGTCACGACTCTTTAAGTTGGTGTGTCCATATTAAAAAAATATGTTTTTCTTAAGAAAGGCGTGTATTTGAAAATGAGGACACAGGTCTTTAAGGCGGTGTGTCTACATTAAAAAAATATTTTTTTCTAAAGAAAAGTGTAGTTTTGAAAAAGAGGACACGGCTCTATAAGGCAGTTTGTCCACATTTTCAAAAATTATGTTTTTCTTAAGAAAAGTGTATTTTTGAAAAAGAGGACACGGCTCTATAAGGCGGCGTTTCCACATTTTCAGAAAATGTTTTCCTATGTAAATAAAAGCTAACAGAAACGCCATTATTGGTACTGTAGTAAGAAACTTCTGTCGATTTGAAAGTACGAGTGATAACAAAAATAACAATCATATTTTAAATTGAGCAGATCCCTCTTATCACAGAGATGCAAAAAGAGTTGGGCATATATACACAGTTATATTTATGGTGATATTGAATAAAGTGATTTTCCTGATGATGCGTATTATACAGTTTCCAAATTATTGGTAACATCTGTAGAGGACCGCTTAATGAACATAGAACTAAATCAGTGGAAAATAGTATTAAACAAAGAAGCTTCATTAAGAGGACCAGGTGGTAATAAATTACGGAATTATAAATTAGTTGTTGTTTGTTTTAATGCGTGTTTTCGGTTGACTGTGTTTTGTGAACGTTACATTTCCTGTTCGACTTGTTTACTTACTTCTATCATTTTGCAACGTACTGCATGTTTAGTAAGTGTCCCATTTTACAGTTCGCCACTACACTTTTCTCTTTGATTGTGCGATGAAGGGACATACTGAGGACCTATGATGCCGCCTTTTTGCAACTGACCGTTCCAAGGCTCTACTCCAAATGCAAACTCGTTTATATTTATGATGTCGCATACTTTGCTTTTTCCTTGTAATTATTGTTTGTTTTGTATGCGAGCTTTTGGTTGACTGTGCTCTGTGAATGCTACATTTCCTGTTCTACTTGTATACCTACTTGTATACAAGTGCTACATCTTCGTTATGTACAGTTGCTGTTGAAATATTTTTTCTTTAATTCTTTTCACATATAATGTGCTTCCACTGTGAATACACCTGAATATATGCAGTTTAGTTTGACGAAGGCAATTTTATCTATTGTTAGCGTCTTTCATTAATAACAAGAGTATTGATATAGAATATATTGAAATCCCCAATTGTTTTCGATTGACATCAGATCATTGCACAGTTAAAGCCGATCGTCTTGCGTCCTGTTCCAACTCGCTTTGGGTTACAGTCACAAATGTTCTGACTGTTGATTGTAGTCATGGACACCCAAATGCGAATTTGCTTCACATATGTTTTCATTGTACTTACATCTAAAGGTAGAGCAATCTTGAACGTTCATGTTTTCCATAACTCTGGACCAGGTCCTGTATTTCTATTTGTACTTAATTCTTTATCTTTGGCTGACATATACTGCTTGTTACATTTTCTCTTTCAGAACTGATTTCTTCCTACCTAATGTTCCACACCTATTATATTTGTATATACTAAACGTATATGCAAGTTTTCGGCAAGGACATCTAAGGTGATGTGATTTACAAATAGCATAATACCTTGGTCATCATCACGTTCATACCTTTATTAAACTTGTTAAAATGTTTATCAAAAGAGAGTATGTCTCTAACGTTTTGCAGCGCAGTGCATGTATAGTGGTTTACCACAATACTTTGCCAGTAGGGTAAGTGTGAGGTTTGGTGCACCCTAGAACCTGTTTAAACCCCCAGTGGCCTACTTTGCCACTGACCGTTCCAAGGCGGTAGCCCTATTGTCAACCCTTTTGTGTTTGTGATGTCGTTTGCATTTTTCATAGAGCGTTATTATTCATGAATATAGAAATTCAGATAACTATTACTGTGTATGGAAACCATTAGAACGCTCTAATACTGTGATGGAGTTTGACCTAATTCGAGATTCTATATACTGCATATAGTGCACAGTGAAGCGTGAATTTGCTGTACCCCTCGTGTATGGAGATAGTTAATTGCGAATTTCATTTTCTGTATATGTTTTTGAATCGATGTGAAATACATTTTGTTCTAATAAAATTCCAAGGAAGATTTAGATAGATGTATGTGCCTTTTATAGTGAGCAGAAAGTTGTTTTATACCTCACTGCCCAGATCGCCAATACTCGGGAGGCGTTTCATGAAAGTAATGTGTTACTGGAATAGCCTGACGTCATAGCATTCCTCCATTTTTTTTTCTTTTGTGCAGTGAGAGTGCTCCAGTTAGGACGCAACAATTTATCGTAAGTAGAATATGTGCAAGTTTACACTCTCCACTGTCATACGTGTCTATAAAGTTAGCTCACATTTTCAGTTTATGAATGTTTTGTGTACGTGTATTGTTTGCGTTGACCTAAATGAAATTAGTCTTGATCATGTTCGACGCTTGATAATTTTGTAAACAAGCAAGCGTCGCAGATGATCTAGACTGCGTAAAATGATAACTTATTTGTTATTCATCTGCATGTTTAAATATTCGAGTGAACAATTGGAAGGTTGTGTGTGCATAAACATTCCCTGACGTTTCTAGTCGTCGTTTGCATATTTGGTAATCTGTAGTATCTAATCTAAAAGAAGAACAAAATACCGAGACGGAGATATGAGAATCATGGCTGTTGTGGTAGTCGGGGTCATTCAGACCCTGTGTATACCGAATTGTTCTAGGATGTTTGTGTATGACTCCATGTTTCAGGAGACTTCCAGACCTATTTTTCTTGAATGTTTATCGTTCGAAACATCTTGTGCTCTTTTGTTTCCATATAATTTTGGAAACTTAACCCTGCGGTCGCCAAGGGTTAAGCATTCTTGACTCGAGTCCCAGAAATCACGTGTTTGATTTCCAGTGGGGTCACATCCCGGATTTTTCAAACAAACTAGTAGCAGTATCTTACTTGGGCATGGTACTGTGAATATAGGTCATCCTTCGGAGGGATGTAAAGTAGTCTGTCCAGTGTACAGGTAGAACTATACCCTGTGCAATATCTCTCTGAACTTCTGTGTTAAGCAGTGATACAAAACCAGGGCCCTAAATGAATTATATAGAGATTATTTAACTGCTGGGATCGATTATAGGGAAATCCTTCAGAGGTAGGCGTGTGGTTCTTTTCACGAACGATCGCATGCGAGCGAGTGAAAAAACAAAGCACGTCTACCATCAAGTGAAGGATTACCCATAATCGATCGCAGCAGTTAAATAATCTATTTATTACATTTTAAATTACGTTTTTGCAAACAAATATTCGCTTTATTGAACGTTATCGGCGGATGACGTCGACATCAACAACACTTTATTGACGTCACGACTCAACGTCGCAACGTTAGTTATTAATGTGTTCTGAGTTAGTAACGTGAGTTATTTTGTGTTCTGAGTTAGTTATTAATATTTAGCGATAATGATTATTCTTCCACTGAGTTTAAACACCTGCGCCTCTTTTCGCCATGTTGAAGTCGTTTAGAGAAAGTGGAGTGCTTCGGTGATGCCGAATAATTAAAAATAGACTGTATACAACATTTTTGTTCCTGAAGGATTTACTTTCGAGTGAAAAAAAATAAACTTAATAACCAGTCACATTTAGCCAATCTCAATGGCTCGCTTATTTGAGAATTGACTGGAAACGGCGATGCATGCCGTTTGATATTGGCCGTCTTCACGGTAATGGATATCATAAAATATGATACGCTGACAAAAACAGTTATTTTGCGTAATTAATTTGTTAAACGTAATTGGTACGCACCAATAAAGTAATTTAATTGTGTATTTAGGGAGTTTTAACTGGGAATTTATGCAAATACGTTGCTTATCTGTAGCTCTGTAATCTGTGACGTTTTATGTCATAGAACTATACCAAGCCTAGCTGCACTGCCATTGTTGTGTACTGGTTAATGATATTGATTTCTTTAAAGTTTTAATACACAAACTTTGTCACATTTCTGTTCTCTTGATACAATGGCAGGGATGATTAGTGCCATGTGTAGTTGCGCATGTCATTGTTGTGTTCCAGTTGAATGACTTTCGGCGGTGTTATGCCCATTATAGGACATAATATCATGGTTCCCATACCGGGAAAAAGTCGGGAATTTGAAAACAGTAATTCCAGGCCATGAAAAACCCTCGAATTTTACCCAAATCAGTGAAAAAACGGGTTTTATTCGGGGAAAAAATAGTGTTGTGTAGCCTCTCCAAGTGTGGAATCCCGGTGATTTATAAAAATAAAGGTATACGTCAATTGATATTCCGTACTTTACGTAAGCATGGGGTTTAAAAAATGCAAGCTGCCTGCGGACGAGTAACATTTGGCGTCTGGTCGTCCGACAGGGCGAGTGACATTTTGCACTACAAAAATGAAGTTAAACTATCGTTCAAACACGATGTTGCAATATTTGCCAGATTTTAAATCTGGATCATTTCCAACGCGTAATTTTGTTCCGTATTAACAAGGTGTTTGTTTGTTACCAGGTAACTTATGCGTCATATAGACTGTGATTCAATTCACGCTAAAATCAATCGTACACCAATATTTTGAGTAATCGCACCTTTTGTATTGTTTCATGTTGATTGATCAATCAACCATAAAATGAACCCAATTCAGAAACAGCCGATCAAACATCGTTCACACTTGCCATTGTTTCAGTTTACGCTACCGTGTGTACAACTAATTCGTAGGCACTTAAAGGGACACATGGCAATCTTGCAGTATTTGAAATGGGTGTCTCAATTTATATATCCAGTATCATTTTTACTTTTACCCTGGTTACATTTAAATAAATCAAATTTTAAGTATTCACTATTTCGTCTTATACTATAAGTTTTAATATATTTCTGGTGCAATAACATAAAAAAATAATAATATGCAAAAAAAAATGGCTTAATACAATTCTTATAATTAACATTAATGATTGAACAAATGCAATTTATGTAGAAAAACTAACGGGATGCCGTTAGTTTTTAAAAAATCAAGATTGCCATGTGTCCCTTTAACACCTATCAGTGATCGTAAACACCGACGGGCTGAGTATCTCTGGCGAAATCGTAAGCAAACATTTTCAAACTTTCTGTTTTGATAAGTCATTTTGGCCTCCAGAGGGCGCCACATTTGATGTTTTACCCGGCTCGATCACACAGCTAAATCTGTAGATAATGTTGAGCGCGGGGACACAAACCAGTTGATTGACAGCAAGAGGCGGAACAGTGGGCGGAATCTTATCGCACCGACAATTTGACAGTGGCTCTCAATAAACGCTGCCATAATTAGTTTATCTATCTAAATGGATTGTCACTAATTAGCTAAAACACTCAGCGGGATAGTGGCTTATAAACAGTGAAAGACTTTGTGAATTAGAATTCGGGATTTTCCGAGATCTTTTAGACAAAATGGGTCACAAATTTGGATTCGTCAGACCGCCGATGTCTGGCAAATTTGGTGTGCATTTCTTACGGTTTTCATTCGCCAGTTCAGGTTACTTTTTGCCTATGGCGATTTGGCAAATGGTTAACGTGGGCCTAGTAAGCCAATACACATTAACCATTGATATTCGTGAACAATCGTAAAGATGTGTTAATGCTCTGATCAATGAAATGTGAAGCCCAAATTGTACTTTTGTTTTCGATCGCTGTCGTACAAATTCGATATCTCACCGGATGACTCATAAAATATGTTGACGATTTTAGCTGAGTATTTACGAATAAAACTCGCAATGTTCCGTCGTATGTGCAAGCGTCTAATTATTTGAATCGATAAAGCATGTCGTCTGAGAACAAGTTAAATGTCAACACTAAATTTCCTTCATAGGAGGGAGAACGGCCTGAAAAACAGCGGGTTAAAGTTAATACTTGTCAAAAACAATAAACTAACATCTTGTGTGATGTCACATATTAGTACTGCGAATAATTTAACGTTTTTGCAACAACGGTGTCGGACAAACAGCGATTTAAATTGTCCTAGAAAACTGTGGGGAAACCTGGAAAAGACCTTGAGTTTTGTTCTCAAAAAACTGTGGGAACCCTGTAATACACTCACTTTGTCTCACACACAGACTAGTTCTCCTGCTACCCTGGCTGGCATTCAACAACTAGTGGCCTATATCATTGCCATGTGCCGGTTGAATGAATGTTGAAAATGTGTTACGGTCTCCTGCACATTTAGCCAGTAGAGCATCCACAGACTCTTTCACCTCTTGTCTGCACCGTATTTTCAATACTATAACACTTAGAGATACCAAACTTGGTATGTGGATACATCTTGGGATAGCTGTGTGTCGCATACCAAAATAAGGCCACTATGACTTTGACCTTGACCTGTGACCACTGTCATAGAAAATGCTTGTCCGCACCGTATTTTCAATACTATAACACTATGTCTTACCAAACTTGGTATGTGGATACATCTTGGGATAGCGGTGTGTCACATACCAAAATAAGGTCACTGTGACCTCTGTCATACCCCAAACATTGTGAGAAGCATCAGTATGAAGTGGAACTGCGCATATACATGAAATCATGGGGTATGCGTTTGCAAGGGTATTAATAACCTTCAGTGATAGTTTAAGTTTGACATTCTTTTGATCTACATCTTTATTAATTTCGCTTTGTTTTGTACACTCTTTTTGTGATGTCTGGGCGATCTCTGTAGTGTAAGGAAACACGCTTTTCTTTCGAGAAAAGAGATTCAAGTTCAAGTCTTGGCAGGGACCTGACACACTGAGTTGTACATACAATTATTTTTTTCCACATCAGTTATGTTGTTTTTGTACAGCATGAACTTAAAAATATGTACATTTGATAGTCATTCATCCTATTATTACCAGAGTGTGTTTTTGACATAGGTGTTGCTGTTCCGGCGGCAGCGGCGTCAACATTCAAGTTTTGCGTTTATGTAATTTTCTCACAATGTATGTATGCACTAGACCTTTCAAACTTTGCTTATAGTTGTATCATGGGTGGTACATTGCAACGTGACAAAGCAAATGTGGAAGTGACCTTGACCCTCCAAGCAAAGGGCAGATAACTTACCAATTTTTATGTTCAACTTTTGCGTTTAGGTCACTTTTTCACAAACTGTATGCACTACAACTTGCAAACTTTGCTTATAGTTGTATCTTGGGTGGTACATGGCAATGTGACAAAGCAAATGTGGATGTGACCTTCACCATCCAAGCAAAGGGCAGATAACTTTATATGTTACATTTACATCACTTTCTCATGAACTAGAATTATGCACTAGATGTTTTAAACCTAATTTATAGCTTAATCTTTGGAAGAAAACATATTCTATTTCGACCTAGTTGTGTCTTAGGTAGTGCATTTTTCATCTGAACTTTACCAAACTTAAACAGATGTTTTGCCTTTTTTATTATTATTAGTGTATATATATATATTTATTTATTATATACCTGTCAATAATATATAAATAGTACCGTCGTCTTCTTACAATGGAATACAACAACCTATATCACACTACAGGTTATCACTATGCTTCTAAAAATAGAATGAGTATCACTATCTTACTAAAAATAGAACAGCAGTTCAAGCAAGTTTTACGCCACTATGCACGAGAACGTCAAGACGACGTTGCGTCATACAACCAAAACAAGTAGGTCAAACCAATGACACCAACACCTTAAAACTACATACATTTTCCCGATGCACTTTATCGAGAAATAGTATGCTTTATTGAATGTGTATGCAATAGCAATGCAAATGTTTCTATGTTAATGATGTGTAAGAGGTATATAATAAAAGGATCATTACTAGAGTAACCTGTTCTGGAAGTTTGTATCACCTCTCGTAGGTAAATGTCAGATCAGGATTACACAAACAAACCACACATGATGCTCTAATTCCAATGCAATGAATTAAAACAAATATATTCTACAATTTTCATTCTTATTGCCGCTCGTCGTCATAGTATATATTGTATACTATGACTTTTCTTGTTATTACTTTTGCCTTTTCGTTTGTCTGTTTGCGTGTTTGTTTTTGTATTTTGTGGTTGACTGTCGTCCTTGAATGCTGCTTTCCCTGTCCGATATTTTTATCCTTCTTTACACTTTGAAGGTGAGATGAGCGGACAGATTGTGGACCCTATGGTTAAGTTTACCTAAATACCTTACGGACGGTAACGTTTGATGTTTGTCTTTAATCTTGTCTTGTCTTGGTTTATTCTCTTGTTGCTCTGGCTTCTGCCAAGTCATCGAGTCTCGTTTTGCGGGTTTTGTTTTTATACTAGCTTTGCTTTTGTTATTTTATATTCATACATACATGACAATGTTTGTGTTATACTTACATTTCGTATTAAAGCTGCCTGTTTTTTAGAGGATATAATCTGGCGGGCGTTTCTTTATTTACACTGTCCCGTTTTATTTGGATGACAATAGGGTAAGTTCGTGGTTTGGTGCACTCTAGACCCCGGGTTAAACTCTCAGCGGCCTTTTTGCCACTGACCGTTCCAAGGTGGTAGCCCTTGTCAACCAGTTGTGTTTGTGGTGTCACTTTGCCTCTTAGTTATTCTTGTAAACTTTTTTTGACTTGACTGTTGTTTTTGAATGCTACATTTCCTGTTCGACATTTATATCTTATTTTTGGTCTAGTTTAATGTCAAACACAGAATTAGGAATCTCACTTGAAAATATCTTTATTTGTCTTTTCAATACATTCGCTACCGTGGATGGAATAAAGTCAGTAATACGTGCTTTGCGTTGTACCTACGCTTGTTTCATTCGGCTTTACTTTCAGTTTAAAAAGCGCTGTTCTTTCCTCCATTATCTGGTGGAAAGCTCACATAATATTCATTGTTTCCTAACAAGTTCTGAACAATTGCGAAGCATTTTTTGTTGATAGATCTTCTGACAAGTGATACTGAAGAGCTGCGAAGAACCAGTCTCCATCAGCTTTTAAATATTCAAGGTTTATATGATTTACACAAGTAGAAGTTCGCATTCCTTTTGATAATCAACTTCCTCTTTATTGACTTTCCTTTCTTCTTCCATGATGGTTTTGTATCAGCTTGCAACTTGCAACTTATCATTTAACCAGCTAGATAATTGGAATCAGACAGATATTTAGAAAATTGACAATATATTTCATTGTCACTGTCATCAATATTTGCTTCAAACTACTATGCATGTGTTCCACGGTTCCTTCTGATATAAATGTACACTAAGTATTAAGAGGGTCGCTTGTCTCTGGCACTCCACCCCCACTAAGTATTCGGAGGTCACTTATCTCTGGCGCCCTAAGTCTATAGACGGTCACTTGTCTCTGACGCCCCTCTCCACAAAGTATTAAAATGTCACTTGTCTCTGGCGCCCCCACTAAGTATTAAGTGGGTCACTCGTCTCTGACGCCCCTCTCCACTCCACTAAGTATTAAGAGGGTCACTTGTCTCTGACGCTCCTCTCCACTCCACTAAGTATTAAGAGGGTCACTTGTCTCTGACGCCCCTCTCCACTCCACTAAGTATTAAGAGGGTATCTTGTCTCTGACGCCCCTCTCCACTCCACTAAGTAGTAAAAGGGTCACTTGTCTCTGACGCCCCTCTCCACTAAGTATTAAGACGGTCACTTGTCTCTGACGCCCCTCTCCACTCCACTAAGTATTAAGACGGTCACTTGTCTCTGACGCCCCTCTCCACTCCACTAAGTATTAAGAGGGTCACTTGTCTCTGACGCCCCCCTCCACCCCACTAAGTATTAAGAGGGTCACTTGTCTCTGACGCCCCACTCCACCCCACTAAGTATTAAGAGGGTCACTTGTCTCTGACGCCCCTCTCCACCCCACTAAGTATTAAGAGGGTCACTTGTCTCTGACGTCCCTCTCCACCCCACTAAGTATTAAGAGGGTCAGTTGTCTCTGACGCCCCTCTCCACTCCACTAAGTATTAAGAGAGTCACTTGTCTCTGACGCCCCTCTCCACTCCACTAAGTATTAAGAGGGTCACTTGTCTCTGACGCCCCTCTCCACTCCACTAAGTATTAAGAGGGTCGCTTGTCTCTGACGCCCCTCTCCACTCCACTAAGTATTAAGAGGGTCGCTTGTCTGTGACGCCCCTCTCCACTCCACTAAGTATTAAGAGAGTCGCTTGTCTCTGACGCCCCTCTCCACTCCACTAAGTATTAAGAGAGTCGCTTGTCTCTGACGCCCCTCCACTCCACTAAGTATTAAGAGAGTCGCTTGTCTCTGATGCCCCTCTCCACTCCACTGAGTATTAAGAGAGTCGATTGTCTCTGATGCACCTCTCCACTCCACTGAGTATTAAGAGAGTCACTTGTCACTGACGCCCCTCTCCACTCCACTAAGTATTAAGAGAGTCACTTGTCTCTGACGCCCCTCGCCACTCCACTAAGTATTAAGAGGGTCACTTGTCTCTGGCGTCCCCACTAAGTATTAAGAGAGTCGCTTGTCTCTGACGCCCCTCTCCACTCCACTAAGTATTAAGATAGTCACTTGTCTCTGACGCCCCTCTCCACTCCACTAAGTAAAAAGAGAGTCACTTGTCTCTGACGCCCCTCTCCACTCCACTAAGTATTAAGAGGGTCACTTGTCTGGCGCCCCCACTAAGTATTAAGAGAGTCACTTGTCTCTGACGCCCCTCTCCACTCCACTGAGTATTAAGAGAGTCACTTGTCTCTGACGCCCCTCTCCACTCCACTAAGTATTAAGACAGTCACTTGTCTCTGACGCCCCTCTCCACTCCACTAAGTATAAGGAGGGTCGCTTGTCTCTGACGCCCCTCTTATTAAGAGGGTCGCTTGTCTCTGACGCCCCTCTCCACTCCACTAGGCATTAAGAGAGTCGCTTGTCTCTGACGCCCCTCTCCACTCCACTAAGTATTAAGAGAGTCGCTTGTCTCTGACGCCCCTCTCCACTCCACTAAGTATTAAGAGAGTCGCTTGTATCTGACGCCCCTCTCCACTCCACTATGTATTAAGAGAGTCACTTGTCTCTGACGCCCCTCTCCACTCCACTAAGTATTAAGAGAGTCACTTGTCTCTGACGCCACTCTTATTAAGAGGGTCGCTTGTCTCTGACGCCCCTCTCCACTCCACTATCTATTAAGAGAGTCGCTTGTCTCTGACGCCCCTCTCCACTCCACTAGGCATTTAGAGAGTCGCTTGTCTCTGACGCCCCTCTCCACTCCACTAAGTATTAAGAGAGTCGCTTGTCTCTGACGCCCCTCTCCACTCCACTAAGTATTAAGAGAGTCGCTTGTCTCTGACGCCCCTCTCCACTCCACTATATATTAAGAGAGTCGCTTGTCTCTGACGCCCCTCTCCACTCCACTAGGCATTTAGAGAGTCGCTTGTCTCTGACGCCCCTCTCCACTCCACTAAGTATTAAGAGAGTCGCTTGTCTCTGACGCCCCTCTCCACTCCACTAAGTATTAAGAGAGTCGCTTGTCTCTGACGCCCCTCTCCACTCCACTAAGTATTAAGAGAGTCACTTGTCTCTGACGCCCCTCTCCACTCCACTAAGTATTAAGAGAGTCACTTGTCTCTGACGCCCCTCTCCACTCCACTAAGTATTAAGAGGGTCACTTGTCTCTGACGCCCCTCTCCACTCCACTAAGTATTAAGAGAGTCACTTGTCTCTGACGCCCCTCTCCACTCCACTAAGTATTAAGAGGGCCATTTGTCTCTGACGCTATATTCATTTCTAATGACTCAAACTTTGACAGGTGATGACAGGTGATGTTTTTTGATACACTTTAACACCTGTGAAGATATGGTTCAGATATGATGAAGCGTTTCGGAGATTAATTTTCATTATAACCACTCATTCCTTTTGTTCCCTTCTTTATTCCTGTATATACCTTACCTTATCTTGTTTTAATCGCCTTACTTCCAGATACATTAAACAATGCATTGATGTATTATTACATGCAATGATGTATTATTATTATTAAGAAGAGTTAACACATTTTCAGTCCATCCATGTCATGCGTGATTGGAAAGAAACCTTCCATTACATGGATGCACAAATCATAGTTCACCATGCTCTCAGTACCTTCGGTACTTTGATTTTGTTTTAGGTTTAGTATTGAAAATTATTGAGAAAACATTTTCTTCAGAAAGAAACATAAAGAGGTGAACAAGCGAATCCAATAACAATAAAATCGAAGAAAACACTTGCTCATCTGAACGTAACATTAGGTATGGCCTTTAATAGCTTTAGTCAGACGCCTCTTACAACTACCTGCACACAACGTTTATGCTAAAAACATGTCGAAAAACAAATAGTTTACCTTTCCATCAGTGTGGTCTTATTTGTTGTTATCTATTCTCGCCAATTGTTGCTCTTTCCGAACCGGAACTCGGTATCCGAACTGAGTGCACCGGGTCCGTTAGGGTACGACAGTGAAATTTAGGTGATATGTATGGAACGCCAAACACGACTTTGATGGTCATTTTCCATTATGATGTGGTAATTTTCATTATGATGTGGTCGCTTTACATTATGATGTGGTCATTTGTCATTATGATGTGGTCACTTTCCATTATTATGTGGTCATTTGTCATCATGTTGTGGTCATTTTCCATTATGATGTGGTCATTTTTCATTATGATGTGGTCACTTTTTTTTATGATGTGGTCACTTTACATTATGATGTGGTCACTTTACATTATGATGTGGTTACTTTTCATTATGATGTGGTAAGTGTCTATTATGATGTGGTCATTTTTCATCACTTAAAATTGCACGCTTTTCCGTGTTACCTGAATATATCATGGACATTGTAAATTGATTTCAACTGAACAATGGATTAGCCTGTGACTGACAGGTGCTTACAAGCGCTGTGTACGACCAGACCAATACGCTTTACTCGTGATTATTTTGTGACAAAAGGTCAAGGTCACACTGAAGGTCATTATATGGGTTAATACGTTAACTTAACGTTGCCTATAACTTTCTCGTTTCTCCATATTTCTTCATCAACTCTTCAATATATACTCATCATGACCACATCAAATTTAGAGCAGAATGGAATGCGATTGGAATCAAAATCTCATACCATAATGGCAGTCTAATTCCATTCCATCCCAGGTTTTAGACTATGCCGATTTATACACGGTGCAATTAAACCATACGTTTTGTACATCGACACCGCAATACAATTTCTCAAATAACTCGCTGTAAAATAGTTAATTTTTGTTGCAATGTGTTAATCTTATGAAAATATACTCTTCTTCTAAAAATCTTACACGAGTTTCATCGGATACTTTAACATAATTTAGGATTTCTATCATTGTCGCCATTTTGAATTCCGCAAGCAGTGTCAATAGATGGCGCTATTTGAAGAAAAACCACGTGACCACACATACCACATCATAATAGAAACTTACCACATCATAATGAAAACAGACCACATCATAATGTAAAGTGACCACATCATAATGAAAAGCGACCACATCATAATGGAAAGTAACCACATCATAATGAAAAGTGACCACATCATAACGTAAAGTGACCACATCATAATAGAAACTTACCACATCTTGATTAAAACAGACCACATCATAATGTAAAGTGCTCACATCATAATGAAAAGCGACCACATCATAATACAAAGTAACCACATCATAATGGAAAGTAACCACATCATAATGAAAAGTGACCACATCATAATAGTAAGGGACCACATCATAATAGAGACTTACCGCATCATAATGGAAAGTGACCACATCATAATACAAAGTAACCACATCATAATGGAAAGTAACCACATCATAATGAAAATTGACCACATCTTAATGAAAGTGACCACATCATAATAGAAACTTACCACATCATAAGGTAAAGTAACCACATCGTAATGGAAAGTGACCACATCATAATGTAAAGTAACCACATCATAATGGAAAGTGACCACATCGTAATGACAAATGACCACATCATAATGTAAAGCGACCACATCATAATGAAAAGTGACCACATCATAATGACAAATGACCACATCATAATGTAAAGCGACCACATCATAATGGAAATTGACCACATCATAATGAAAGTGACCACATCATAATGGAAAATGACCATCAAAGTCGTGTTTGGCGTTCCATAGTTGTGCGTGAAATTATTGCACATATATATACTGAAAGGAAAAACGCGACACGGGAATTTCCACTATATACTGTATGTACAAAATGCTGCTGTTAATCGAATGGTACATGGTTACGTCGGAAAAAAGACTAAAACAACACGTAACACAGCAAATAGTATTCCTGCAAAGTTTCATTATTGACAGAGTACGCCTTTGGCTCAAGTATGTGAGCAAACTTAGGATGCAAACTCTTTACGTTAAATACAATGTAATATAGCTGACCTACATAAGGATCAAGTACATGTGTGGAGCATGTATGGTCATTCAAACTGACCAGGGCACAACAATTAATCATAAGTGTTGGCTACCGAAATGCACTTACGAAAAAGTCGGACATTACACTAATACAAATTGGGCATAGGGATTACCTTGTTCTTTGAACAATGGATGGTTTATACCAGGCACGTCATTGTCTGCAATCAGGACTGTTATTCATTCGATCTTTGGAGATCGCTGAGCCAGATACTTATATTTAGTTATCGGTGGAACATTTTCAATTTCTTTTATTTTATTACTTAATTTTGATTTGGTGGTTCCACTACTCCGGCCGATAAAAGGCTCTGGGTATTGTTTGACCACTGATAGGATATGTTGTCTGCTTTTTAATTTAGTCTTTCGGCTGTTACTTGTGATACGCAGGCTTCATAACCGCTGCTCCCAACTAAATTCCATTACGTTTATTTCGCTTTTCGGGGCATTTAATTTTATTAGATACTTGGACCATACGCCGTACGACATGAGGAAGAAATATACTCCATGTCCACCGCCATATGCATGCCATCTTCGGGATGGTTAAAAGTTTGAACTATTGATTTTATGAATATTGAGTTCTGCTCAACCCGGGGCTAGAGGGCGTGAGCGGTAGCTAGCATATTTCACTACCGTTCATGAACAGTCTCAATCAAACCGAGACTGCAATATTTCGTATATGTCGTGTTCGGCCGTTTTCAAAGGTCCACTCTTATACTCTTTTAGAAGCAGCTTAATTACATTGTTTGTAACGAGACCTGGGGTTAACCATTTCCTCTGAAAGTTCTTGACTGACGCACATGAAAGTTAGTCATCTAATTAACCATATTTTAGTCAAAATGGGAGAGACTAAATAACTCGAGGCAAAATGCGGCTGGTACTGTCATGATACGATGGACCAACCCACTTAACGAGTAGATTGAAAAGGTCACTTTGGTTTAAAACAATGGGGGCTTACATAAGTACCTAGTCTGTAAAATGGGTTAATTATTTTGTTTACTGCAAAATTCTGAGATTTGTACTCTTAGGCTAGTTTGGACAGCTTTGTTTTAATAGTCATGTGCAATATACTTAAGTCCACGTGGCCGTCAGTACTTTTCGTCATTATGATGATATATAAACGGGTGTGAGCCAGCATTCAAATTTCAGTTCAGATTAGATTGAGTTCAGAGCTAGATAGACTGAAGGTTTTGCTTGGTGTGTGCCGGTCGGGCGGCGAGACCCGGTCGGGCAGACTCTTTTTAGATACGCTAAGCTGCACACGGTTGAAGACGATTTATTTGGAGTTACATATTTTACTCTGGTTGCTAATGTGTATATTGTGAAAGTGTAAACGTAGAAGTTATTATTAAAGATGGGTTTAGTACAATACAAGGCAATGTTTACAGTTTATGTTTATTGGAATAAATTGGCCAAGGCTTCAACAAAATAAAATATAAAACATATTCATGTACTTTATGAACCCTGGGTACAGCAGTTCACAAAGACAAATGTACCTTATACAGAAGATAAAATGTGTAGTTAATTAAATATATGTATGTACTTTATGAACCCTGGGTACAGCAGTTCACAAAGACAAATGTACCTAATTGAAAGCTCTTGCATTGAAAATGTCAAAATTCTTATTAACTACACAATAAGTAATTGCTGTGACCGCCAAAAACTGCCGCCACCGTGTGGAGATCCCGAAAGTGGACTGCTGTAAACTCTGTTGAAGCCGCGACAGAAGAGACCGAAGAACCCGACTGAAACCGATGAAATCCCATGCTCTGAAAATAAAAACATAAAAAAACGAAAACACTGTTTTCAATAACAGGAGAGGGTGGGTGGGTTTATGTTGCGAATACAGATAAAATAAATGTTTTGTACCGAATGAATTACTGAACCTGTTGTTCTATCCAACTGTGTAGAGGAAAAGAATTTGATAATTAAAGTTGCCGGTGTCTATGTATAAAATGCACCGGCAGAATTTATACACTAAATTTATTTTATATTCCACTTGAATAACAGTAATTTGTCCTTCGACGCACAAATTCCATTATTAAAGATGGGTTTAGCACAATACAAGGCAATGTTTACAGTTTATGTTTATTGGAATATATTGGCCACGGCTTCAACAAAATAAAATATAAAACATATTCATGTACTTTATGAACCCTGGGTACAGCTGTTCACAAAGACACATGTACCTAATATAGAAGATAAAATGTGTAGTTAATTAAACATATGTATGTTATTTATGAACCCTGGGTACAGCAGTTCACAAAGGCAAATGTACCTAATTGAAAGCTCTTGCATTGAAAATGTCAAAATTCTTATTAACTACACAATAAGTAATTGCTGTGACCGCGAAAAACTGCCACATGTCATGCAGTCTGCGAAAAGTAAATCCCTGCGTGCCACACATGGGGGAAGCGGGACACAGCTTAGAGACTAGACTAAATGCAACATGGTTTAAATATATACGACAAAGTTGAGTGGCCAACAAAAACTATTTAAAATAACAACCTCAAATAGAGGAAATGGCTGACGCCAAAATAAAAAACGCCTCAAATAGAGAGCGCAAAGAGAAAAAAGCCTCAAATAGAGGCAACACACTCCTCAAGTAGAGGAAATAGCTGAAGCAAATGTCTCGACGATATAAAACAAAAACGTCTCGAAATAGAGAACGTTCAAAATAAAATTCATCAATAGAGACTGCAACAGTATTAGCAAACTCCCGACATGTACACACTAACAGTCAAATTGCCAGAGGGGTAAACATTGTTATTCATTGTTTAAAAGTGAAAGTAAATAATGCAGCCCAAGACGTAGGTTTTGCAAGAATACTTTATTGCCTTGGTCGGACAAATGAACATCGCCAGAATACAAATGCAAATTTGACTCTGCTATTTCCGGGTATTTTATATATTTTATATACCCGCCCCACAATTTAATCACTTCTGTAGCCGCCTTACTATTAACCCTAACTCTCACACGTTCTAAAGCTGAATGAGATAACTCATCCCGCCAGACTAAACGCGGAAGAATTTGTGACCACACAATAAAAACTCCAGGTATTATAAGGTCTTTGTTATTGTTTAAGGTTTTAACCATTTGGTGCCTTAATTCTGCAGCTGGTACTTGACCTATATCATTACCGCCGCAGTGCAACACTAGTACATTAGGAGGGTCTTCAATAGTCAACAGCAGTTGGAGCCTCTTCTCGACCTGGTGCCATCTCAAACCACATTTCCCCTGCCACCAAACGCTCGCATGGAGCTCGTCTAATCCCAGGCCGACTCCTTCCAATGGTGATTGTCTGGCATATGTAAACGCCCTCGTAATGATTCTTTTATAAGACGACTATTAAATATTGCTTCTTCGGCCGTAATGAACAAATTGTCAATACATGATATAGAAAAATGCAGGTAATACGAGTTGGATCGATTGCGTCATGCATATGTAATACATGATAACTATGACTAATGGCGACGCCCTTGAAGACAAATAATGCAGCATTCTTACAATCGCTTTTAATCCTAATAAACTAAATTCCTCTGCAACAAATAGTTCGTTACAAAATGACCAGTAACGTACTTACCAATTTACAAAAGCCTTAAATGGAAGGTTTATGTTGCGAATACAGATAAAATAAATGTTTTGTACCGAATGAATTACTGAACCTGTTGTTCTATCCAACTGTGTAGAGGAAAATAATTTGATAATTAAAGTTGCCGGTGTCTATGTATAAAATGCACCGGCAGAATTTATACACTAAATGTATTTGATATTCCACTTGAATAACAGTAATTTGTCCTTCAACGCACAAATTCCAGTATTATAATAAAATATATATTAAAGACAATTACTTGTGTTAGATATTTTACATCGCTATAGTACAACAGTACCGAACTGGCTCAATTTCAAAGAGGAACTTCAACATTTATGAATTTCTTGTTACAACGTGCACTGTGATTAAAACGTCTACAACATCATGGTTGTTCCCTTTCTCTAACCGAACTCTTTTTTTTTACAAAACATCTTGGGATTTCCTTGGAATATATCTGGAATTAAGTGTGCAGTATATACAATACATAGCGGAAATTCCAGTGTCGCGTTTCTTTTTCCTTTCAGTATACTTCAGCTATTGCACTGTACATGATACTTGTCGACACAAAAACTCATCAAACCCTGATCGTTTTGGAAGTGTATTCAGTTTAAGTGGTCCAGTTTATAACTCTCAAGATTTTACTGGGTAAACCACACCCTATGACAGAATGTGAGAGCTAGTGAAATACTGCTACTATTGTTGTGGCAATCACACTCTATAGACTGAGTATATATCACATCACATACTCCCACGGAACGTGAAAGATGGCGGAAAGCTACTACTTCTGTAGTGGAAATCGCATTATATAGCATTGAGCAGATCTCACACCACACACTCCTGCAGAATATGAACGATAGTGGAATACTATTACTAATGTTGAGACAATCACTTTTTATAGTATTAAGTACATCTCATTTCACACACTCTTGCATAATGTGAAAGATAGTGGAATACTACTGCTAAAGTTGCGTCAACCACACTTTATAGTATTGAGCATATCTCACCAAACACGCTCCCACAGAATGTGAAAGATGGTAGACTTCTGCTAATGTTGTGAAATTCTTGAGTATATCTCACATCACACACTCTTGCAGGATGTGAAAATTAGGCTTCCATTGAGACAATATGAGTTTCAAGAATGAAGTTATAATTTTACAATTTCATGAGGTGATCTTTTAGCAAGAGCTTGAATTGGTGAAGAGCTGATGATCGTCTAATTTCGACGGGGAGAGAGTATCATTCTTTAGGATCACATAAAGAAAAAGAGTTATCATAGTAAGATGTATGTGATCTAGGAATATGCATGTTCTCATTTGTATTAGATCGAAGTGTCCGCGCACGAAATGTTGAGGCATGTATTAATTGGTGATTAATTTATTCAGGTGTTTGACCGTTTCATGATGTGTAAACCAGTAGGCATGTGTGATATTGAACACGTTTAGGGAATGATAACCAATTTAAATATTTAAACATTTGCTCAGATGGTGTTAAAATGTCAGCTTTTAAAATAAGCCCTGCTGCACGCTTTTGTAGTTTAACTATTCGTTTTTTCTTTCAGTTGGTACATCTTCCCCAAATAATGCAACCATAGTCCAAAATAGGTAGTATATATGAACTGAACTGAATGTTGTTTAACGGCTCATCAACACAGTATAGGTTATTTAGAGCCGCCCCAGAGAGAGGGGAAGGATACATAGGAATCCGGGAACCTGCCCTACTCTTATTATCGAATAGATTCCTATGGTTCTTTAACGTGCTCGGAGGATAGACCGATACACGAGACCGCCCGGTTTACGTCCCCATCCGACGGACGAGGCTAAGGAAAAGTGTCTTGCCCAAGAACACACCGACGGAACTCAGTGGCACCACGGAGTATATATGAGTTATACTAGTAGTATGTCTTCAAAATATCTTGGTTGACATATTTAGGTAATAATTTCATCAAAATTTAACTAATTCGGTTTTTCTTTCAGTTGGTACATCTTCCCCCCCCCCCCCCCCCCCCCCCCCCCCCCCCCCCCCCCCCCCCCCCCCCCCCAATAATGCAACCATAGTCCAAACTAGGTAGTATATATGAATTATAGTATGTCTTCAAAATATCTTGGTTGACATATTTAGATAATAATTCCATCAAAGTAATCTTTCTTGAAATATTTAGACACACTGTCAATGTGCTTATCCCATATGTTAATTTTTTGTCTATGTTTACACCCAGCAATTTGTGTGACTCCACAGATTATGTTGCTGTATCATTTATAATATAAGTTATGTTATCTGCTGAATTTGTCATATGTTCAGTACGTACATGTATTGTGAATGTTTCATTTGCGTTTAAAAGCATTTTTTGTCATTGCACCAAGAGATAAAACCAAGAGCAACCAGGTTGTAAACGTCATTCTACAACTTGAGTGTGTTTATGAGATGTATCGTCCATGCTAGTTTCACCAGTATAAAGGGGCAGGTCCTTTATAAATAATAACAAAAGTACAGGTCCGAGAACATCATCCTTGTGGGACTCCGCTTTGTACAGGTGACATTTCTCAGATACAATGCATTGTGATCTGATAAGGAGATAAGAGGTAAACCAGTTCATAGACGATTGATAGACTATGTTATATAACGCAAGTTTGTGCAGCAGAACTGTGTGGTCAATAATGTCGAACGCATTTTTAGATCGAAAAATATTGCCCCTATTATGTTCCCATAAATTTCGTTTAGCCATTTATAATAAGTTTTGTAAGCGCTGTTTGACATGAATATTTCTGTCGAAACCCAGATTGTGAACTATGAAATAGTTTGTATTTGTTCAAATATGCAAATAGGTGTTTTATGACATGTTTTTCAATAATCTTTGAAACAATTGGTACTATTGAGATGGGCCTATAATTGTCTGGGTCGTCGGTAGCGCCACCTTTATGAATTGGAAATATATTTGCTAATTTCAATATTTCCGGAAACGTCCCTATATGAAAACATATTTATTATATTTAGTAGTGAAGGTGCTATGACTTCTGCTGCGAGCTTTGCTGTTTTAGGAGATAATCCATCGATACGAGTGGCTTTGGGTTACATCAAGTGTGTTTAAAAGTTTAATAATGTCATCATGTTTCATTAATGGAATCTCGAATTTAACATTTGAAGGAACTCTTGACTCAATATAGTCCGTCAATTTGCAAAAGTGTAGTATCAACTTTTAAACGTGTACTTATGTTTGCAAAATAAGTATTCATTTTATTTATTCTTCAGGTTACAAGTTCATCGTCTATCGTTTAATTCATTCGGGATATTGGTTGCTTTAGGTTTTTTTCGCTAACGTTATTTGGCCTCCAAAGATAACTAGTATCTTTGTTCTCTTTGATGGCATTTGTAAATAGATGTTTCGTTGACGATCTTATAAGAGATTTTGTTTTATTACACCAGTAGTAAAATCATATACAATAACGTTTTCGCAATTTGACTAATTTAATAAATGAAAAATAAACATATAAAACATATACTAGCAACATATGTCATCAAAGTTATCAGAGTTAAAAGCAGTGAAGAAATGTAACTTAACATTTGAAGCAAATGAACTATAGAAAAATAGTATGTCTGTTTACATTTTTAATGCCAATTCAATCCCATGATGCAACTAAACCTGTTTACATACTAGTGTGTTGATATCTACAAACTCAATTTACCTACAGTGTACACTGAGCAAAATAAATTAGCACATAAAATGCATGTCATTTCCATAGACACAAAGCCGTGTACGTTCGGGTTTAATGATAAAGTGACACAGATAATAATGCTACAAATTAAGTCATTTAATTTGTAAACAAAATCGGTTATACAAATAAAGCAAATATTATCGGAACATACGTTTATAGGTTATCGAAAAAAAAATCATTTCAATGAAAAGGGCGGTTATTTTAAAATAACGAAATCTGGAATGTTTTTGTGTGAAATTTAATTGTTTATAAACATATTTCATCGTGTGTTTTTTATACAATGACAGCATGGACAATTTTTGTCAATGCCAAACATTAATGTGTCCAAAGCAATAAGTTTTTATAAAGAAATAAGTAGTGTTTAAACTTTGGAGTAATTTCGCTTAGAAAATAATAAAATAATACACATTTTTTGAAAATTACATCCTTACCAAGTATTTCTAATATCTTCAAACAATGATATCAATATTCATATGTTTAATCTACTAGTATGTCCCCAAAACGTTGTGCTAAACTGTTTTGTTCAGTTTATTTAAAGGACCCCTTTCGGAATACCCTTTGGCGGTTAAATATCAAAGACAAATAGTACTTAAAGCAGTTATCCCGACAACATCAAATTTTACATCATATGTACATCATTTCTAAACCTACTGACGAAGAGGTGTATATATAATTTATCTATGTTGAGAATACAAACTTTATAGACACAATTTAAACGAACTTAACCGGCAAGGTCAAACCCTAAGCTGGAGCGTCGAATTAAGAGTTACCAACTCATAATTCATTTTACGCAAATTCAATCACTGGTATTTAAAGAACCCTTTAAATAAACCTATACTTTTAATCGGCACATATACATTAGTATATGACCTGAACACTTGGACAGAGTTTTGATAAACGGTTTTGTAGTGTAATTTTGCCATTATTTGGCGAGTTAGTTTCTTTAAGGACTATTGGTCAGCCATCTTTGAAAAGAAAATCCAAAATGGATGGGTATGGTTAACTGAAATTTTCATCCAAATGCAAAAATTATAGGCATGAGCATTGTCAATGTGTAATAGATGACAGTAATTCAACACTATTGATGTGAACATAATATCAGAAACAATATTTATTTGGCAGAAATAGTGCCCTTTATATTCGAAAAGTTTAGTACAATTTTTCTCGAAGATGTTTTGTTTTTTATGTTAAATAAATGTGTCCATAGAATTGTCGATTTATCTAAAAATGGCACACGAGGCATCATTTCTAAATTAAATACATGTTTTCTTGTATCTGTAGTGTACTGTTTCTCACGACGTGCAGGAATAACGCTTCACCTGTAATTTCTAAGTTATAATAGGTCATATACCACTATTGCATTTCCCATAGGACTCCATTATAGCCTTTTGGCCTACAACACCTATTTCTATATCGGAACGGATGATAAAACCGAGCTTTTTTTAAAGAACTATCTTAGAGACTCTCAAAAATGACCAGCAAATTGGGGGTAATCTTATGCTTTCAGCCTCTAATATTTCACTGAAGGAGGCAACCCCCCAGAATGGCAGTCAAGAAATTTTACTTTTTGCAAATATGCTCTCAGTACAATAACATCCATACAAATGCAAATTTCCAGTCAAAATATCCTAAGTCAACATGTTTTATGATTGAAATATAATATTTTGATATTTTATGGGATTTGTTATGATTTGGGTAATTTAATCCAATCAGAATCTGCCTTACAATCTGACTATATGCCCTAATAGACCTATACTTTTTTCAACCAATCAGAAGCCCCAAATCAATAGTGGTATCTGACCAATAGCGTAAATGAGTCTCCATTGCCCTTCCATAGTTAAGTTAGAATGTTGACAACCTGTTAAAAACTCAAACCTCGTTAGAATTCTGGGAAACTTACTTCACCATGCAAATAAACATGTCTGCTATTAAACATCAACAAGGAAATAGGGGGTTTAATACCTTCTAAGAAACATTTCTTCAGGTCGGAATCTACAGTTTTCTTTGAAATTCAGACTAGTTTCAGACATGTACACTAATTACGCTAAATAACTTGAATTCTATTTTTCAAAAATAACAAACATGCATTGTTCCTGAAAGATTATAAATTTTCCTCTCAAAATATAGCAAATACATGCTAGAAAGCATCAAAATCGGTTTCTCTACCTACAAATATAACTTCATTTACCCCACCCACTCAGCACTCAAAAAAGTGAAAACATGACATTTATAGACAAACGACAGCATATACCTGTCCCTTATTTGAAATATAACACATCCATAATTGAATGACAAACACTCCAAATTGTCATAAAAATGCTATTTCTACATACCTTAACCGGCTTTTTTTTCCGTAATCTGATGTCGACTCAAGAATTGACAGGAAGTGATAAAAAAAGCTATCATTTACAACATAGCCACCAGTTACGATTTTCTGTTTACAGGCTACATACGGGTCATAGTACAAAAAGTTTATTTATATCAAAATTAACTATTATGTCATACTAAGTCAAAAACACCGCATTTGTGGATTTCTTTTTTATTGTCTAGCCTGTACATGGCTTTTAATCTCTTAGATTTCTATTTGATAAGAAATTCCCCATGGACATTCATTCGAAACTAAGGAGTCTCCCCTTAAGCGCAAAATATTTTTTCAAATTTTTATTTGTTACTTTTAAATCACTTATTCCAGTTATTTCGAGCATTTTGATACGTCAGCTGTGCCAATCCGATGGAATTTAGGCATTTCAGAGCTTCTTAAACTTGGCACTATAATTCCTGGAAAGTTACATATTTATCAGTATTTTTTGTTCTTTTTTCCTCTTCTTAGAATCAAAATTAAGTTGGTATATGTGTTGTAAATGTACTTTTGAGTACTTTACCTACATAGTATTCAGGGTACAGAAAAATCATTTATTCCTGAACTCAAAATATAAAGAACCTGCTTCAGAACTTATCTAGAGTAGTCTCCCTTAGCCTACATAGCAACAACGTCATGATGCATAGCAACAACTTCACCCTTGCCTAGCAACGCCAGTATAGCATGTGACATATTGCAGATTTTTTGTCAAACATTGAGGCAATCTATACCAGACATGACAAAGTCGACAAGGTCATATTTTCCTAAAAACTTGCATCATGCGTTCGGGCGCGCGTAAGGCTTGAACTGACGCATATAAAAAAAAAAAAAGTGTATCCGAGAAGCAGTTTGTCGAAAAGGGCAGGGCAGCAATAAACAATATACTGCCCTGCTTTAGCAACATTCATGCCCAGTGCAGAATATATTCAACAGTGTATTATGCCCATCTTGCCAAGCTATTCCACCAACTTCTTGCCATATGGCAAACACATAAATATTTCAAAGGAAGACCATAAAAACATCAAACGGGTACTTGATACAGTATTTTCAGGAGAAATGTTGGGTCGCATTTCCAAACTCTACACAACAAACAGGTGTGAACATTTAAACAGTCGAGTGTTTACGTATGCACCAAAAAACATGGAACAGGCAAGTCTGCCCAATTGTTAGCTAAAAAGGCTGGATTGAAATATGCGATGGCAGACCCTTTCACAATGCACATGACTCAACGCGATCGGTTGAGTAAGTATCGCACACAGCTGTCGGAAACAGTCCAATACAAGCGCAACCGTTATATATCCCGCAAACGACGAAGTAACAGGAAACTTTTAAACACTAATTTTTATGAAACTGTAACATCTAACAATCATGAACATAACTATGGAATAAATCCAAATATGTAAAAATTTAAACATGCCTTTGTTTTTAACATATCAACATAATAATTACCCATTCTCATAGAAGGCACGGCCTATAGCCACGGTGACCATTACAAATGCCTTCATTTTTACAAACTGACCGCTGATTATTTACTAAACAAGTTTCCAAACTTAAATGCTTAAAATTAATGCAAAGTTTTTGGTGACACCTATGTGACCACATGCAGATGGCTGGGTAACAGTTCACATTCTGATGATATGTAGACTCTCCCCTCAGTTGTGTACTAACACCGGGTCAAAGGTCAACACTATTTTTACCCCTTGCAATTTCATACCCTGTCTACTTTCACTTCTCAAATTTATATAAAAAACTGTCAAAAACATGATGAGCTGCATTTTCAAATATCAACAACATGTCCAGAATACAATTACAGCCAAAAAAAACAGGAAACTGCACTAAAAAAAGGTTTTAAAGAAAAAAAGATCAGCACTCAGAACTACTTTCGACGGCACTAGGCGAGAACATCCGGCTGATTTAGTGGAATTAAACCTCTACGGCTTTTCTTACACGAAATACGGGTGTTGGAAATGAAGCAATAACACGTTTATTTTCTTATTTATTTCCATTTTTAGCATGGTGAACTTGTTCACCAAGCTATAGTTACCGTGTTTTTTCACGAATCCTAACTACAGCCTTACTGATGAATCGACGCATTGCCTGAAAAAGAAGACCGGTGTTTCTTCTTTTCTAGTGCGGATACAAATAAGGTAATGTCATTTAGAAATTTCAAATAATTTCCTCGATACATTGTTTAAGTTCTATATTATTTATATAGCTATTTCATCTATTGTTTCATCGTTTAGCTGTGCGTTCTATAAATAGATCAATCATCATCATCATCACATGATCATCACGTGATCTTGCGTAAAATGCATTCATATGCTGTATTGTTCTCCTAGGATAGTGATTGAGATTTGTAACCAGTTAACTTTATAATTTATTTCTCTTGTTGCAACACCATCAAACGCATATCTTCCATCTTTCTTGGATTTATATATTTAAGAAATATACATGGCCTTTAGAGTCTTCGTATAATATTTAATAGGTTTGGTCAGTAATGGTTATCGCATAAGCTTCTATCCTTTGTAAAAAGTTGTTGCTGCCTATTCTCCGGAATAAGATTTCAGCTTATTTTGAAGCACGCTGTGTAATATTCTGAAGTCTTTACCTCCCTTGATATGAAGTTAAAATAACTGTTTCGGTCGTAAAATAATCCTGCATACGTGTGCCGATCGTGTCGGCGAGACCGAATGCAAATCAACAAGATCTGACTGGGTATAAATCCCGAGTGACTATTTTAGACCGGATCAAGTCGGACACTCCGGTTTTAGAATAAGTACCTTGTAGGTCATCAAAATTTGTAAAGGATTATAAGCTCAATCGGGAGAGCGGCAGTCCCATAAAATTATGGATTATAAAGCGAGCGAGATGGGTTCGAATCTGAGCAGAACCCAATTTTTTTTATTCTAATTATATTTTTTTCATGCAAAAAAGTTTGTTTAATTCATGCCCAATGGTCTTAAAAGGGGTACATCAGAATATTTCTAGAAACAGCTTAAATTATAAAATTGTTCCAGTTCACGATATAAAACGCTATCAATCAAAATGTGAGCTAGAACCATTTTGTTAATGTCTAAAGTTTCAGAACACCATATAGCTAGGGTGGACTCACACGTAATATGCTAAAATTAACCTGGTGCTTCACCTAGGATAGCACGTATTACTGTGCAGAAGGATTTTTTTTGCAAATAAAGATTTTATAGGCTCATTATGTTTTGGTCATGTAGAATAAAAATATTAATATTTGTCAATTTTAAATCGGACACCTATAGACCCCCATAAAAGGCCTGATGTACTCCCTTTTAGACAAGTCGGAAAACAAATTGTGTTGTGTGTGTGTGGAGAGTGGGGGATTTTTTTAAAGATTTTTACGACTTTTATCTATGCGTCAATTTGGTAGAGATAGAGATAGACCTCATCTGTTTTGAAACAAACTCGTAGAACCACAGTTCTACCGCGCGTTAGTGAGTAGCTGTCAAACATAATTCAATGTGCAAACGCGTAACAAGCGGGACTCGAACGTTTGACTGTAGCATTGAGAGATATACATTACACAACAAGAGTAGATCTAAACACAAATATGTTACCTTTTATTACAATTTTTAAATTACATGCAAAACTGATTGAATTATATTCTGTTAAGGCCAAAACACAACAAAGCAACACAAAAATGGAAGGGTAAAAGTTGTTGTGTCGAGGGTAAAAACGGCGATTCGGTTGGGTGACAGGAAACAAAATACTTTTTGTTTAGGCCTAAGGCAGTAAACGAAATTTACCGTGACTTTGGTGATTATTGTCAACAAACAATTTACCGACTTAAAAAAAAATCCACGTAAAAATTACAATTAGTGATATAAATCGTGAAATTCTCAGTAGCGTTCACATATATGGTTGAAAAATATAACAACGAAATAATTGTCTATGAACATCATGTTCACTCCAAGTTGTAAGATTAAATCACAACGGTATCCCGAGAACAGTGGTACTCCGAGTTGTGAGAATGAACTACAACCGTATCCCGAGACCAGTGGTATTCCGAGTTGTGAGAATAAATAACAACGGTATCCCGAGACCAGGGATACTCCGAGTTGTGAGATTAAAATCAAATGAGCACAAAGATTTATAAGTTATGTTTTGTATATGTGTAGTCTGTATGCCTCTACTACAAGTTGTATGTAAAACATATGTTCTTTTAGTTGAAGGTCACACTTTTTGGAACACGGAAGCTTCAGAGAGAATTTGTCAATTTACAGTGACATTCCATGTTTAAATTTGTATATTATAAATCTTTGTGCAGCGGGGGATATGGCTGTCTTTCAGCTACACTCTGACTACTGACTACATTCGTGTTCATTTGATTTTAATCATACTTGCATAGTAGGTCGATATCAATGCAAGGTTGTTTCCTATTTTAATTCAGCTATGTTGGTCAAAGGGTCTACCTCCCCTTGAATTGGCAAAATTAGCTGTCTTGACCTTTTTGACGCTATATTCATTTCTATTGACTCAAACTTTGATAGGTGATGACTGGTGATGTTTTTGATACACTTTAATACCTGTGAAGATGATGAAGCGTTTCGAAGATTAATTTTCATTATAACCAATCATTCCTTTTGTTCCCTTCTTTATTCCTGTATATACCTTACCTTATATTGATGTATTATTACATGCAATGATGTATTGTTATTAAGAAGAGTTGACACATTTTCAGTCCATCCATGTCATGCGTGATTGGAAAGAAACCTTCCATTACATGGATGCACAAATCATAGTTCACCATGCTCTCAGTACCTTCGGTACTTTGATTATTATTGTTATGTGTTAATAATACCATACATTATGAACTAAAATAATAAATTATGAATTATTAAGGCATTGTTATCCTTTAAATGTCTCAGAAACTGAACCGGGAATTACCAAAAGCAGTCAAATTATTGTGAAAAAACACCAATATTTAACACTTAATTAAACCAGGGAGTAAGTATACTTACTCCCTGATTAAAACTCATTCCTTTTACCTCAACATTTTTTTTAGTGATTATGGAAAAATGAATACATATATAAAGCATATATGTCATTAAAATATCTGAAACATCAACACACTCATCACATTTGCCACCCCCTTTCAACCGGGAAGTAACCGGGAAATCGACCGGGGAATGGTATCGCCACCATACTAGCCTCTGTCACCCGGCCCGCTTCTGATATCTTCGTTACGCTATGCTTCACGGATCCAGAACCAGGATCCAGACACATTGTCGCCAAAGATTCTTGAATAGTTACGATTGGGCACCAGTCTAGAGAATGCCTACTTGCCAGGGCGGGTACCTGTGTATTCAACGACACATTTACGTCACACTACAGCTGTAGAAGGATCTAGGTGTACCAGAAGTAAATCAAATCCCATTGAGTCCAATCAGGGAGTACGTTATAGGGAGGAGAAACGGGCTCGTTTTGCCGATTTATGTTGTCGCGCATGTGTTTCACTACACCGTGAAAATGATTATTTCCGGTTGTTTCGCGAGTGTGTGAAAACAGGGAGTACGTTATAGGGAGAAGAAACGGGTTCATAAACGCTCTTGTTTATCGATTTATGTTGTCGCGCTAGAACGCCGCCATTTACTATTTTATCGATACAGGTAAATCGATCGTAAGCGCGTTACATTTGAAAAGTTAAAATTTCAGCCAACATCTCAAATTAGGCAGTTTTTACAGCCCCTTTTTACGGCTTTCTGTTATAATCAACATCACGAAATTACATTCTTGACAAAGATAAATATGTCTTCTATTCACTTTTTGTTATTATTAATGCCTAATATAACCCATACTTCGTATCTCGTTTGCAATAGCTCCACACCATTTTTAATTCTATAAAATTAAAAATTTAGCTGATATTTCAAAAGGCACATTTTCATCACCTCTTTTTAGGCTTTGTCTTATAATCACCACCATGAAATTACCTTCTTTACAAAGATAAATATGTTTACTATTCACTTTTTGTTATTATTAATGCCTAAATAACCCGTAGTCTCGTATCTCGTTTGCAATAGCTATACACTGTCACCATTTTTTATTTGGCGCAGAGTGGCGCCATCTTTGTTACACGGAACCGTCTGGTAAAATTTGCTTTTAAACATGCAAACAAATACACGCTCTGTATCAGAGGACACAGTGTGAATAAATAATACTTATGTTTACATTTAGCACCTTTATTGAGTTTGTAAGTGTAATAATTTATAAGAATTTGCTGTTTTTCAAACACTCGCGAAACAACCGGAAGTAGTCATTTTCACGGAGTAGTGAAACACATGCGCGACAACATAAATCGGCAAAACGAGCCCGTTTCTCCTCCCTATAACGTACTCCCTGTTTTCACACACTCGCGAAACAACCGAAAATAGTCATTTTCACGGAGTAGTGAAACACATGCGCGACAACATAAATCGGCAAAACGAGCCCGTTTCTCCTCCCTATAACGTACTCCCTGGTGAAAAACAGCAAATTCTTATAAATTATTACACTTACAAACTCAATAAAGGTGCTAAATGTAAACATAAGTATTATTTATTTACACTGTGTCCTCTGATACAGAGCGTGTATTTGTTTGCATGTTTAAAAGCACATTTTACCAGACGGTTCCGTGTAACAAAGATGGCGCCACTCTGCGCCAAATAAAAAATGGTGACAGTGTATAGCTATTGCAAACGAGATACGAGACTACGGGTTATTTAGGCATTAATAATAACAAAAAGTGAATAGTAAACATATTTATCTTTGTAAAGAAGGTAATTTCATGGTGGTGATTATAAGACAAAGCCTAAAAAGAGGTGATGAAAATGTGCCTTTTGAGATATCAGCTAAATTTTTAATTTTATAGTATTAAAAATGGTGTGAAGCTATTGCAAACGAGATACGAAGTATGGGTTATATTAGGCATTAATAATAACAAAAAGTGAATAGTAGACATATTTATCTTTGTCAATAATGTAATTTCGTGATGTTGATTATAACAGAAAGCCGTAAAAAGGGGCTGTAATAACTGCCTAATTTGAGATGTTGGCTGAAATTTTAACTTTTCAAATGTAACGCGCTTACGATCGATTTACCTGTATCGATAAAATAGTAAATGGCGGCGTTCTAGCGCGACAACATAAATCGATAAACTAGAGCGTTTATGAACCCGTTTCTCCTCCCTATAACGTACTCCCTGGTCCAATGCAATATTGAGCAAGCTTTTTAGTTATCCATTTTTCAAAATGAAGTTCAAACTAAGATTCACTTACATGCTCTTAGTCATGAGACCTGCCTCTCTAGAAAACTGCTGAGAATAGTAGGGGTCATGTGGCATATAAGAAAATAAAATTCTGATCTTTGTTGATACCGTGAACAAACGGTATCAGGTCGTTTCGGCACCAAACCGTTTCGGCACCTAGACGTTTCGGCCCCTAGACGTTTCGGCACCAAACCATTTCGGCACCTATTTTATTTTTTACCCTAGACGTTTCGGCACCCTTTTTAATACTGTTGATTTAAGTATTTGTTATTATGATATCATTTAAAAATAATATATATAAATTATATATATAAATAAATAACTTATTACTATGTTATTTCAGCTTTAGGCAAGATGAATCAAGGATGACTAAATGAAGAATAGTTCAATTTCCGACGCAAGATGTTGACTGAAAGGTGTTTAAATAAAGGATGATTAAATGAAGAATTAACCCAAATAATAAAAAACAAACATGATTAGTTGTTTGACCTGGATTGTAACATGTTCATCTATATTATTATCATATTAATATTCCATAGGTGTTCACGTTACAGCGTAAGACCCAAATATGGCATTTTGCTTCATCATCATATCAGTGAAGTAAGAAGAGAGTCTCTTCTTACTTCACTGATCATATTGAGAAAAAAAACAATTTGAAGCAAACATGTTCAATATTATAAATAAATGCTATACAAACTAATTAAACAACTTTTTATTCATTATTATCGGCAATATTTTTTTAAATATACATATTTAATGTAAGTTTAGCAAGGAAAGCACAATTATTAAAAATAAAACTAACGATATAAAGAAGATATTTATTCAGTTTCGGCTTTCCACCTTCGATTAGTTGATCAAAGAGGTTGTCCGAAAATCACAACAACAAAAAAATAATGATTTGCAGGCTATAATTACACTGCAAACATATTATTAAACCAATGAATAAAATCGTCTTATTTGGATTAACCACATTTTTAAATAAAGGTGTTAATAATATGGGGCTTTATTTAATGGTGACCATAATTAAATTAAATTTAAAAATAATATTGAATACATTTATTCTCGCACATTCATTGTTTAACGTCGGTTTATTCCTCCCTATAATGGCTTATAAAGGCTAATGTTATTCACCGTTGATGTGCCGTTCGGAATAAGTACTTATAACGGAGATGTCGTTTAATATTTTCATCATTTCTCACCTATGCACTCGACCGGGATAGACGTCTTTTGTCTACCGGTCTACTGGTGTGAATTTATTTTTTACTTGGTGTTTGGGGTAAAGGTTTACAGCAGTCTTATATACTATACGTTTGCTCTCTGATTATTTTCAGGGAGCAAACAGCTTGGACTGCTTGAAGGGGTTCTTTACTGCATGACAGGGATGGTAAATCCATCCCGTCTCACAGTATAACCCACTACTTCTTTAATTTACTATACCATATACCCTATACACTGGATTCTATTTGGGGATATTAGTTTTTATTTGACTTTTTATCTTACTTTCGATAGAAGTTTAAAATTTGTTTACGCCAGTATTGGCTATAACTTCTAAATCTTAGTGAACACTATTCTAGATTCAACGTACCTATCTATTGTTATCATTTTGACACCTTTGTCCAAATCATAAAAAACCACGTTACCAAACGTTAATTCTTGTGTTACACCATATACAATCTGTAACACTACCAGACCCTTTAATAAGTAATAATAATAGTTTAATAACAAGTGGTAGAAGTATCTCGCAGTTAATAGTAAATGACCATTATTCTACAATTTGGGATGAGCCTCTCAAATAGCAGATATTATATTAGCTTACTCAGGTATATTGTAATATAAACTCTTTACGATACTGAAATCAATCTATTTGGAAATGCGTATGTCATGTTACTACAATTATGTATTAGACAAAATGATATCTCATAGACGCTGTCGATTTCTTTCAGTATTAACAGGAAACAGTTGCTACTTATTGTTTAAAATATCAAAATACACATATTTTTGATTCTTCAGCTGCCTGGGGAGCTATTCACGATGTGTATCCTGCCGCTGATATCAAGGGATGTGCCTTCCATTGGGGACAAGCCGTGATGAGGAAGGTCGCATTGCTGGGTCTTAAAACCACCTACAACGAGAGGAACGGCGTCTACGACTACATCAGGAAGATCCTGGCTCTACCGTTCCTGCCACCAGCTCACATACAGGGAGCGTTTGACATCCTGTCTCAGATGGCCACTGCACCGGAACTCCAGCGACTGGTTCAGTACCTGGATAGCACCTGGATGAAGAATTCCACCTGGTCCTACAGACAGTGGTCTGTGTTCAACCAATCAGTCCGTACGAATAACGACGTCGAAGGTAAGACTGACATTATTCTATACTTCATTACCCGAACAACCTACACAGTATAAAATGCTTACAGCAATTTTTAATAAATGTAAATTTTATTGTGCAAACATAGAATATAGCAACCTCTATATATATAATAAAACACGTACTTGCTAATTTTACCCAATATTCAATTTATACATTGTTTAATAGACGCTCTGGTTTGCAATATATTGTTATTAGTTATTTTACACGCCTGTTTTTATGCTGAATACATGCACAGCTTTAAAAAATAATTTCTACTTCAGGGTGGCACAGGAGACTGAACGGGAAAGCTGGACAAGCGCAGCTGCACTTCTATCTGCTGGTTCCACTCCTGCGAAGAGAAGCTAATCTAGTTGGCGTGCAGGTGCAGCTTGTTTGTGAGCAGGCACTTTGCTGGTTTCAGAGGGTCGCATACAAGCGCATGCAGGGAAGAACGGCGACGCTATGGGAACAGTATGAGGCCAAGGAAGTTTCAACATCGAAATTCCTGCGAGAAATTGGAAGGATGTACGCGCCACCTATGGATACCATTGATAGTGTTGAGGACTAAAAATCTTGACTGTGTGTGAACTATGCTTAGTGTTTGATGATGGCAAATAAACAGAATTATGTGCAAACTTCTTTTATTCCTCCGTCCAAAAAACATGAACTACACATATTTGGTGTAACAAAATTAATGGAGTCAAATCTCTGATAAATGTTTTTGTTGTTGTTATTCTGATTAAATTAATGAGATGCAAAATAAAAACTATATTAAAATATATGTTACATGTGTTATTCATTTTAATATTACCATTTTAATATTCCTTACTGATATATGTGATATAATTACTAAATAATTCATAGTGATTGGCAATTTAAAAAAAAAACGGTGCTATATTAACATGTTTATCTATAGACAATTTCTCCTTATTTAACTACCTTAAAATACACTAAAATGACTAATTATTTCACAGTGATTGGCCACATTAAAAAAATGTATAACGGTGCCGAAACGTCTAGGGGCCGAAACGTCTAGGTCCGAAATGGTTTGGTGCCGAAACGTCTAGGTGCCGAAACGGTTTGGTGCCGAAACAACCTGAAATCCGGTATGACTGAAATGCGAAAAGGGCCCTTTTCGCGAAAAGGGCATTCAAACTACGAAAAGGGCCTGTTTTAGGCAAAGTGCATCAATATTGTTTGGTTTTGGTGATTTAAATGTGAAGAATGTGTAATTATACTAAGAATAAAATAAGAATATACAAAATAAAATCTTTTAGAAAGTCTTTATTCCTCAAAAATACGTATGTATAGCGACAATTATCAGCTACGAAAAGGGCCGGTCTGCGAAAAGGACCCATTTTATGCATAGTGCATCTATATTGTTTGGTTTTGGTGATTTAAATGTGAAGAATGTGTAATTATACTAAGAATAAAATAAGAATATACTAAGTAAAATATTTTAGAAAGTCTTAATTCTTCAAAAATACGTATGTATAGCGACAATTATCAGCTACGAAAAGGGCCGGTCTGCGAAAAGGGCCCGTTTTATTTATTATAAATATGTTTATGTAATTCAGGTAACTTTGTTTTTCATCAATAAAAGTAATAAAAAAATGTGTGCTTTTCAAAGAAACTCAAACAATAAGTATCTTATTAAACTTATTTAATTCAAAGTTATGCACTAGAAGTTATGCACTAGAAGCGAGTCACATACACTACGAAAAGGGTATATGCATGACGAAAAGGGCCGTACATAGCCGTTAACGAACGTGGAAAGGACATGAATAAATAAGTAACTAGCAAACAATATATTTTAAAGGTGATGTTTAAATGTATAAATATCAATAGACCTGTTTTTGATACTTTTTTTTTTATAAAAATAATATGTTTATTTAAGTCGAAGAGCGTTCAGTTACAGATGGATAAATCAGATTTAATCGAGTTATTATGAATTAATTTTAATTTTGATGTTGTTTATAATCATACAAGAAATAAATCTGATTTATCCAACTGTATCCAGGCCACACCACGAGGAGGCGCTCTTATCATGGCCCGTCCCTTTCCCTTTTCCCTTAGGCGCCATATAACCTTTCATGTGTTGGTGCGCCTTAAAACCCATCGGGACATGGGACAGTCGGAGTGTTGTACACCCGGTGAGGTCAAAGACCACCCTTACCGACTACAGTCTCCTCTTTGAACTCGGGGTTCTTGATCGTTCGGCCCGTTTCCTCTTTCTCTGTTCGGGCTTGCGGTTTTCTGTCTTTTGATTCAAATATATTGAAAAATGAATATCATTATCATACATATGTGATAATTACGTAAGTGTCGATAATGCTCCTTGATAATCCAATCAAGGCAAACATGCAGGTGATACCAGGGCGATTACCGATCGATTAGTGAATGTGCTATAATCTAATCAAGGATCAGGTGTGAACAACATTGACATTATACTGAAAAGTTGTCGTAGTAAAGCCGTAGATCAGCGTCCCTTTTCGTAGATGTTAATATCATTTTCGTATAATTTACAGTCCTTTACGATGAATAATTTTAGGCCAATATTAAAAAAAGAAAGAAAGAAGTTAAACAAATACTTGATGCATAATGTAAAGATCAGATCATTTTATTAGACAATGTGTATGTCCTTTTCGTATGAGGGTGGGTATATTCCTTTTTGTAGAACCAATTTCAACATAAACATATTTATAATAAATAAATAAATAAATACTTGATGCATAATACAAAACTAACGCCAATGTGAAATGTGATCATTCTGATAATATCCATTAAATACATTGGTCCTAGTCCTTTTCGCAGACTGGCCCTTTTCGTAGCTGTAATTGTCGCTACACATAGTTTTTTTGAGGAATTAAGACTTTCTTTCATCTTTTATTCATATTCTTAGTATAATTACACTTTCTTCACATTTAAATCACCAAAACCAAACAATATTGATGCACTTTGCATAAAACGGGCCCTTTTCGCAGACCGGCCCTTTTCGTAGCTGATAATTGTCGCTACACATACGTATTTTTGAGGAATTAAGACTTTCTTTCATCTTTTATTTAGTATATTCTTATTATATTCTTAGTATAATTACACATTCTTCACATTTAAATCACCAAAACCAAACAATATTGATGCACTTTGCATAAAACGGGCCCTTTTCGCAGACCGGCCCTTTTCGTAGCTGTTAATTGTCGCTACACATACGTATTTTTGAGGAATTAAGACTTTCTTTCATCTTTTATTTAGTATATTCTTATTTTATTCTTAGTATAATTACACATTCTGCACATTTAAATCACCAAAACCAAACAATTTTGATGCATTTTGCATAAAACAGGCCCTTTTCGTAGTTTGAAAACCCTTTTCGCGAAAAGGGCCCTTTTCGCATTTCAGTCATACCGCCTGAAATCGAACAAACTGCGTTCATTCGGCACCTCTTAAATGTGTTCTACTTTCACTTTCAAAACTGTCAAGTTGACAAATAAAATCATCATACAACCATGCAAATGGTTTTTAGCTATCACAAACAAGTCAATAAAGTCATTTCAGCCAGAAAAACAGGCCTTAAATACTCTGAAATGCCTTTTATCACAAAAAAAGTTAGGGATTATATACACCAGGCATGAATACCCAACACCAGGCATGAATACCACAGTGATTTACTTCCTGTATGCCTCTACGTTTGAGAAACTTACCAGCATCTTGTAACTTTGTTTGTGAAGGTAGGAATTTTGCCATATTTTGAGTTTATTCTCTTGTTGCTCTGGCTCCTGGCAAGTCACTGATGCTGCATTGTTGGTTAGAGATTATTAGTAGAGCATGGCGGGGATTTATTTACACTGTCCTATTTTAATGGGATGACAGTAGGGTAAGTGTGAGGTTTGGTGGACCCTAGAACCGGTTTATTAAAACTCCCAGTGGCCTACTTTGCCACTGACTGTTCCAAGGCGGTATCCCTATTGTCAATCCTTTTGTGTTTGGGGTGCCGTTTGCATTTATTATTACTTTTGCCTTCAGTTCTTGTTTGTCTGTTTGTGTGTTTGTTTCTGTGTTTTGTGGTTGACTGTCCTCCTCGAATGCTACTTTCCCTGTCCGATCTTTTTATATTTCTTTATAAACAATGAAGATTCTGTAGTCTACTCTGGCATGTCCACAGATACCGGTTTAAAAAAAAAAGAGTCTTATATTCTATTAAATATTTCTGAAGGCTTTATTACTCTAATGATATATGTAAACAAAATAAAATATGACGTCTTCACAATATTTATTCATTATTCATTCTTTTGTATACAAAGAAAGAAGATTGCCTATGTCTTTCTCTGATAAGTCGCAGTCATCATGATTTTTGACTGTTCATGTTTTTTTATAGTGTCAGTCCGCATGCTAGAACATCCCTTTACAAAGGAACCATCAGCGTCTAATCCGGATTCTGTCTGTGCCCCAAGGGCACTGCATTTTACCATCTTCGGTACATTTAAGCCACTCTCGACCTACTTGCCAAGAAGAAACAAAATTTCTGTCTCTTTTGGCTTCGTAACGCTTACTTGACTCTTGTTTGGACTCTTTCACAGGTTTCCCAGGAATGGCACCCGTCACGTACCGCAATATTGACATTTTGTGACAATCGGTTTTTACCGACGCATGCGCTCTTATTAGCATATTGATGATGTTTATTTTATTCTCATTGGATGGAATAATTCACGAACCGTTCGTGTATAATTGTAATTTTCCGTTGCTCTAACGATCGAAACTCTTCGCCAATTTTCGTACTCAGTAAATGTGGAATCCCGAGTGACGGTTTCCGACGAGGCAGTTCCGATTGATTGCTTTATACAAAATAAAGAATCCGGCAAAATCCGATCAAAAACGAGGTCGTGATGTGACTTGTTGTGACCTTCCATAGAAGGATACAATTAATTGATCAATTCCTCGTAGCGTTTATACCGGTGTCACAGTAATTTTCCAAACATCAATGAAAAAGCCGAAATCGTGTTTCCTGTTCGACTTTTATACTTGTTTTGATTGACAAATAGCTTTGCGCTTTCAGAAATTTTGGGAGTGGGAACATGTGGTTGTCCTGTTCGTAAATTAGTTGTCCCTGACAACTGCTAATTTCGCAGACTGTACATATCTTTAAGTTATTTGTTTGGAAAAGTATTTCAGACAGCTGGCTATTTCAGAGACGAGTTCAAAGATAATTCTTTATTCTATAACAGTGATGTCTGTATGTGAAACTGTGACAGTTACGTGATATATATACAGGTCGTTGCCCATTTGTTTCTTTTGGGAAAAGTATTTAAGCTAGCTGGCTAATTCAAATACGAGCTGAGGGAGTATTCTTCATTCTGTAAAGTGACTTCTGTTTTAACTAATGTGACAGTGATGCGACTCACTGTTCTGAAAAATCATATGTATAAAAGTTATCCTTAGATCATAATGGTTAGATTCACGATCCCAGCCTTTGGTTATTTTATATGATAACACAATCGAGGCCATTTATATTGTTCCGTACACTTGTTTTATTTTAAAGCAGAATGTGTCATACAACCAGTGGATGCAAAACTAAGGTAACCCACCTTGAATTTGGCTTCAGTTGTCTTGTTTAATTAAACTATGATGGTCGTGTTAATCTTGTTATGTTCAATTCATTTAGTGTTATAATATTGATCCATATTGCACTCCTGGCCTTCTAATTCACACTGTTTGATACCGAATATACAGTGCGGTCGACGTGTCTGTGTCGGCATTTTGTATTTTGATACAATCAATTCAGTTTTGTCATCATGTGTGCCAATAAGCAGAATGTAATAATCGGCGGAAGGCTTTCCATTGTTGTTGCTTTACACCCTTCCACCCCTAAGTCAGACGTGTCATACCGAATATACAAGGTGGTCAGACAATATGTCCCCTTAACAACCCTTAGAATGGCGGTAACAAGTATAATTCAAAGCCGTTGACATGTGGTCCAAGTAACAGGATGTTGGTTATCGATATAATATTTCTGTTTTATTGCACGCACAAAGGCTATATTGAAATCCAGGATTATTTTTTTATGAATTTTCAACCAATTTCAACTGAGTAATTTGAGAACAAAACAAAGGCTATACAGAAATCCAAGGCCTGAAACCAGATCTACACAATACTGGCAATACATAGGAATAATTATTTTGAATATCGAACCATAAATATATCGAACCATAAATAAAACAGATGTGTATACATTTTTAAGAAAATGAGAACAAAACAAAGGCTATACAGAAATCCAAGGCCTCCAACCAGATCTACACAATAATGGGAATACAATGCATAATTATTTTGAATATTTTACTGTAAATGAAAGAGGAGTCAAATTTCTAGAAATGTGTTTATTCACGATTCATGCCGACAACTGTAGAAAAAGAAAATCAACACAGCTATCGAGTGTATTTTCGCCATTAAAATTTAAGTTATATTATGAATTCCATCATTTCTTCAATAAATTAAAAGCAATACATGCAGATTTAAATAACGTAGCTCAATGTTTGATATAGATTGTGTAGTAGTATATGTTAATAATTCATTTTTAGGTCAGCATCAACTCATTTCAGGATAATCGATCGCGTCAAAAGTGGCTGCCGGACACCTGTTAGGCAAAAACACACAAAAAAATTGTGTTTCCGGTGGTAGTCTGACCCTATTTTTAAGGGGCCGACCCTAAAACTTTTTATGAAAAAAAAAAGTTCTGTACAATGATTTATCACAATATATTGAGGTAAACTGACATTACAGAGAAACTTTCAGTTGTATCATCAACTTGTATGGGATTTATGAGATAAATAAATGTAGAATCTCACAATATCTTGCTCCAAAAAATAAATAAAATGCCTACCTACCTACCCCTGAGGGCTGTACAAATCCTATAGCCCGACGCCCGGGACTAGTCCAAAACCAAAGTCGGGCGTGTCACTTTTTCAGTCCCGGACTAGTCCAATTTTACAAAAAGAGAAAGTCGGGCGTGTCACTGTTTGAAAGATTTCAGTCCCAGATCCCAGATTTGTCCAATTAACAATGTCGGCCACCTGTCATAAAACAACCCCAGCACACTTCTCAACGTAATCCTTTAATTGCACTCGCTTATGTAATGCAATTAACATCCACAGTGGCGATCAGCGATTGCCCCGGGCAATTTTTATCAACAATCAACCATGCAGGAAGTCCCGCCTCCAAATTACTTTAATTGACAGTCGGCATTGTTGATATTATCCAATCAATTGACCCGATCTATTTTAATCCAGACCCGCTAGCCAATGAAACGACTACTACAGGTAAATCACATGTTCGTCACGTGATTACCTGTTCGTCACGTGGTGAGCTGAAAATGGCGATACACTGAAACAATAACACTAACACGTCGATTAATTAGCAATCAGGCCGATTTGTCGGCATTCTCTCGATGAATAAAAAACAAAGGACTTTTTGATAATGGAAGTATGTTTGATATGAAATGGTAGTTGTGTATTTTTTTTTATTGTTTCTCAATGTATTGTTGAGCGTAATTGTAACAGACATGAAAGGCGGGTGGGGTAACGGTTTGTGCATAGTTAATGTACTAATTACGTTCGAAGAATTGATTTGTCAAAAAAATGAAATAAAAACAAAACGAACTGATATATACATAATCAGTTTGATTTTATATTTGGCAGTGCTAATGTTTACATTTCAAAATGAGTTTGTTGAACTTTTTCAGTGTTAAAAAAAGGAAGAAAATATGAAACCGAAATTGAAAATAAAAAGAGGAAAAATGTAGAATGTGACGCACAGCCAATCAAAAAGTCAAAATCATCTGGTGTAGTGGACAAAAACATAAAAATAAAATGTTTAAATTGATTCACATGTTATTTATTTTTTGCATTAGGTAAAGTGGTAATAAGAACCTCATTTGTAGCCCCTTACCTATATAAAATGACTTTTTTTTCTCTCCATTAAATAATTATCTGAACTGTAATATGAAACTCAATATCTATATTGAAATTTAAAAATGCAGATGTGATTCTTACTGTTGCTACTGTTTCACCCAATGGCAGTCTACAATCTATACCACTGAAATATACATTAAGTGTCTGAAGAGTAAATAAGGATTGTTTCCGTTACTGTGTATAATGAATTGTAATGAGTATACATGCAAGACGCAGTTTTAACATATTGAGAAATCGAAAGAATTCAGGACTTGTGTCCATTGTTTGGGACTAGTCACAATTTTTTTGGGACTAGTCACTTTCGACAGGGTGACTAGTCCCGGACTAGTGGCTAAAAAAAATATTTGTACAGCCCTGTACCCTATTTTTTTTTAGAGCATGCAATAGGAAACACCTATTTATTTTTTTTGGCCTTACCCTGACTGATACCCTGTTGTTTATCGCAGAGTAATCAGGGAACCAGCTCATTTGCCATTCAGCGGATAAGTCGAGAATTAACAAGGGGCGTATAGGCTGTTTCAAATCCAGGTACATGTACTTGTATATCCATGACTGGGATAAAAAAAAATAATTGCACTTTAATGATAATCGGACAGGTCTGTCGATGATTCCATGTAATAATAGACATATTGAAATAGTGTTTGCCATAGTTTTTAGGTGGATTGGCAAAAAAAAATTGTTTAACTTGGCCATTTTTAAAAAATGTATACATCTCCTGGATAATCATGATTCATGTTCAATTTTTGTACGAGGGTAACCTTTTTTTTTTGCACTTTAACTGTACTTGTTGATGATTGCAAGTAATAGAGGACATATTGAAATAGTGTTTGCTGTAGTTTTTAAGTGGGGTATTAATTTGGTTTCAACTAAAGAACGTTTTTTAACTTAGCCATTTAAAAAAAAATAAAAAAAAATCCTTGACAATCATGTTCATTTTTTTTACAGTGTTAATAATAATAATAATAATAATAATAATAATAGACTTTATTTACAGAGGGTAGTACACATTTAGTTACAAAACTAATCTTCCATGTGGCCCTCTTTAAACTTCTTTTTTTTCATTAGGGCTTTCCGCCTTTCAGTGGAAAGACCTTGTTTTCGTTCTGTTTATTCTTATTATTATTATTATTATTATTATTATTCTTCCGCTAAAAGGCACTTCTCATAGAAATATTTGTCGCGACAAGTCAAAATTTTACCCAGTCGTAGAGAACACTCAGGACTGGTGTCCCGAACATTTTGACGTCATCCAAGATGGCCGCCAGTGACGCCATCAGACAAATCTTGTTATCGCTAGATCTCAAACATTTATATTCGGATTTAAATGAAACTTTCACAGATTGTAGAGTTTAGGTTCAAGTTTTGCAGGAACGTAAAAACTTGTTTCTTTGTCATAACGTCTTGACGTCAGTGACGTCACAATGTTATGAAAATACCTTTTTTTTCAGTGATAGCATTTTTCATGTTTTTTTACTGTAAAATCCATCATTGTTTCAGTCGACTCTGACAGTTTTAACGTCATGACGTCATTCGAAATGGCCGCAAATGACGTCATTTAAGAAATCTTGTAATCGCTATATCTCCTTCATTTATGATCAGATTTTGATGCAACTTTCAAAGCCTGTAGGTAATTAAAATGAGTCGTGCATGAACGTCATAAATTGTCATGACGTCATTTAAGATGGCCGCCAGTGACGTCATGATACAAATATTGTTAGCGCTAGATCTCAAATATCTATAGTCCAATTTGAATGAAACTTTCACAGATTATAGAGTACAGGGTCTAGTTGTGCATTAATGAAAAAACGTGTCTTTAGGTAATAACGTCTTGACGTCAGTGACGTCATAAATTATAAAAATCCGTTTTTTTCACTGATTGCATTTTTGAAGTTGTTTTACTGTATAATCCATCAATGTCATTGTCTCAGTCGACGCTGACAGTTTAACGTCATGACGTCATCCAAAATGGCCGCCAAAGACGTCATTTTAGAAATCTTGTAATCGACATATCTCCTTCATTTATCATCGGAGTTTGGTAAAACGTTCAAAGTTTATAGATATCAAAGTCTAGTTGTGCTATAATGTAAAATGTTGTCATGTCGTCATAAAAGATGGCCGCCAGTGACGTCATAAATGAACTCTTGTTTTGTCTATATCTTCTCTATCTATAATCGGATTTGAATAAAACTTTCACAGATTGTAGAGTTCAGGGTCCGGTTGTGCAAGAACGTCATATGGTATCCCGACGTCATGACGTCATGACGTCAGTGACGTCAAAATATTCAGAAATTCGTTTTTTTTCACTGATTGCATGTTCGAAGTTATTTTCGTGATAAATCAATCGATGTCTTCATCTTCGACAACTTTGACAGTTGTGACGTCATGACGCCATTAAAATCAGGAAAGCCCGTTTGATCAGGTTCTGATCAAAATCTAGTTTTAATAGTACCTGTCGATGATTTCAAGTAATAAAAGACATATAGAGCATATTTGGAGTGAATATAGGATTTATTTTCATCGAGCAGTGAGAAAACTTATATTTTTACGAGTGTTTTCTCACTTCGAGATGAAAATAAATCCTATATTCACGACAAACCAACAAATATTTATTATATACTTTTTATCATGCAACACTACCTAGGCTAGCGCTAGGATTTTAAACCATTTAGCCAAATCTGGCTAAAGCCCTAAAAATTCCTTTAGCCAGATTAGAATGTCTTTAGCCAGACTTTTGCCTAGATATTTTTGAACGAATTGGAGGCGCTAAAACTTCGCGTTTGCGTACAGATCAATAGTAAGTTAAAAAAGTATGCTTTATTAACCTACATGTATAGGGTATCAATATGTCCACATCAAATGCATTCAGCTTTAGTGCTTACAATTACTTATAATTACAATTGGAGCTATAAAATATTCAAAAAGTTTTAAAAATTGTATTTAATTTAATGCTATTTTAATTTTTAAAAAATGTCGACTGAAATTTAAAAAAGGACAATGAATGCATGCATATAATAAGAAAATATAAAAATACAGACTCTTGTCACCATTGATTAGACCATTTAGTATTTTCATTAAATGTATTTAAATATAGGCCTACTAACATTCATAGAAATAAAATATTAAAATATATTTAAAAATGTAAGGCTAAGCTGAGGCATATAAAACAAGTTCAACTAACAGGAGTTCCAAAGGAGCTAGAAAGATCGCGCTGCATTGTGAGACAAAATTCAGAAATGCCACATACACCACGAATATCATGCTCAGAGTAAGTAATAAAAGCCACTTCATTCTAAAATTGTACCTCAATATTTTGAGTAAGCGCACCTTTTGCATTTTTTCATGTTGATTGTTCAACCATAAATTATCCCAATTCAGAGACAGTCGATCAAACATCGGTTCACACTTGCCATTGTTCCAGTTTACGCTACCGTTTGTACAACTAATTAGTCTTATCAGTGATCGTAAAGTTCGAAAAACACCGACGGCATCTCCAGCTTATTAATTCGTAAGCAAACTTTGTGTTTTGAAAAGCCATTTTGGCCGCTAGAGGGCGCCACGTTTTTTTTAATGTTTTACCCGGCTCGATAACGCAGTTTAATATGTAGATAATATTGAGCGCGGGGTCACAAGTTGATTGACAGCAAGAGGCGGAACAGTGGGCGGAGTCTATCGCACAGTGACAATAGAAACAATAAATGACTGCGGTCTTCAATAAACACTGCGATAATTAGTTTATCAGTCCAAATTGATTGTCGCTAATTAGCTAACAACACCCAGCGGGGTAGTGGCTTTATAAACAGTGAAAGACTTTGTGTATTAGAATTCGGGATTTTCCGAGATTTTAGACAAAATCGGTCGGAAATTTGGATTCGCCAGACCGCCGATGTCTGGCGAATTTGATATGTATTTCTTACGATTTTCATTCGCCAGTTCGGGTTTCTTTTCGCCTATGGCGATTTGGCGAATGCTTAACGCGAGCCTAGACTACCAAACTGTTTCATACAGAAAATACGTTTCCTTCCGGCAGTTCCCCTATAACTTTAAGCTTAGGTAATTAAAAGTTTGTAAATCAGCCAACTTTAAAACCGCGAAAAAAAATTAAATAATAATGCGTTGTTCGAATTATCATTTACACGTTTGTCGGTTTTATTTTTATTTATAAGTGATTGTGTGTTTGTTAAGTTCTTAATTGTTAGTTATGATAAGAGAATACATTAAACACAGGATTTTTTATTTCACACAATGCAATCGAGGTAGCACAATGTAACTAAAATTGCTTTAAATTCTAATGAACTCGAGATTTTCCCAGTTGTTAAAAAATATATAGGTCTTTAGGTTACATTTTGTTTGCAGTTTCCACATTTTCCTTGTTTAAAAAAACAACAACACCATCACAATAAAGATTATTTGTCAATGATGTGGCTTCATCTTGATTTTGCAATTTCTGGTGCGAGATTATAAAAATCTTTCATGGGTATCAGGTGAAGATAAGGAATTCGAACCCGAGGTATACGTGTTTTTATCGCGGCAGAGCCGAGGTTCCAATTGAAGCACATATACTGAGGGTTGGAATTTCCTATCTGAACCGAATACACATGATAGATTCTTTTTCTTGCATATCAGAGACATGTTGTGCGTTGACGCCGCCAGCTTCTAGCGTTTTGCATGTTTTCCAGCATACCGGATGTTGGCACGCGTGAATTTTATCTTGACTCTAGGGTGAGATGGAAATATCTAGCCGCGGTAAAATGACGGATATCCTTCTCCGGTATGCAAGAATGCTGTGGCTGGTTATAATAGGAGTGTTTGGCTATCATTTAGATTTTAATTAAAATGTGTTTATACAGCGAAAAAAACGTCATAAAGTAACAGTTTATGACGTCGGCCGGTAATCAATTAATTACTTATCAAATTTCACGTCACTTTCGTGTTTTACCTAATTATTATATCATAGGATATATGTTTTCTTAATATAAATAATTGATGCTATAGAAAATGGTAATTGTTTATGTGTTTTGTTTTTAGCTCAACTGATCAGAGATCAGCGGAGCTTATGCCGTGGTGCGGTGTCCGTCGTCCGTCCGTCTGTCCGTCTGTCCGTCTGTCCGTCTGTCCGTCTGTCTGTCCGTAAACTTTTATTTGTAGCGACTTCACAGCTGAAACTACTGGATGGATATTCATGAAACTTTACAGAAATGTTGCCCATAAAGTCTAGTTGATCCTAGCAAAAATTCATGTTGATGTGAAATCCAAGATGGCCGCCAAAGCTAAAAATAGAGTTTTAAAATACAAGTTTGTAGCGACTTCTTCTTGAAAACTATAAGTGATATTGATATGGGACTTTTTCTAAAATGATCAGCATGACATGATGTTGATCCTAGTCAAAAATCGTTTTGATTCAACGTTAAACATGGCTGCCAGCGGCCATCTTTGTTTACATAGAGTTATATAGTAAAAACTTGTAGCGACTACTTCTCTGAAACTACTTGGCGGATTGTCATGAAACTTTACAGGAATGTTGCTCTTGATGTCTAATTGATCCTAGAAAAATTTCAGGTCGGCCGGAAATTCAAGATGGCCGTCACAGCTAAAAATAGATTTTTAAAAAATAAGTTTGTAGCGACTACTTCTTGAAAACTATAAGTGATATTGATATGGGACTTTTTCTAAAATGATCAGCATTACATGATGTTGATCCTAGTCAAAAATCGTTTTGATTCAACGTTAAACATGGCTGCCAGCGGCCATCTTTGTTTACATAGAGTTATATAGTAAAAACTTGTAGCGACTACTCCTCTGAAACTACTTGGCAGATTGTCATGAAACTTTACAGGAATGTTGCTCTTGATGTCTAATTGATCCTATCAAAATTTCAGGTCGGCCGGAAATTCAAGATGGCCGTCACAGCTAAAAATAGATTTTTAAAAAATAAGTTTGTAGCGACTACTTCTTGAAAACTATAAGTGATATTGATATGGGACTTTTTCTAAAATGATCAGCATGACATGATGTAGATCCTTGTGGAAAATTATTTTGATTCGACGTTAAACATGGCTGCCAGTGGCCATCTTTGGTTACATAGAGTTATATAGTAAAAACTTGTAGCGACTACTCCTCTGAAACTACTTGACGGATGTTCATGAAACTTCACAGGAATGTTGCTCTTGATGTCTAGTTGATCCTAGAAAAATTTCAGGTCGGCCGGAAATTCAAGATGGCCGCCACAGCTAAAAATAGATTTAAAATAAATAAATTTGTAGCGACTACTTCTTCAAAACAATAAGAGATATTGATATGGGACTTTTTCTAAAATGATCAGTATGACATGATGTTGGTCCTTGTCGAAAATCGTTTTGATTTGACCTTAAACATGGCTGCTTTGTTTACATAGAGTTATATAATGAAAACTTGTAGCGACTACTTCTTTGATACTACCCGACGGATTTTCATGAAACTTTACAGGAATGTTGCTCTTAATGTCTTATTGATCTTAGCAAAATTTCAGGTCGGCCTGAAATTCAAGATGGCCGCCACGGTTAAAAATAGATTTTCAAAAAACAAGTCTGTAGCGACTACTTCCTGAAATCAAAATCAATCAGTAGAGCTTCAAGGTCATTGACCTCTTGTTATTTAATCAACGACGTCGTCCAAGACGCCGACGACAACATTAATGGTGAGTACAATCTTTAATTTTCGAAGTGAGATAAAATCATTTTTAGCTCTACTGATCAGAGATCAGCAGAGCTTATGCCGTGGTGCGGCGTCCGTCGTCCGTCCGTCTGTCCGTCCGTTAACTTTTATTTGTAGCGACTACTCCTCTGAAACTACTGGATGGATATTCATAAAACTTTACAAAAATGTTGCCCATGAAGTCTAGTTGATCCTAGCAAAAATTCATGTTGATGTGAAATCCAAGATGGCCGCCAAAGCTAAAAATAGATTTTTTAAATACAAGTTTGTAGCGACTACTTCTTGAAAACTATAAGTGATATTGATATGGGACTTTTTCTAAAATGATCAGCATGACATGATGTTGGTCCTTGTCGAAAATCGTTTTGATTTGACGTTAAACATGGCTGCCAGCGGCCATCTTTGTTTACATAGAGTTATATAATGAAAACTTGTAGCGACTACTCCTCTGAAACTACTTGACGGATTTTCATGAAACTTCACAGGAATGTTGCTCTTGATGTCTAATTGATCCTAGCAAAATTTCAGGTCGGCCGAAAATTCAAGATGGCCGCCACGGCTAAAAATAAATTTTTAAAAAATAAGTTTGTAGCGACTACGTCTTGAAAACTATAAGTGATATTGATATGGGACTTTTTCTAAAATGATCAGCATGACATGATGTTGGTCCTTATCAAAAATTGTTTTGATTCGACGTTAAACGTGGCTGCCAGCGGCCATCTTTGTTTACATAAGAGTCATATAGTAAAAACTTGTAGCGACTACTCCTCTAAAACTACTTCGCAGATTTTCATGAAACTTTACAGGAATGTTGCTCTTAATGTCTAATTGTTCCTAGCAAAATTTCAGATCGGCCAGAAATTCAAGATGGCTGCCACAGTTAAAAATAGATTTTTAAAAAATAAGTTTGTAGCGACTACGTCTTGAAAACTATAAGTGATATTGATATGGGACTTTTTCTAAAATGATCAGCATGACATGATGGTTATCCGAGTCGAACATTATTTTGATTCAACATTAAACATGGCTGCCAGTGGCCATCTTTGTTTACATAGAGTTATATAATAAAAAACTTGTAGCGACTACTCCTCTGAAACTACTTGACGGATTTTCATGAAACTTCACAAAAATGTTGCTCTTGATGTCTTATTGATCCTAGCAAAATTTCAGGTCGGCCGGAAATTCAAGATGGCCACCATGGCTAAAAATAGATTTTCATGCAAGTTTGAAACGACTACTTCTTGAAAACTATAAGTGATATTGATATGGGACTTTTTCTAAAATGATCAGCATGACATGATGTTGGTCCTTATCAAAAATCGTTTTGATTCGACGTTAAACGTGGCTGCGGCCATCTTTATTTACATAAGAGTTATATAGTAAAAACTTGTAGCGACTACTCCTCTGAAACTACTTGGCGGATTTTCATGAAATTTCACAGGAATGTTGCTCTTGATGTCTAATTGATCCTAGCAAAATTTCAGGTCGGCCGGAAATTCAAGATGGCCACCACAGCTAAAAATAGATTTTCAAAAAAACAGTTTGTAGCGACTACTTCTTGAAAACTATAAGAGATATTGATATGGGACTTTTTCTAAAATGATCAGCATGACATGATGGTTATCCGAGTCGAACATTATTTTGATTCAATGTTAAACATGGCTGTCAGTGGCCATCTTTGTTTACATAGAGTTATATAATGAAAACTTGTAGCGACTACCCCTCTGAAACTACTTGACGGATTTTCATGAAATTTCACAGGAATGTTGCTCTTGATGTCTAATTGATCCTAGCAAAATTTCAGGTCGGCCGGAAATTCAAGATGGCCACCACAGCTAAAAATAGATTTTCAAAAAAACAGTTTGTAGCGACTACTTCCTGAAATCAAAATCAATCAGTAGAGCTTCAAGGTCATTGACCTCTTGTTAATTAAGATATCAAAATAAAGAGATTTTATAAAGAGAAAATCACCGTGTTTCATAAACATCAAACAAAATAAAATGTCAAAATTTTGTCTGAAGGGTCGTTTTCGCATTTTCGGCTCATATGTATTTAATAACATTTGTACCATGGCCAAAAAAAGACGCACGATTATTTGCGTAAACTCGTTAAGAAACCAAAAAATAGGTATTGTTTCATTACTATCTCAAGATAATGATTTTTATCTAACTATTATATGGAATAAAATTACATCATTAGAAAGGTTATTTATTTGGCTTTCTCGTGATATAAAATATATAATAATCCAGTTAAAGATGGATATATAATGTCTGTTTGCAATGTAAATGGGTGTGATGCAGCGCAAGTCTCTGGCTACCCGTCACGATAAGCCTAGTAAAAATGGATAATCGATAGCCTTACCTGCAGCCTTGTCGCAGTTTTCTAGAGTAGCAATGAAGAAAGTCAAAGTACCAGGCCACTAGTGGGGTGGAGGTGGGGGTCCCCCTCCTGGAAGAAGGGGTGTCTGGGAGTCCTCCCCCAGATTTTTTTTTTAAATCACCCCCATGAGATGCAATTTCCTGCACTCAGGAGCTATTTACATCCCCTATTTTGATATTACAAATCTGTCTGTGAGGTAATGAGATTGTATTTCATTGTTGCACATACTGTCAGTTTGGAATCATTTTGGAACAAAAAAACATCTTTTAAAGTACATCATTTGTAGGCTAGCAAGTTTAATAGTGACTATGACTACATCAGGTAGATGAAACCACTACCCTCCTTTGTTCTTTATTATAAGGCAGTGTTCCCATTCACGCACATATGTGCGTGCATCACGCATGAAAACAAAAAATCACGCACAGAAAACTGACCTCGTACGTGCATGCACGCACAGAAAAAATACAAGTCTGATAATAAGAAAGCATGACCGTCGGTAGATTTCCAAATTCTCGTCCACTTTGTCCGAATATTTTTTGAAAAATCAAAACGAAACTAAAACGCTTTGTTTACGAAAACATTATCCCGAGTAATTGCGTCAATTGTCCTATCCCTCTAGTGCATACTACGATGATTGGTTATGACGCCATAAGCGCACGCGTTACCTAAATGAAAGTAGAGAAAACATCAACATCTCATTCTGGTGGTTTTGACTTTTTCAGATTTAGTAAGTATATTTAAAAGTAAAATAAAAACTTAATAATAGAATAAATGAAGATCAAATGATTAATTCAAATCGTGTTTCGTCTCTCCCGTGTACTATTTATAGATGCGCAAACGTGTTGACTGGTATTTTTACTTGAACGAAATGATTTACTGTAACTGTTGTCAACTTGAATATTACACTGTGCTGTGTATTGTAATGCCTTCAGTAGCAAATAAAGTATGTTGAAAGGTTTAACAATCTTAAAAATTCATAGTGTACCCCCTAAATTTGTAGTGTACCCCCAAAATTTAACAGTAGGGGGTACATGTACATGTATATGTACATGTACATGTACCCCCAAATGAAAAAGTCAGTGGGAACACTGTAAGGGAGACAAACTTGTATGTAGATGAAACCTCCGACACCCAGTCCATCATCCAGCTGTAAAATATAGATTAAACAATTTACTAAATGCACACTGTAGCTCTGCATCATTGTAATTTGCAACCACTTAATTATTAATTATTATGTTAGCTAAATTAATATATTTGGTAAAATAAACTATTTGGAAGCGTTTGTGTGTTTATTTATTTACTCTTGCATCTACTCTCCCTCCATAAACTCGTCCGAATAAAATGTGTCGTCATTATCTTCGCTGTCGTCTGCTGCATTTAAATATCAGAATAGAATTGAATTGTAACACTACTACGCTGGAAATCAACTGATATCAAGTCAGCTGATATTAATAACAAATGTTCACCCATTTATTGAAATTCTACAACAAATGCAAACATTTAGGCCAGACAAAAAATTAGGTGTGTTTCCTATTGCATGCTCTAAAAAAAATTGGGTCGGTAGGTAGGCATTTTTTTTTTTTGGAGCAAGATTTTGTGAGTTTCTAAATGTATTTATCTCATAAATCCCATACAAGTTGATGATACAGCTGAAAGTTGCTCTGTGATGTCAGTTTACCTCGATATATTGCGATAAATCATTGTTCAGAACAAATAATAATAATAAAAAAAATTCTTCGTAAAAGTTTTAGGGTCGGCCCCTTAAAAATAGGGTCAGTCGGGCCACCGGAAACACAGGTATTTTTTTGTTTGGCCTTATATAAAAATGAGCTTTATTATAAACTTTTTTCATTTCTAAGTCAATAAAATACTTGTATAACGCGAGTATACGCGATGATTTTTATCCCCGTTTTCTCCATTCTGACCGATTTTCTGCATGTAAAATGCAAGAAAAATGTTTTCGCGATCGTATTTCAGTTGGGAAATGATATATATCAGCATGACCGTATGGACAATGGAATGCTAAAAATTGGTTTAATATTTTTTGCTAGAAATAAAAGTAAGCGGCTGAATTTCAAAAGTAGGCGGCGATTTTCGCCGGCGGCCGGCTTGATTTGACAAGGCTGACCTGGACGACAAATTATTTCAGTACATAACAGCGTTAGTACTGTGGTGTCAATAAACGGTCCCGGAGCCAAACAAAAAAATACCTGTGTTTCCGGTTGCCCGACCGACCCTATTTTTAAAGGGCCGACCCTAAAACTTTTTATATTTTTTTTATACGTTCTGGATAATGATTTATCACAATACACTCAAAAGATATGAAAACGCAACACGGCAATTTCCGCTATATATTGTATATACTGCACACTTAATTGCACATAATATTCCAAAGAAACCCTAAGATGTTTTGTAAAAAAAAAGTTGCAGTTAATTGGAGAAAGGACACAACTGTGATGATGTAGACGTTTTAATCACACTACACCTTGTAACAAGAACTTCATAAATGTTGAAGTTGCTCTTTGAAAAACTGAGCTAGTCCAGTATTGTATTTAACGTAAATAGTTTGCAAAATGTTGCATCCTAAGTTTGCTCACATGATTGCGCCAAACGCGTACTCTGTCAATAATGAAACTTTGAAGGAATACTATTTGCTGTATTATTTGTTGTTTTAGTATTTTTTCCAAAAGGAAAGGTCTTACGTAGTCATGTACCATTCGATTAAAAACAGCATATTGTACATACAATATATAGCGGAAATTCCCGTGTTGCGTTTTCATATCTCTTGAGTGTATATCAAGGTAAACTGACATCACAGAGCAACTTTCAGCTGTATCATCAACTAGTATGGAGTTTATGAGATAAATACATGTAGAATCTCACAATATTGTGCTCCAAATTATTTTTTTTAAAAAATGCCTACCTACCGACCCTATTTTTTTAGAGCATGCAATAGGCGTCCGTCGTCCGTCTGTCTGTCCGTAAACTTTTATTTGTAGCGACTACTCCTGAAACTACTGTATGGATATTCATGAAACTTTACAGAAATGTTGCCCATGAAGTCTAGTTGATCCTAGCAACAATTCATGTTGATGTGAAATCCAAGATGGCCGACAAAGCTAAAAATAGATTTTTAAAATATAAGTTTGTAGCGACTACTTCTTGAAAACTATAAGTGATATTGATATAGGACTTATTCTAAAATGATCAGCAAGACATGATGTTGGTCCTTGTCAAAAATTGTTTTGATTCGACGTTAAACATGGCTACCAGTGGCCATCTTTGTTTACATAAGAGTTATATAGTAAAAACTTGTAGCGACTACTCCTCTGAAATTACTTGACGGATGTTCATGAAACTTCACAGGAATGTTGCTCTTGATGTCTAGTTAATCCTAGAAAATTTCAGGCTGGCTGGAAATTCAAGATGGCCGCCACGGCTAAAAATAGATTTAAAATAAATAAATTTGTAGCGACTACTTCTTGAAAACTGTAAGTGATATTGATATGGGACGTTTTCTAAAATGATCAGCATGACATGATGTTGATCCTTGTCGAAAATTATTTTGATTGGACATTAAACATGGCTGCCAGTGGCCATCTTTGTGTACATAGAGTTATATAGTAAATACTTGTAGCGGCTACTCCTCCGAAACTACTTGAAGTGAAACTTCGCAGGAATGCAGATCTAGCTTTCAGAACCTGCCAGTAGAGCTTCAAGGTAATAGACCTGTTGTTATTCAGTGAAATGTCTACATGAAAACATTTGCATAGACCCAGATAAGCCTGTAATCTATTATACATTCATGAGTTTGAAAAAAAAAGAGTTTGATTAATTATTTGTAAATAATGTGGGAACCATTTTATTTACATTTTCTGCTGATCACATGACATCCATTAGCGCATTAGCTTTTATATATTGTATCTGTTACGTAATAAATCTGGCCCGGTTAGCTCAGTCGGTAGCGAAACTCGACTATTATTACCTGCTAGTGTAATTCTAGTGTGGGTTATGAGTTCAATCCCACGAAATGGTTATTCTTTTTCTGTACCGCTATTGAATTCCGAAAAATCTTGGTTTTTGTCTCGCCTTTTCGAAGGAAAAAAGAGACATAGGTGTTGCTTTTCCGGCGGCATCAACATTCAAGTTTTGCGTTTAGGTCATTTTCTCAAAAACTGTATGCACTAGACCTTTCAAACTTTGCTTATAGTTGTATCATGGGTGGTACATCGCAACGTGACAAAGCAAATGTGGAAGTGACCTTGACCCTCCAAGCAAAGGGCAGATAACTTACTTATTTTTAGGTTCAACTTTTGCGTTTAGGTCATTTTCTCACAAACTGTATGCACTAGACCTTTCAAACTTTGCTTATAGTTGTATCATGGGTGGTACATCGCAACGTGACAAAGCAAATGTGGAAGTGACCTTGACTCTCCAAGCAAAGGGCAGATAACTTACTAATTTTTAGCTTCAACTTTTGCGTTTAGGTCACTTTTTCACAAACTGTATGCACTAGACCTTTCAAACTTTGCTTATAGTTGTATCTTGGGTGGTACATGGCAACGTGACAAAGCAAATGTGGATGTGACCTTGACCCTCCAAGCAAGGGGCAGATAACTTAATAATTTTTAGGTTCAACTTTTGCGTTTAGGTCACTTTTTCACAAACTGGATGCACTAGATCTTTCAAACTTTGCTTATAGTTGTATCTTGGGTGGTACATGGCAACGTTACAAAGCAAATGTGGAAGTGACCTTGACCCTCCAAGCAAGGGCAGATAACCTTATAATTTTTACCTTCAACTTTGGCGTTTAGGTCACTTTTTCACAAACTGTATGCACTAGACCTTTCAAACTTTGCTTATAGTTGTATCTTGAGTGGTACATTGCAACGTGACAAAGCAAATGTGGATGTGACCTTCACCATCCAAGCAAAGGGCAGATAACTTTAATTGTTACATTTACATCGATTTCTCATGAACTAGAATTATGCACTAGATGTTTTAAACCTAATTTATAGCTTAATCTTTGGAAGAAAACATATTCTTTTTTGACGTAGTGTGTCTTCGTTAGTGCATCTTATTTTTGGATGCGTGGATTTCATGTATGACCTTGACCTACTTTTTGGAGCTGATGATTTTTAGCTCTACTGGCCAAAGGCCTTCATCCGATCTTTACCAAACTTTACCAGATTGTTAATATCAATGAAAGCTCGCACAAGTTCGAAAACCAGCCAGATCGGACAAATAACAGCGGAGTTATGGCCCTTGATTTAGTTAAAAATGCTATATTCAGCCTCGTTAATACGATAGGGCTTTCCGTGCTTATGCCATAGTGCCGCGTCCATCGTCGGTCCGTCTGTCCGTAAACTTTTATTTGTAACGACAACTCCTCTGAAACTACTGGATGGATATTCATGAAACTTTACAGAAATGTTGCCCATAAAGTCTAGTTGATCCTAGCAAAAATTCATGTTGATGTGAAATCCAAGGTGGCCGCCAAAGCTAAAAATAGAGTTTTAAAATACAAGTTTGTAGCGACTACTTCTTGAAAACTGTAAGGATATTGATATGGGACTTTTTCTAAAATGATCAGCATGACATGACGTTGATCCTTGTCAAAAATCGTTTTGATTCAACGTTAAACATGGCTGCCAGCGGCCATCTTTGTTTACATAGAGTTATATAGTAAAAAACTTGTAGCGACTACTTCTCTGAAACTACTTGACGGATTGTCATGAAACTTTACAGGAATGTTGCTCTTGATGTCTAATTGATCCTAGAAAAATTTCAGGTCGGCCGGAAATTCAAGATGGCCGTCACAGCTAAAAATAGTTTTTTAAAAAATAAGTTTGTAGCGACTACTTCTTGAAAACTGTAAGTGATATTGATATGGGACTTTTTCTAAAATGATCAGCATGACATGATGTAGATCCTTGTGGAAAATTATTTTGATTCGACGTTAAACATGGCTGCCAGTGGCCATCTTTGGTTACATAGAGTAATATAGTAAAAACTTGTAGCGACTACTTCTCTGAAACTACTTGGCGGATTGTCATGAAACTTTACAGGAATGTTGCTCTTGATGTCTAGTTGATCCTAGAAAAATTTCAGGTCGGCCGGAAATTCAAGATGGCCACCACAGCTAAAAATAGATTTAAAATAAATAAGTTTGTAGCGACTTCTTCAAAACAATAAGAGATATTGAGTGGGACTTTTTCTAAAATGATCAGTATGACATGATGTTGGTCCTTGTCGAAAATCGTTTTGATTTGACGTTAAACATGGCTGCCAGTGGCCATCTTTGTTTACATAGAGTTATATAATGAAAACTTGTAGCGACTACTCCTCTGAAACTACTTGACAGATTTTCATGAAACTTCACAGGAATGTTGCTCTTAATGTCTAATTGATCCTAGCAAAATTTCAGGTCGGCCAGAAATTCAAGATGGCCGCCACGGTTAAAAATAGATTTTCAAAAAACAAGTCTGTAGCGATACTTCCTGAAATCAAATCAATCAGTAGAGCTTTCAAGGTCATTGACCTCCTTGTTTATTTAGCTCTACTGATCAGAGATCAGCAGAGCTTATACCCGTGGTGCGGCGTCCGTCGTCCGTCCGTCCATCTGTCTGTCCGTAAACTTTTTTTTGTAGCGACTACTCCTCTGAAACTACTGAATGGATTTTTCATGAAACTTTACGGAAATGTTGCCCATGAAGTCTAGTTGATTCTAGCAAAAATTCATGTTGATTTGAAATCCAAGATGGCCGCCAGATCTAAAAATAGGTTTTTAAAAAACAAGTTAGTAGCGACTACTTCTTGAAAACTATAAGTGATATTGATATGGACTTTTTCTAAAATGATCAGCATGTTATGATGTTGTCCTTGTCGAAAATCGTTTTGATTCGACGTTAAACATGGCTGCCAGCGGCCATCTTTGTTTACATAGAGGTTATATAATGAAAACTTGTAGCGACTACCACTCTGAAACTACTGGACGGATTTTCATGAAACTTCACAGGAATGTTGCTCTTGATGTCTAATTGATCCTAGCAAAATTTCAGGTCGGCTGAAATTCAAGATGGCCGCCACAGCTAAAAAATAATTTTTCAAAATACAAGTTTGTAGCGACTACTTCTTGAAAACTATAAGTGATATTGATATGGGACTTTTCTAAAATGATCAGCATGATATGATGTTTGTCCTTGTCAAAAATTGTTTTGATTCAACGTTAAACATGGCTGCCAGCGGCCATCTTTGTTTACATAGAGTTATATAGTAAAAACTTTTAGCGACTACTCCTTTGAAACTACTTGCTGATATTCATGAAACTTTACAGGAATGTTGCTCTTAATGTCTAATTGATCCTAGCAAAATTTCAGGTCGGCCAGAAATTCAAGATGGCCACCACAGCTAAAAATAGATTTATAAAAAAAAGAAGTTTGTAGCGACTACTTCTTGAAAACTATAAGTGATATTGATATGGGACTTTTTGTAAAATGATCAGCATGACATGCTTATCAGAGTCAAACATTATTTTGATTCGACGTTAAAACATGGCTGCCAGTGGCCATCTTTGTTTAAATAGAGTTATATGATGAAAACTTGTAGCGACTACTCCTTTGAAACTACTTGCTGATTTTCATGAAACTTTACAGGAATGTTGCTCTTAATGTCTAATTGATCCTAGCAAAATTTCAGGTCGGCCCAGAAATTCAAGATGGCCACCACAGCTAAAAATAGATTTATAAAAAAAAGAAGTTTGTAGCGACTACTTCTTGAAAACTATAAGTGATATTGATATGGGACTTTTTCTAAAATGATCAGCATGACATGCTTATTCAGAGTCAAACATTATTTTGATTCGACGTTAAACATGGCTGCCAGTGGCCATCTTTGTTTAAATAGAGTTATATGATGAAAACTTGTAGCGACTACTCCTCTGAAACTACTCGACGGATTTTCATGAAACTTCACAGGAATGTTGCTCTTGATGTCTAATTGATCCTAGCAAAATTTCAGGTCGGCCAGAAATTCAAGATGGCCACCACAGCTAAAAATAGATTTATAAAAAAAAGAAGTTTTGTAGCGACTACTTCTTGAAAACTATAAGTGATATTGATATGGGACTTTTTGTAAAATGATCAGCATGACATGCTTATCAGAGTCAACATTATTTTGATTCGACGTTAAACATGGCTGCCAGTGGCCATCTTTGTTTAAATAGAGTTATATGATGAAAACTTGTAGTGACTACTCCTCTGAAACTACTTGACTGATTTTCATGAAACTTCACAGGAATGTTGCTCTTGATGTCTAATTGATCCTAGCAAAATTTCAGGTTGGCCGGAAATTCAAGATGGCTGCCATGGGCTAAAAATAGATTTTCAAAAATACAAGTTTGCCCCCCCCCCCCCCCCCCCCCCCCCCCACCACCACCACCACCACCACCCACTCGAAACTAGAATATTTCATTTATTTATTTTTTACATATTTCTGTGTTTTTTTTGTCAATTCTTACACAGCTATCTTGCCCCCATGTTGGTTATTTAGAATACAGATGAAGGTTTTATCACTGCTTTCACGTAAATAAACTATACAGGGCTGTACAAATATTTTTTTTAGCCACTAGTCCGGGACTAGTCACCCTGTCGAAAGTGACTAGTCCCAAAAAAATTGTGACTAGTCCCAAACAATGGACACAAGTCCTGAATTCTTTCGATTTCTCAATATGTTAAAACTGCGTCTTGCATGTATACTCATTACAATTCATTATACACAGTAACGGAAACAATCCTTATTTACACTTCAGACACTTAATGTATGTTTCAGTGGTATAGATTGTAGACTGCCATTGGGTGAAACAGTAGCAACAGTAAGAATCACATCTGCATTTTTAAATTTCAATATAGATATTGAGTTTCATATTACAGTTCAGATAACTATTTAATGGAGAGAAAAAAAAGTCATTTTATATAGGTAAGGGGCTACAAATGAGGTTCTTATTACCACTTTACCTAATGCAAAAAATAAATAACATGTGAATCAATTTAAACATTTTATTTTTATGTTTTTGTCCACTACACCAGATGATTTTGACTTTTTGATTGGCTGTGCGTCACATTGTACATTTTTTCTCTTTTTATTTTCACTTTCGCTTTCATATTTTCCTTTTTTTAACACTGAAAAAGTTCAACAAACTCATTTTGAAATGTAAACATTAGCACTGCCAAATATAAAATCAAACTGATTATGTATATATCAGTTTATTTTGTTTTTATTTCATTTTTTTGACAACTCAATTCTTCGAACGTAATTAGTACACTAACTATGCACAAACCGTTACCCCAGCCGCCTTTCATGTCTGTTACAATTACGCTCAATTTTTATAAAGTTGGTCTTAAAATCCACTTACGTAGGTTCATACCACAAAACATCTAAGGCAATCAGGCACGCAAACGAAATATGTATTTACATACATGTATATACTGTACTTTACTCAGTATTACATATTACATAACATATTTTATTTATCCAAGAGAATACCACGATACCACGATACGTCCCTAATTATCTATACTAGTGTAATGGAAGCTAGATCTAACCTGGTTACTGCGACATGTACATGTAAAGTACATGTTTACAATATCGTAACTCTGCTCAATACACATGAAAACGCCTGATTCAGAGTCCTGACCATGGCAACGCGCTTGACAACGTGTAAGACAACGTGTGCTAAGAAATAGAGTGTGTATTTAAGTTTTGTGTTTGGAAGCTAGCATTGGTTGCCGTTACAGATTAAAACTAAATATTTATTTCGTCCTCATGACAGTTGTGTTTAATTGCATTTGAGAGTACAGCAGCACAAACGTCAACTATAAGGTAACTTTATTACTTTCACGCACAGTGTACATTTAAAACAAACATAAAAATAAAACACGTAGATCTATGCATATGTACATTACCTGTATGAATGCCGTTCATCATTGTTTCAGACATAAACATTCAAGTCCGATAAAAAGGTCATTTACCTGAATAATTGACGACTCGGCGAATGCCGAGTTCGTCTACGCGGAGTATTGCCGCGAAGTTACGCTAGTCGTTCGTTCAAGGCCGCTAAAAAGGTAATTTACCTGTATAATTGGCGACTCGGCGAATGCCGAGTTTGTCTACACGGAGTATCTCGGCGAAGTTACGCTAGTCGTTCGTCACGTAGCTGATTTCTACTCGGCGTAGTTTTATCGTCCAAACTCCATGAAATTACGCGATTTCTGAATTCCTCACTCGGCGTGAAAGAGTAAAGTGTGGGTTTCGCGTGAGCTGTACTGTAGTTGTACATATCGTCACCGTGTTCCAGTTGAATGATTTTGGCGGAGTTATGTCCCTTTAAAGGTTTTAATACACAAACTTTGTCTGGACTAGTTCTCCTAAACGTCTGCCCACATTTCAACCAAACTTTACAGAGATGATCAGCACCAAGCATAGTTGTGCACATCATCGTCGCATTCCGGTTAACAGATTTTTGTTGGAGTTATGGCCCTTTAAAGGTTTTTGATACACAAATATTTTCCGGGCTAGTTCTCCTGAACCCCTGGCTGGATTTTAACGAAACTTGACAAGTATGATCAGTATCAGGTCTAGTTTTGCAAATCGTTGCCGTGTTCCGGTTGAATGATTTTTGGCAGAGTTATGGCCCTTTAAAGGTTTTAATACACAAACTTTGTCTGGACTAGTTCTCCTGAACGCCTCCCCACATTTCAAGAAATTTTACAGGGTTGATCAGCAGCAAGCATAGTTGTGCATATCGTCGTGGCATTCCGGTTAACAGGTTTTTGTTGGAGTTATGGCCCTTTAAAGGTTTTTGATACACAAACATTTTCCGGGCTAGTTCTCCTGAACCCCTGACTGGATTTTAACGAAACTTGACAAGGATGATCAGTATCAAGCCTAGTTGTGCATGTCATCGCCATATTTGGGTTGAATGTTTTTTGGCGGAGTTATGGCCCTTTAAAGGTTTTAATAGCCAAACGTTGTCCAGATTAGTCTCTTCTGAACTCCTTGCTGGATTTCAACGAATCTTGATGGGGATGGTCAGTACCAAGCCTAGTTGCACCTGTCATTGCCGTGTTGTGGTTGAATGAATTTTGGCAGAGTTATGACACTAACTTTTACTTATAATTTTGTAAAATAATACACTAACTTTGTACAGACTATTTCTCCTGAACCTCTGGCTGGATTTCAATGAAACTTGTCAGGGACAATCAGTACCAAGCCAAGTTGCGTATATCATCACCATGTTCTGGTTGAACGATATTGGAAAGAGTTATGACCTCTTATACATAAACTTTATCTAGAGCCAGTAGAGTGTCCACAGGCCCTCTTGGGCCTCTTGTTTTGAAGATTTTAACCGAAACAAACACTTTTTTTAGGCCTGATCTGTTGTCATTCGGAGCATCATTGGCCGAAGTGTTCTGAATGATCCGTATTGAATCTGCAAGAATCCATGCCGAGACCAGGATTCCCGGTTTCTCAAATCTTGTTCGGGATTTATCAAAACTGTTGTAAACAAACAGTATGGATTTTGAATCAAGTTCTGGTTTCATTTCATTGTAATCAAACACGACATTATTCTAAGACGCAATTTCATCATAGTTCACCATGCTCTCAGTACCTTCGGTACTTTGATTAAGGCATGTTGTGGAACACTCATATTTGGCCGACCATAAAAAATTGATTGTTTGCTGTTTCCCTACCTACCCTCTAAAAAGGGCCTTACCCAAAACTTTTTATAGCAGTTCTTTAACAATTTATTTTTTTACTGTTTTTAGTATATTTTTCTTTTAATTCCTTACGTTTTTTTACTGTTTTTGGCAACAAAAAAAAATCACCTACCTGCCTACTCACTTATAAAATCCTGGGTCGGGAAACAGCAAATAGATATATTTTTAAGGATGGCCTTATGTATTATGTTCAAGAAAACATGCTTTTGATGTTCTTGATTTGAGTTTAGTGTAGTACTTAAGGATTAATTCTAAAAAAAAAAAGAAAAAAGAAAGATTTTCCTACCTACCCTAATTTTTTTGGGGAAAAGACCAGAAACAGACCTTTTTTTTGTTTTGGCCTCAGGATTAAAAACTAAAAACATAATCAAATGGGGCATAATCATCCGCCTCATTATCATGTTTGGCTGACGATGTCTTATCCTAACATAAGTGTGCCTGTATTATACTTATAGGAACATGGCAAACAACGAACCAGCAAGTGGATCTGCGAACGAAAACATTGAAGATGCAGTCCCCATGCAGGCCCTTCCACTGCTTTATATAACGGCCGGAAACAACTATGATGTCGGCTACCAGATGGGATTTACATTCAAAGGATGGATTAAAGAATACTTCAGTGCTTCCAAACAGTTTGGGGAATTGATGAAGTTTTACAAGACTGTGAAAGGTCGAGAAGCGTACGAGTCTTATCTCAAAGCGTCGACAGACTGCTATCCGGATATCATTGAAGAAATAAAGGGTCTAGCTGAAGGAGCGGATCAACCCTTTGAAAGACTTTTCCTGCAATGTTTAGAATCGGAAATCGTATTTTTTCATAATAAAGGAATATGGGGTTACGAGGATACTCTCAAACAAGAAGACAAAATCATAGAGGGCGTTGCTGGCTGCACTGATGTCATCATCAACAGTCCTGAAGAGAGGATTATTGGACACAATGAAGATTGGGATGACGATGTGGACAAATTTGTTTACATGATTCATGTAACCTTGACCAAAAATCTACAGTCCCCTGATGTCCCAGAACCTGAGGAAATCCAGAAAAAACTCAGACTGAGGGACGAACAGTTTGTGAGCTATGTATTTCCTGGCATCCTCCCAGGACTCGCGTTTTCAATGAATGAATATATGGTTTTCACAATTAACTCGCTCGTTCCCGCCAACGTCAATGTCGGATCAGTTCCAGTGGACGTTTTGTTGCGTGCTTTGATGGCCTGCAAAAATGTCGATGAATGCGTGGACTTGATGAAAAACGAGCCCATCGGCTGTTCTTACGGAATCAACATCAACATTGCCATGATCGACGGCAAGCATATGTGGTCCCTGGAGGTCTATCCAGACGGGGAGGTAATGCATTTTGACTCTACTATCAGGGCACTTGTTAGCTGTTCGGGGACTGGGGCCAGGGCCCTCAGGAAGGGGAATTTTGCATTGTTTTCATATCAAAGGGAAACACGCGTCGGTATTATTCTTCCTTGTATAAGTGGTTGGAGTGTCAAAATTCCATTATAAAACTTACTCTTTTTTTTTGTGTGTGTGTGTTTTCCTTAGATGGGAGATTTTAACAGAAAAAGTGGGAAATTATATACTGTTGGGCAGAAATTCCAAAAAGGGGCCAGATGAGTGCCCTGACTATAATTAGTCTCCTTGGGATAATAAGGTGCCGTGTTCATATGAAAAATAAGTCGCATAAAACCATATTCTCCCAAGTGGGTGATATTATATAGACAATACCTGTTCTTCACACTGGTCGTTGACCATTTTCGATTGATTGCGAAATCTATTTTCTAGCACAAAAATACAGTAATTTCCAAAGATTGCGTATGTTGGGATTATCTTATCCGGTCGCAGAGGACAACACAGGGGTGTAAAATTATTTTAGAAGCCACTCGCCCTGTAGGAGTAGTAGATGGAATAAGCTACTCACCCTTAACAACTTTCCACTTGCCGTTACCTAAATGCAATTTACAACGTGTTACATTGAATTCAAAACTATATATTCATTTCATGAATGTTACCTTTTATTCGTTATTTTTGGTCATGTTCCTTCTGTTGGAACTTTCTTTTATTAGCCTGTAAAACTGCATGTGCCTTATCAGATTCTCATTTCTTGTCATCGCCCTCTCCAATTTTTCAATATAAAATCAGTATGTTTTTGCCATATCGGGCGATATTAGCCGGTGTCAATGTAAACAAATACACCGGGGGTGAAATTCAGACTGCTTACCAGTTACCTTCATTGTGGCATATGTATATCGACTTTTACGCAAAGAAACACAATGAAACTCAGTCTACCATAATTGCTTCGGAACTGACGAGCACTTTCTAAGCTCACTTCCGGTTAATTTTAATCTTATTTAAGTCGTTTTTATACTCAAAAGTTTTAAACATGCATTTATTTTTATTTTTACTGTAAAGTCTCACTCGCCCTGTCGGACTAGTACATCTGAATTCATCCTCGCCAGGACGGCAGTACCACTCGCCATGGCGAGCGGTCGAGTGGAATTTTACACCCCTGCAACACTCAGATAGTAACAACAGCTCTTTGTTTAATTCAAAACAGACGAGTTAAATATTTAATAGCATTACAATGTGTAGAAGTGTTTCCCCCCAGTAAATTTAAGCATTACATTTAGCCCTTTCTATCGTAGGTAAAAAATGTCAAACCATTTTACGCTACCCAAAATAATTTGAGGTGAGCATAGTCATTTGGTCACCACATTGTCTCAGTCTGTCTTAATTTTTGTCTGCAGCGTAACTTGAAACCTACTAATGGAACTGGAATGAAACTTAACATGATGATGGGTGTGCCAAGCATAAGAAACAAGACTCTATCTTCATACATTTAAGAATTGTTGCCCTTTGTGTTTTATGCATATAATTCATGCCCAGAACATAACTTGAAAAAAGTGTTTTTAGATCACCTGAGCCGAAGGCTCAAGGTGATCTATTGGGATCACTCTTCGTCTGTCGTCCGTCGTCCGTCCGTCCGTCCGTCCGTCTGTCGTCGTTAACTTTTGCTTCAAACGACTTCTCCTCAGAAACCGCTAGGCCAATTTTGACCAAACTTCACATGGATGATCCATAGAGAAATGCTTTTTAGATTTGTTAAAATTAGATCAGTGCGACATCCAAGATGGCCGCCATTACCATATATAGTCGAAACCTTAAAAAATCTTCTTCTCAAGAACCGCTGGACAGATTTCGAGAGTTTTTCTTTTAAAATGATCACCAACGCCTAGACTATCAAGTTTGTTCAAATGAAGTTCCCGGGGTCAAAAATGACCTTGCCCTGGGGGTCCAAAGTTTGTATATTGAGATTTTGCATGTTTTTCATAGACTTATATAGGAAAAAACTTTAAAAATCTTCTTCTCTGAAACCACAAGGCACAGAGCTTTCATGTATTACCTGTAGCATCACCTTAAGGTCTTCTACTAATTTTGTTCAAATGGTGACCTTGGGGTCTAATTTGGCCCCGCCCCGGGGGTCACAGTTTTACATAGACACATAGGGGAAAAAAAAAATTCTTCTCTGAAACTACAAGACCAGAGGTTTAATATTTTGTATTTACTATAAGATTATGGTCCTTTACCAAGTTTGTTCAAATGGCGACCCTGGGGTTATGTTTCGCCCCGCCCCAGGGGTCACATGTTTCACATAGACTTGTATAGGGAAAAACTTTAAAAATCTTGAGCCAGATGTTTAATATTTTGCATTTGCTATAAGCTTATGGTCCTCTACCAAGTTTGTTAAAATGGTGACCCTGGTGTCAAATTTGGCCCCGCCCCGGGGGTCACAGTTTTACATAGACTTATATAGGAACAAACTTTAAAAAATCTTCTTCTCTGAAACCACACGGCACAGAGCTTTCATGTATTACCTGTAACATCACCTTAAGGTCTTCTACTAATTTTGTTAAAATGGTGACCTTGGGGTCTAATTTGGCCCCGCCCCGGGGGTCACAGTTTTACATACATGTAGACTTGTATAGGGAAAAACTTAAAAAATCTTCTTCTCAGAAACTAAAAGAGCGAGAGGTTTAATATTTTGCATTTACTATAAGATTATGGTCCTTTACCAAGTTTGTTCTAATGGTGACCCTGGGGTTACATTTGGCCCCACCCCATGGGGTCACATGTTTTACATAGAATTGTATAGGGATCTGAAACTGCTTGAGCCAGATGTTCAATATTTTGCATTTGCTATAAGCTTATGGTCCTCTACCAAGTTTGTTCAAATGGTGACCCTGGGGTTACATTTGGCCCCGCCCCAGGGGTCACATGTTTTACATAGACTTGTAAAGGGAAAAACTTAAAAAATCTTCTTCTCTGAAACTGCTTCAGCCAGATGTTGAATATTTTGCATTTGCTATAAGCTTATGATCCTCTACCAAGTTTGTTCAAATGGTGACCCTGGTGTCAAATTTGGCCCCGCCTCGGGGGTCACAGTTTTACATAGACTTATATAGGAATAAAATTAAAAAATCTTCTTTTCTGAAACTACAAGAATCAGAGGTTTAATATTTTGCATTTACTATAAGATTATGGTCCTTTACCAAGTTTGTTCAAATGGTGACCCTGGGATCATATTTGGTCCCGCCCCGGGCTTTTATTTTTCATCCGATCTTTACCAAACTTTACCAGATTGTTAATATCAATGAAAGCTCGGACAAGTTCGAAAAACCAGCCAGATCGGACCAGTAACAGCGAAGTTGTGCCCCTTAAATTAGTTAAAAATGCTATATTTTGCCTCGTTAAGACCTTCATTTTTCATGCGGTCTTTAACAAACTTTACCAGATATTTAGTATCAATGAAAGCTGGGACAAGTTTGAAAACCAGCCAGATCGGACCTGTAACAGCTGCATTATGGCCTTTGATTTCGTTAGAAATGCTATATTTTGCCTCGTTAAGACGATAAGGCCTTCATTTTTCATCCGGTCTTTAACAAACTTAACAGATTTTTAGTATCAATGAAAGCTCGGACAAGTTTGAAAACCAGCCAGATCGGACCTGTAACAGCTGAGTTATGGCCCTTGATTTCGTTAAAAATGCTATATTTTGAGTCAATACGATAGGGCCTTCATTTTTCATCTGATCTTTACCAAACTTTACCAAATGTTTTGACTTCTTACTTTTTTTTAAAAAAAGAAAGGTGTTTTTAGCTCGACTGATCAGAGATCAGCAGAGCTTATGCCGTGGTGCGGCGTCCGTCGTCCGTCTGTCTGTCCGTAAACTTTTATTTGTAGCGACAACTCCTCTGAAACTACTGGATGGATATTCATGAAACTTTACAGAAATGTTGCACATAAATGCTAGTTGATCCTAGCAAAAATTCATGTTGATGTGAAATTCAAGATGGCCGTCACAGCTACAAATAGAGTTTTAAAAAATAAGTTTGTAGCGACTACTTCTTGAAAACTATAAGTGATATTGATATGGGACTTTTTCAGAAATGATCAGCATGACATGATGTTGATCCTTGTGGAAAATTATTTTGATTCGACGTTAAACATGGCTGCCAGTGGCCATCTTTGGTTACATAGAGTTATATAGTAAAAACTTGTAGCGACTACTCCTCTGAAACTACAGTACAGCTCACGCGAAACACACACTTCACTCGATTCGCCGAGTTTGGTCGTATCGAGTTTCGCGCGTATCTACGCGGAGTCAGTGTTTGTACTCGGCGAATTCACGCGGCGAAAGTACGCTATTGCCGAGTGAAAGCCACTCCGAGTTACTCCGCGTAGAATCCAATTAAGCAAAAGTGCACACCTGTGAACTCCGCGTAACTCGGCGTGAAGGATGCCGCGTATCTCGGCGTAAAATTTAATTAACTGTAATTTTCCTTCGGCGTCGGCCATTTTTTTTTTAGAATCGAATAGAATATTTCCAATCACGGGCCACCAAGTACATGTATGTAATGTAATAAATATAGGCACGCGCACACAACAAATGCTTGATTGTGACGAGGAGTATTAATCAAATTATGAAGCAAGATTATATTGATAAAAACAAGTAGAGGTCTACCAATCGGAATTGGCAATTCAGTGCAATATATTGCTCTCTAAACATATTACAACTTTCTTTTCAGGTAAAAGTTTGATCAGCAAATAGACTTATATCGGTGCACAAATTCGTACATCATGTCATGTACATGTATCTGTTGATTATGTGCAGAATAGTACCGGAGATAACGAAAAGCAAGTGCTGTCAGATTAATTTCATTTCCTATTGTATACCCGCGTGCCCGCTATGAGTATGGCATAGATCAATACACACGTTTTATATTTAATATTCAAGTATAGCACAGTCTAGATAAAAGTGTATAGACATATTCAACTGCAAGTTACATGTAAAAATATTCAGGCTTATTTCAGTTTTACTTTTGTTAAATTTGTGAATAAGGGAATTCGCCAGGGCGATGTCTTTAGACCTATTCAATTACTTTTGGAATATGTAAATCGCATAAGATGTTGCTTGGTAAAACTTAATGGACGCAGTATCCAACTCGTTTGGTAAATTCAATATTAATCAGGCACTCGTGTAAGATCATTAAATAAAACACATTGATAAGGAAACAAAACAATAGATGCAGGTAGTCACAATTGTAAAAAAACATCATGGAATACGGAAATCATGCAACGAGATCCCTTTCACTATATATTGAATTTATTGAACAATTTGGATAAAATTCTCGTATAGCCTCACATCATATAATTTTATCCAACTCGTTTGATAAATTCAATATTAATCAGGCACTCGTGCAAGATCATTATTAAACATCGATAACATCCAATAGATGCAGGCAGACACTATTAAAAAAAAAGTCCCCCTCCGACTAAACTACGATTTAATTTTAATTACTTTTGGAATATGTAAATCGCGTAAAATGCTGCTTGGTATAACTTAATGGACGCAGTATCCAACTCGTTTGATAAATCAATATTAATCAGGCACTCGTGTAAGATCATTATTAAACATCGATAAGAAAAAAAAAAATAGATGCAGGTAGACACAATTGTAAAAAAAATAATTACCCTCCCACTACAACTACGATTTAATTCGTGAATAGAGGAAATCGCCAGGGCGATGTCTTTAGACCAATTTAATTACTTTTGTGTAATCATACAGATGTGTACAAACTGTCTTACCTTTTCCGACGTTCTGAAAAAGCCGCTCGTGCGGATTTGGTGCTTCTTGTGGACGTCGTACTGAACCAGGAAGCAAATATCTTCCTTGTTTAGTAGCTCTAAATGTCATTGTTACTAGTAACAGTTATCACAATATCACAAATAAAACATGCTTGTATATTAAAACATGAGGACTCTGTGTTTTTTGTTTCTTATTAATTCACAATAGTTTAGTGTTTTTCTTATTAATTCACAATAGTTTAGTGTTTGTTAGCAGATGTTAATATGTAACTGAGTGATCACAAACCAAGAATGATGTAGATGTTGCGATATATCGACTGTCTAACACCATATGAATCAGAAGGAATGAGTTATGCTCTCAAAACTAGCTTCGAGTTTGGGATGACAGTAGGGTTTGTGAGGTTTGGTGCACCCTAGAACCTGGTTTAAACCCCAGTCTTTTTTGCCACTGACCGTTTGAAGACGACAGCCCTATTGTCAACCTTTTTTGTGTGTTTTTGACGTCATATTCCATATTAACATTTCCATTCATGTTTGTCGTTTTGCGAGTTTTAGAGTTAACTGTATTCTGGGGAAGCTGCTTTTCCTGTTCGACTTTTATACTTTTTTTAAGTGTTTCTACGACCAAACCTCTGTTAACAATAATGGATGCCCTGGTTACTAGGTTAAAGGATAATTTTACATCATTTTTATAAATAGATAGCCTACTGCAGTGCCAGTGTTAAATATTTCATTATGTATTATTATTGGTGCGACGGATTGCGGCAGGTGCAGTTCATAAAAAAAACACACACCATACTTTTGAACATTTTCATATGTCAAGGAAATTGTCAATGGACGGACTAAATTCATAATATGTTTTTTTTCCAAATAACTTGTAATTAAGGAATTATAAGGCCAGTATCAACTTTTTTTGTTGATCAAACCTCGTATTTGACAAAATCAGCAAATATTTTTTATAAAGTTGGTCTTAAAATCCACTTACGTAGGTTCATACCACAAAACATCTAAGGCAATCAGGCACGCAAACGAAATATGTATTAACATACATGTATATACTGTACTTTACTCAGTATACATATTACATAACATATTTTATTTATCCAAGAGAATACCACGATACCACGATACGTCCCTAATTATCTATACTAGTGTAATGGAAGCGTGATCTAACCTGGTTACTCCGACATGTACATGTAAAGTACATGTTTACAATATCGTAACTCTGCTCAATACACATGAAAACGCCTGATTCAGAGTCCTGACCATGGCAACGCGCTTGACAACGTGTAAGACAACGTGTGCTAAGAAATAGAGTGTGTATTTAAGTTTTGTGTTTGGAAGCTAGCATTGGTTGCCGTTACAGATTAAAACTAAATATTTATTTCGTCCTCATGACAGTTGTGTTTAATTGCATTTGAGAGTACAGCAGCACAAACGTCAACTATAAGGTAACTTTATTACTTTCACGCACAGTGTACATTTAAAACAAGCATAAAAATAAAACACGTAGATCTATGCAGATGTACATTACCTGTACGAATGCCGTTCATCATTGTTTCAGACATAAAGATTCAAGTCCGATAAAAAGGTCATTTACCCGAATAATTGACGACTCGGCGAATGCCGAGTTCGTCTACGCGGAGTATCGCCGCGAAGTTACGCTAGTCGTTCGTTCAAGGCCGCTAAAAAGGTCATTTACCTGTATAATTGGCGACTCGGCGAATGCCGAGTTTGTCTACGCGGAGTATCTCGGCGAAGTTACGCTAGTCGTTCGTCACGTAGCTGATTTCTACTCGGCGTAGTTTTATCGTCCAAACTCCGCGAAATTACGCGATTTCTGAATTCCTCACTCGGCGTGAAAGAGTAAAGTGTGGGTTTCGCGTGAGCTGTACTGTACTTGACGGATGTTCATGAAACTTCACAGGAATGTTGCTCTTGATGTCTAGTTGATCCTAGAAAAATTTCAGGTCGGCCGGAAATTCAAGATGGCCGCCACAGCTAAAAATAGATTTAAAATAAATAAGTTTGTAGCGACTACTTCTTCAAAACTATAAGAGATATTGATATGGGACTTTTTCTAAAATGATCAGTATGACATGATGTTGGTCCTTGTCGAAAATCGTTTTGATTTGACGTTAAACATGGCTACCAGCGGCCATCTTTGTTTACATAGAGTTATATAATGAAAACTTGTAGCGACTACTCCTCTGAAACTACTTGACGGATTTTCATGAAACTTCACAGGAATGTTGCTCTTAATGTCTAATTGATCCTAGCAAAATTTCAGGTCGGCCGGAAATTCAAGATGGCCGCCACGGTTAAAAATAGATTTTCAAAAAACAAGTCTGTAGCGACTACTTCCTGAAATCAAAATCAATCAGTAGAGCTTCAAGGTCATTGACCTCTTGTTACTTTAAAAATTCTTGTCGGCGCTACTCCTCCTAAACGGCTTGTTGGATTTCTATGAAATGGCAGTAAGCCTCAGTATGATGTCTAGTTGTGCAAAGCTTGTTATATCAATGAAATCTTGGACAATTTCGAAAACCAGCTAGATCTTGTTAGTAACGACAGAGTTATGGCCCTTGATTTTTTAAAAACTGCTATATTGTATTTTCCTTTGTTAAATCTGTAGTTATTTCATTTTAAGGGCCAGGAGAGCTTATGGGATGCGAGTTGTCCGTCGTCCGTCCGTCCATCGTCCGTCATTAACTTTTGTCTCGTTAAGACGATAGGGCCTTTATTTTTCATCTGATCTTTACCAAACTTTAACAGATTGTTAATGTCAATGAAAGCTTGAACAAGTTTGAAAACCAGCCAAATCGGACCACTAACAGAGGAGTTATGGCCCTTGATGTAGTTAAAAATGCCATATTTTGCCTCGTTAAGACGATAGGGCGTTCATTTTTATCCGATCTTCACCAAACTTTACCAGATTGTTAATGTCAATGATAGCTCGGACAAGTTCGAAAAACCAGCCAGATCAGACCAGTAATGGCAGAGTTATGGCCCCTGATTTAGTTAAAAATGCTATATTTTGCCTCGTTAAGAGGATAGGGGCTCCATTTTACATCCGATCTTACCAAACTTTACCAGATTGTTAGTGTCAACAAAAGCTCGGACAAGTTCGAAAACCAACCAGATAAGACCAGTAACAGCGGAGTTATGGCCCTTGATTTAGTTAAAAATAATGCTATATTTTGCCTCGTTCAGGCGATAGGGCCTTCATTTTTCATATGATCTTTACCAAACTTTACCAGATTTTTTGACTTTTTTTTAGCTCTACTGATCAGAGATCAGCAGAGCTTATGCCGTGGTGCGGCGTCCGTCGTCCGTCGTCCGTCCGTCTGTCCGTCCGTCTGTCCGTTAACTTTTATTTGTAGCGACTACTCCTCTGAAACTACTGGATGGATATTCATAAAACTTTACAGAAATGTTGCCCATGAAGTCTAGTTGATCCTAGCAAAAATTCATGTTGATGTGAAATCCAAGATGGCCGCCAAAGCTAAAAATAGATTTTTTAAATTCAAGTTTGTAGCGACTACTTCTTGAAAACTATAAGTGATATTGATATGGGACTTTTTCTAAAATGATCAGCATGACATGATGTTGATCCTTGTCGAAATTTATTTCGACGCGACTTTAAACATGGCCGCTAGCAGCCATCTTTGTTTACAAAGATTTATATAGTAAAAACTTGTAGCGACTACTCCTCTGAAACTACTGGATGGATATTCATGAAACTTTACAGAAATGTTGCCCATGAAGTCTAGTTGATCCTAGCAAAAATTCATGTTGATGCACAATCCAAGATGGCCGCCAAAGCTAAAAATAGATTTTTAAAATACAAGTTTGTAGCGACTACTCCTTGAAAACTATAAGTGATATTGATATGGGACTTTTTCTAAAATGATCAGCATGACATGATGTTGGTCCTTGTCAAAAATCGTTTTGATTCGACGTTAAACATGGCTGCCAGTGGCCATCTTTGTTTACATAGAGTTATATAGTAAAAACTTGTAGCGACTACTCCTCTGAAACTACTTGACGGATGTCCATGAAACTTCACAGGAATGTTGCTCTAGATGTCTAGTTGATCCTAGAAAAATTTCAGGCTGGCCGGAAATTCAAGATGGCCGCCACGGCTAAAAATAGATTTAAAATAAATAAATTTGTAGCGACTACTTCTTGAAAACTGTAAGTGATATTGATATGGGACGTTTTCTAAAATGATCAGCATGACATGATGTTGATCCTTGTCGAAATTTATTTCGATGCGACTTTAAACATGGCCGCTAGCGGCCATCTTTGTTTACATAGATTTATATAGTAAAAACTTGTAGCGACTACCCCTCTGAAACTACTGGATGGATATTCATGAAACTTTACAGAAATGTTGCCCATGAAGTCTAGTTGATCCTAGCAAAAATTCATGTTGATGCAAAATCCAAGATGGCCGCCAAAGCTAAAAATAGATTTTTAAAATACAAGTTTGTAGCGACTACTCCTTGAAAACTATAAGTGATATTGATATGGGACTTTTTCTAAAATGATCAGCATGACATGATGTTGGTCCTTGTCAAAAATCGTTTTGATTCGACGTTAAACATGGCTGCCAGTGGCCATCTTTGTTTACATAGAGTTATATAGTAAACACTTGTAGCGACTACATCTCTGAAACTACTTGGCAGATTTTCATGAAACTTTACAGGAATGTTGCTCTTGATGTCCAATTGATCGTAGCAAAATTTCAGGTCGGCCAAAAATTTAAGATGGCCGCCACAGCTAAAAATAGATTTTTAAAAAATAAGTTTGTAGCGACTACTTCTTGAAAACTATAAGTGATATTGATATGGGACTTTTTCTAAAATGATCAGCATGACATTATGTTGATCCTAGTCAAACATTATTTTGATTCGACGTTAAACATGGCTGCCACTGGCCATCTTTGTTTACATAAGAGTTTGTATAGTAAAAATGTGTAGTGACTACTCCTCTGAAACCACTAGACGGATTTTCATGAAACTTCACAGGAATGTTGCTCTTGATGTCTAGTTGATCCTGGAAATTCAAGATGGCCACCACAGCTAAACATAGATTTTTAAAAACAAGTTTGTAGCGACTACTTCTTGAACACTGTAAGTGATATTGATATGGGACTTTTTCTGAAATGATCAGCATGACAAGATGTTGATCCTTGTCAAAAATTATTTTGATTCGACATTAAACATGGCTGCCAGTGGCCATTTTTGTTTACCTAGAGTTATATAGTAAAAACTTCAACTTGTAGCGACTACTCCTCTGAAACTACTTGACAGTTTTTATGAAACTTCACTTCACCTAGCTATCAAAATCTATCAGTAGAGCTTCAAGGTCATTGACCTCTTGTTTCTTTTATTATTTTTATATTTCTTCTTTTTTTTTTTAATTTTTAGCTCTACTGAGCGGAGATCAGCAGAGCTGATGCCTTTGTGCGGCGTCCGTAGTCCGTCTGTCCGTAAACTTTTTTTTGTAGCGACTACTCCTCTGAAACTACTGAATGGATTTTCATGAAATTTTACAGAAATGTTGCCCATGAAGTCTAGTTGATCCTAGCAAAAATTCATGTTGATGTGAAATCCAAGATGGCCGCCCCAGATAAAAAATAGATTTTTAAAAAACAAGTTTGTAGCGGCTACTTCTTGAAAACTCTTAAGTGATATCGATATGGGACTAAGTCACTTTTTCTAAAATGATCAGTATGGAATGATGTTGATCCTTGTCGAAGATTATTTTGATGCAACATTAAACATGGCCACCATTGGCCATCTTTGTTTACATAGAGAGTTATATAATGAAAACTGGTAGCGACTACTCCTCTGAAACTACTTGACGGATTTCATGAAACTTCACAGGAATGTTGCTCTTGATGTCTAATTGATCCTAGCAAAATTTCAGGTCGGTCGGAAATTCAAGATGGCCGCCATGGCTAAAAACAAGTTTGTAGCGACTACTTCTTGAAAACTTTAAGTGGTATTGATATGCGTCTTTTCCTAAAGTGATAAGTATGCCATGATGTTGATTCTTGTCGAAAATTATTTTGATTCGATGTTAAACATGGCTGCCAGCGGCCGTCTTTGTTTACATAGAGTTATATAATGAAAACTTGTAGCGACTACTTCTCTGAAACTACTTGACTGATTTTCATGAGATTTCACACGAATGTTGCTCTTGATGTCTAATTGATCCTAGCAAAACTTCAGGTCTGCTGGAAATTCAAGATGGCCACCATGGCTAAAAATAGATTTTCAAAAAACAAATTTGTAGCGACTACTTCTTGAAAATTATAAGTGATATTGATATGGGACTTTTTCTAAAATGATCAGCATGACATGATGTTGGTCCTTGTCGAAAATCGTTTGATTCGATGTTAAACATGGCAGTCTGCGGCATTCTTTGTTTACATAGAGTTATATAGTAAAATCTTGTAGCGACTACTTCTCTGTAACTACTCGACGGATTTTCATGAAACTTCACAGGAATGTTGCTCTTGATGACTAATTGATCCTAGCAAAATTTCAGGTCGGACGGAAATTGAAGATGGCCGCTATGGCTAAAAATAGATTTTCAAGATACAAGTTTGTAGAGACTACTTCTTGAAAACTATAAGTGATATTGATATGGGACTTTTTCTAAAATGATCAGTATGACATGATGTTGATCCTTGTCAAAAATTATTTTGATTTGATGTTAAACATGGCCGCCAGCGGCCGTTTTTGTTTACATAGAGTTATATAATGAAAACTTGTAGCGACTACTCCTCAGAAACTACTGGACGGATTTTCATAAAACTTCACAGGAATGCTGATCTAGCTATCAAAAACCTATCAGTAGAGCTTCAAGGTCATTGACCTCTTGTTTATTTTTTATTTATTTATTTTTTATTATCTCTACTGGCCAAGTTCGAAAACCAGCCAGATCGGATCAGTAATGGGAGAGTTATGGCTCTTGATTTAGCTAAAAATGCTATATTTTGCCTCTTTAAGACGATAGTCACTCGCATCATTGATGGTATAATAGCCATATGGTACCATTCCCAATGGCAAAAAGTATGTTTTTTTCCCAATTGGAGTGAAAAAAATCCTAATAAAAAAAATGGAGCAAGACGATGTGTCGCGCGCAATGCAATTTCGTGTCCGGACTGTAACGTCACAAACCCTGCATGGCTTTTTAAATAATTTAGCACAAGTGCTCACCACAACAAGACGACTTGTCGCGCACAAGATCCAGGTCCCTGTCCCCAAGACCAAGGTCACACTTAGAGGTCAAAAGTCGAATCATGTCCGGTCAATGACTCTGGCTTTCCTGGATGGATTTTAAAATAACTTGGCACAAGTGCTCACCACAACAAGACGCTGTGTTGCGCACAAAATCCAGGTCTGTGGCCCCAAGGTCAAGGTCACACTTAGAGGTCAAAGGTCAAATTGTGTCCAGTCAGTAACTATGGCATTCCTGGACGGATTTTCAAATAACTTGGCACAAGTGCTCACCACAAAAAGACGTGTCACGCATAAACCCTTTCTGTGGCTCTAAGGTCAAGGTCACACTTAGAGGTCAAAGGTCAAATTGTGTCCGGTCAATAACTGTGGCATTCCTGGACGGATTTTCAGATAACTTGGCACAAGTGCTCACCACAACAAGACGACGTGTCACATACAAAATCCAAGTCCGTGGCTCCAAGATCAAGGTCACACTTAGAAGTCAAAAGTCAAATCATGTCCGGTCAATAACTCTGGCATTCCTGGATGGATTTTAAAATAACATGGCACAAGTGCTCACCACAACAAGACGCTGTGTTGCGCACAAAATCCAGGTCTGTGGCCCCATGGTCAAGGTCACACTTAGAGGTCAAAGGTCAAATCGTGTCCAGTCAGTAACTCTGGCATTCCTGGACGGATTTTCAAATAACTTGGCACAAGTCCTCACCACAACCAGACGATGTGAAGCGCACAAAATCCAGGTCTGTGGCTCCAAGGTCAAGGTCACACTTAGAGGTCAAAGGTCACTTCGGGAGCATTTGTTACTTACTGTGACATTTCTTGTTTCAACATGTTTCCTCAGAGACTATCAAGAAATGTTCATTTGATGTTTAAGAGTTAAGTTTGTTAATCGATAAAACTACAAAAAGGGTGGCCATTCATCAGTAAGTCCCTCTTAGGTGACATACTAATTTGCAGATCTTTATTTTTTATGATAATAACTAGAAACATTACAAGACATTTTAAGAAAAATCTGTTTTCTTTTAATTGAAAACCTCTGTCATTAAGTACATGTCATTAAATACAGGGGCTTACTGCAGCCCAAAACTGAGATACTCACTGGGGTTGGTAGGTGTGGGAGGGGGCCCTCTGGTGGGGGCCTCCCCCGGGAAAATGTTGAATAAAGACACAATCTGGTACACGTTTAAGACTGGAAGAACTCATATAAATTGTAATAACAGAGTGAGATAAACAGTAAAACTAGCATCAAACAATCGTAATGCCTAAATTTGGAATACAGTTCATCACCCCGTACCACACATGCATATTTCAACTTTTAAGAGACTTTATTTTTCCCATTTTCAAATTTGATGTTACTCACTTGAGTATTGGAGTATGCGGCGGTACGCTGCTGAAATAAAGGTGTTGCTAATACTTCATACATTGTGAAAATGTTGAATAATTTAGATTTTTAGCTTGAGTTATTTCCCTTTTTTGGAAATCCGTTATTTTGAATGAAAAAATGCTTATAATATTATATAGAACTTACATTGGGTTTAGCTTTCAGTGCATGATGCAAGCTTTCTCAAAATCATTTTGGATGAAAATAATTGAATTGAATTGGGTTTTAAGGCGCACCAGCACATGAAAGGTTATATGGCGCCTAACAGGCATGAACATGCCAGGCTCATCCTCCATGTACATCGAGATAAAATATGGAAAATGGGCCTAGAACCTTCTCACCCTGAACTGCAGAGTTGCAGCACATTCTATCATAGAAACTCCATTTAGGCTGGAGCCACGTTTATTGTTTTTCTGCCACTGCTCTTTTGATGTGAGCGAGATGGCACCTGAAACAATGCAGGGGTCATGATGAAGACCTTTAATGAACATGAACAAAAAATGATAAAATGAACATGGATGAAAATAAATCTCGTGTGCGCCATCTCTCTTTAAAATACTGTATTCCAAGGGACAAACTGCATTCTTATTCTCCTCCCCCCTCTCCCCGTGTTTATTTGATAATTGATGACTAAGTAAAACATGTTTGTATTTATAATGTAATTCTTACTTTTCTTTGTTCTTTCAAGGGGAATACAGAAGTTAGTCTGAAGGAGATAGAGCATGTGAAGGACGAGAACAAGCCGTGTCACTACTTCCACCAGAACCACTACAAGCATCTCGAAGATACCGACGAGCTCAATGGCCTGGAGGGATCGAAAATTAGAGAAGAGACCTGCAATGAAACGACGGCACCGCGCACAGAGGATGACGTCATCGCCATTCTCGGCGATACCGAGCACCCCAAAGAGCAGATATACAGGGTTCCTGGTGTGCACCTTTACTCAAAATCGGTAAAAACGACGGCAACCGGACTGTTCAATATTAAAGAAAAGAAGTTGGATGTTTACAGATGCAACCCAACATTGACAAGCAAGCCCTGTCTTTCTATTCCATTTTTTTCTTGCCCAGAATAGTGGGTAGCGAGACGTAGCAGTCACTTTTCCGTCTGCAACAAACGCTGTTAAACATCATATGAACATTTCTTGCTAGCCTCTGACAGAAAAATATATTGAAAGTCGCTATTAACTTGTGGGTAAAAAAATAAGTATTATTTGCATTATGTACATACTACATTTAGCATTGCGTGACTGCAACGGGAAATGAGGTTAATCTGAATTGTAAAGCCGCACAACTATTGCAACATAACTGATAAATACATTTACCTCTGGATTAATATACCTGTTCAAAGTTTTCTTCATCATCAAATGAAATCTTATTCTCGCTTTAATGTGTGAATTGTAAACGTCTATTGTTGTGTACTGGTTTTCATTTTAAAAAAAACATGTTAATGAAACCAAACATGGCCACAGAAATTTCTCTTGCGCTGAATTTTCAACATTAAAGGATCAACCCTGCCCCGCACCCCACCCCAAATCAATAAATAAACCAAACATGTACATGTACCAAACATCATGCGCTGAAAATTCTAACTACATTAAAGCATCCTTCCACTCCCAAAAAAAAATCTATCTAGAAAAGCTCTATTAAATAGTTTCACAAAACACACAGGCACTTATGTTTCACATTTTCGAAAATCCAGCTTTAACACCACCAGACGTTTATCTCTTTTAATAACTTTAATTTCTTTGTTTGATACTTGGTCATATATATTGTTGGCATTGGTGGACGTCACTGAATGCCAAAAATTACCAAGATCAAGTTCATATTTTGCGTTATTTTTCCCAAACTATACATCGGTTAGGTAACTTAAACTTGCTTAGATAACCCTAGTTAACTTTTTCTGATTTCCTCACTTTCTTTCTTTGATATTTGGTCATGTGTATTGTTGGTATTGGTGGACATCACTAATGCCAAATTACCAAGGTGAAGGTCATATTTTGTGTTATTTTCCCTAACCCTGGTTAAACCACTTAACCTCAGTAACTTAATTTCTTATGATTACCCTGCTTTTATTTGTTTGATACTTGATCATATGAAGTGTTGTCTTTGGTGGACATCATTTAAGTGCAAAATTATTCAAATATTTCATATGCGGTATGCCACGGTGGGCGAGACCGCGGTCTTGTTGTAAATTCCATTGTTGACCTGAATGATCACTTTTAAATAATATTTACCGGTAAACTATTACATGTATGCGTTACGGCACTTTATATAGTAGTCTTTCAATTCCTTTTAGTATTATAATAATATGAATTTTTACCTTGTGATATTAATGTTTGTCTAATATTTAGTTATTATTACATGCTTTACAGAAGGATGCAGCCCAACAATAACAAGTGTCTTAACTATACGTTATTGTCAACTGAACTATATCAATTAAGCCTTTATTAATTCTCAGTTCTGCTGCATGATATGTTTACGCCATGATATGAACGATCAATTGACAATATTTAGTAATTGATTACGTAATTTATAACACACGTCATTAATGCCAAAATTACCAAGATCAGTGTCATATTTTGCATTTTTTCCCCAAAAACTTAACCTTGGTTAGGTTACTTAACCTCAGTTAACTGTATCGATTGCTTTATTTTCTTTGTTTGATACTTGGTCATGTGTATTGTTGGCATCACTGAACGACAAAAATTACCAAGGTCAAGGTCATAGTTTGCTTATTTTCCCCTAGGTTAACCTTGGTTAGGTAACATAACCTCAGTTAACTGTATGTGATTGCCTCATTTTTAGCTCTACTGATCGAGATCAGCAGAGCTTATGCCGTGGTGCGGTGTCCGTCGTCGTCTGTCTGTCTGTCCGTCCGTCAACTTTTTTTTGTAGCGACTACTCCTCTGAAACTACTGAATAGATTTTCCTGAAACTTTACAGAAATGTTGCCCATGAAGTCTAGTTGATCCTAGCAAAAATTCATGTTGATATGAAATCCAAGATGGCCGACAAATCTAAAAATAGATTTTCAAAAAACAAGTTTGTAGCAACTACTTCTTGAAAACTATAAGTGATATTGATATGGGACTTTTTCTAAAATGATCAGCATGACATGATGTTGGTCCTTGTTCAAAATTGTTTTGATTCGATGTTAAACATGGCTGTCAGCGGCCATCTTTGTTTACATAGAGTTATGTAGTAAAAACTTGTAGCGACTACTCCTCTGTAACTACTGGAAGGACTTCATGAAACTTCACAGGAATGTTGCTCTTGATGTCTTATTGATCCTAGCAAAATGTCAGGTCGGCCGGAAATTCAAGTTGGCCGCCATGGCTAAAAATAGATTTTCAAAATACAAGTTTGTAGCGACTACATCTTGAAAACTATAAGTGATATTGATATGGGACTTTTTCTAAAATGATCAGTATGACATCTTTGTTTACTTAAGAGTTATATAATGAAAACTTGTAGCAACTACTCCTCTGAAACTACTTGACGGATTTTCATGAAACTTCACAGGAATGCTGATCCAGCTATCAAAAAACCTATCAGTAGAGCTACAAGACGCCCTCAGACCGAGGTCTTTTATAAATAATTGACTAATATTTACTTAAAATGACTAATATTTACTTAAATTATTAATTGACTAATATTTAAATTATTGACTACTATTTAGTTGAATTCTTACATGCTTTATGTATTGAACGACATTGAAAACGCATATTGTATCAATTCCAAAATTTTATCTCCTTTGAGAAACTGAAAAACAAATCAACCCTTTTTTACGTAAATTGTATTATTTTTTTTTACAGAGATTTTTTCAGCACATTGTGATTTGAAGGATGTAAAGTCAACACATAAGCTAAAAATACATGAAAACCTAATATAAAAAAATACACACAAGAGTGTATATATGCTGTTCAGTATATAAATGATAATTTAAAAATTATGACGTGTTATACCCAGTGATACAATAGTGTCACTAGTAAACCTAGAATGCTATGGGGGTTATCACGCCCCGTTAACACATCTCATTAGGTTACAGCAACCTCAGAGGGAGATGAGATAAAGGATGAAGTTTTCCCAATCAGATTTGCTTCCACCAGTGAGCAAACCCACCCAGTGAAAGAACTGTTGAACTCAGTGACATAATTGTTGAACCTAGTGACAATTGAGCCCACTGAAAGAACAGTGTTGAACTCAATGCCATAATTGTTGAACCTAGTGACAGTTGAGCCCAGTGAAAGAACAGTTGGGAACTCAGTGCCATAATTGTTGAACCTAGTGACAATTGAGCCTAGTGAAAGAACAGTGTTGAACTCAGTACTCTAATTGTTGAACCTAGTGGCAATTGATAATTGTTAAACATACCGGATAATTGTTAAACATACTGTATAATCCTTAATAAATGCCCCCAACCGTTTTTTCAAAAATATATTTTTTTTAAACTTACCAAAAGATGCAAGTTAATCTGTTTCATTCACAATGGAACACAAAATCACTAGAAAACTTAAAGATTGATTGATTGACATGCAGCCTTTGGTTTTCTTGGTAAAGAAAATCATTAAATAATGTCTGATTTAAAAGTTAAATTATGTATTTTTGGTCTCAAATGAACACCCGGCTCTTTTCAAAAATGTTACACCCCTGGGGGCATTATTAGGGATTATACGGTAGTGACATAATTGTTAACCCCTGTGACCAAAAATTGTTGAACTCAGCGACTGTCAGAATTGTGATAATACCCAGTGATAGAATCCTGCTAAAAACCAAGTGACAGAATTCATGTCACTTGTGATATAAAACTATTATCACCATTTTTTTTTTTTTTTACCTTAACATCTTAACATGTTACCTATGTATATAAAATAGTATTGTCTATATTATAATGATGTTGTTCAATTGAGCCTTTGGCTCTAAAAGTGAGCAGTTGTGACCTAGCTTTTGTCCATGTGTCGTCTGTTTGTTAACTTTGGTCAGATGACTTTATATAAACTGCTTGGACGATTTTGATAAAAACTTCGTATGTAGCTTTCAAGATTAGTCAAAATTCGACAACGTGACTTCTGAAACCTTAAAAACAAGAGGCCCAAGAGGGCCTGTATCGCTCTACTGGCTATATGGAGTCTTTGATGGGGAACACGACAACAACATGCTCAACTAGGCTTGGTATATATACTGATCATTCCTACCAAGTTTCACTGGAATCCACCCTTGGGTTCCGGAAAAATTGTCTGGATAAAGTTTGTGTATAACACAACACAGCGATGATAGGCACAACTAGGCTTGGCACCGATCATCCCAGCCATTGAAATTCGGCCAGCCGTTCAGAAGAGACTAGTCTGGATAAAGTTTGTGTATCAGAACCTTTAAAGGGTTATAACTCCACAAAAAGCATTCAACTGGAACACGGCGATGACATGCACAACTAGGCCTGGTACTAATCATCCCTGCAAAGTTTCACTGACATCTGGTCAGGGGTTCAAGAGAACCTAGTCCGTACAAAATTTGTGAATTAAAACCTTTAAAGGGCCATAACTCAGCCAAAAATCTTTCAACCAAAACTCAGCCAAAAATCTTTCAACCAAAATACGGCGATGACTTGCATAACTAGGCTTGGTACTGATCATCCCTGCAAAATTTCGTTGAAATCCAGCCAAATGTTCAAGAGAAATAGTCCAGATTAAGTTTGTTTAGGAACACCTTTAAAGGGCCATAACTCAGCCAAAAATTATTCAGGTGGAACATAGTGATGATATGCACCACTAGGCCCTGCAGAGTTTCACTGAAATCCGACTAAGGGGTTCGGGAAAAAAAGTCAGGACAAAGTTGTGTATTAAAACCCTCAAAGGGCCATAATTCTGCCAAAAATCATTCAACTGGAACACGGTGATGATATACATAACTAGATTTGGTACTGATCATCCCTCCAAAGTTTCATTAAAATCTGGCCAAATGAAAGCCCTATCGTCTTATTGAGGCAAAATAAAGCATTTTTAACTAAATCAAGGGCGGGTGTTACCAATACGATTTGGCTGGTTTTCAAACTAGTCAAGCTTATATTGATATAACAATCTTTGTAAGTTTGGTAAAGATCAAATAATAAATGAAGGTGCTAGAATGTTCACAAGGCAGAATATGGCATTTTTCAGCAAATCAAGGGCCATAACTCTGCTGTTACTCATTCAGTTTTGCTAGTTTTAGAAATTGTATGAGTTTTCATTGATAATAACAATCCGTGTAAGTTTTGTAAAGTTCAAATAATAAATGAAGGTGCTAGAGTGTTCACAACGCAGACAATTGCAGAAAAAAACAAGGGCCATAACTCCGGTGTTACTGATCCAATGTGGCTGGTTTTCGAACGTACCTGAGCTTTCATTGATATTAACAATCTTTGCAAGAAATAATAAATGAATGTGCTAGAGTGTTCACAAGGCAGAAAATGGCATTTTTGCACAAAAAAACAAGGGCCATAACTCCGGTGTTACTGATCCGATATGGCTGGTTTTCAAATGTTTCCTAGCTTTCATTGATATTAACAATCTGTGCAAGTTTGGCAAAGATCAAATAATAAATGCAGGTGCTAGTGTTCAAAAGGCAGAAAATGGCATTTTCCAGAAACAACAAGGGCCACAACTCTGGTGTTACTTAGCCAATTTAGCTGATTTTCAAACTTGTCCAAGCTTTCATTGGTATTAACAATCTTTGCAAGTTTGGTAAAGATCAAATAATAAATGAAGGTGCTAGAGTGTTCACAAGGCAATATGGCATTTTTCAGCAAAACAAGGGCCATAACTCCGGTGAAATTAATCTGATCAGGCTGGTTTTCGAACTTATCTGAGCTTTCATTGATATAAAGACACTGGCAAAGTTTCGTAAAGATCCGAAGTGTTCCCAAGGCAAAAGTTAACGGACGGATGGGTGGATGACGGACGACACACAACTCATCCCATAAGCCAGCAGGCCAGTACTGTAGAGCTAAAAATCATCAAGTTGAGAACTTAACAGATTACAAAACTTATTGTTTATAAAAAATTGCTTGAAAGTAATAACACTCACATTTGTTCAAGTGAAATCCACTAGGTCAAAATGGCTGCACCCCGGGGTCCAAGTTCTTTCTAATAGTGATCTGATGACCAAGATATCAATTTGGTGTGGCCGAAGGCTTATGATTTAACATCTTTTTTTATGCCCCCAAAGAGTGTCGTGCGCAAAATCCAGGTCTATGGCTCAAAGGTCAAGGTCACACTTAGAGGTCACTGGGGGCATTTGTCAAACAGTGACATTTCTTGTTATTGATTTAAATGTCCTATCTACAACATAGTAAATTAAGAGGTCATTAAAGTGCTTCCCAAAATTCACAGCTGTGGGTTGAAATCCCACTGGGAGCTCAGCATGTGAGAAAGTGTCAATTCTTATGGATGGCGGAAGGTATACAGTACTGGTTCTACCCAGGAATAAGTTGTACTGCCTCCACCACCAAAAATCTACTGTCATACACAGCCTAAAATGTGCTGTAAAATGATGTTAAACACCAAACAGACCTTCCCAAGATGGAAGATGTGTTGTTTCGTTCACGAATGAGTGATTGCCTTACATTGTGTGAAAGATTTCCCTAATCGAGAAAAAAATGCTCAGTTAAATAATCAGTTTTGTCGAACCCGCATGCGGGCAGCTTGACATAGTTGTCTTGTCCGGGCTATAACTTTATGCATAGAGGGATTTTGATGATGTGTTGTGCGCAACATCGGGCCTCCAGCTCAAGGGCAAGGTCACATTTATAGGTCATGCAGTTCATGTAGTCCGATCTTGTCCGGGCTGTAACTTTACCATGCATAAAGGGATTATGAAATTACTTGGCACAAATGACCACCATAAGAGGACGATGTGTAGCGCACAAAACCCAGGCCTCTAGCTCAAAGGTCAAGGTCACAAGTAGAGGTCATGTAGTCCGATCTTGTCCGGGCTGTAACCTTGTCATGCATCGAGGAATTTTGAAGTTACTTGGCAGAAATGATCACCATAAGAGGACGATGTGTTGTGCGCAACACCCGGGCCTCCAAGATCAAGGTCACACTTAGAGGTCATGCAGTCCGATCTTGTCCAGGCTGTAGCTTTGTCATGCATAAAGGGATTTTGAAATAACTTGGCACAAATGACGACCACAACAGGACGATGTCGCATACGACACCCAGGCCTCCAGCTCAAGGTCACACTTAGAGGTCATGTTATCCGATCACTGCTGCTTTCAGCAATGTCCAACCGTTAACCCTCGTAATGTATATCTGTAAACTGGCTGGCTCGACATGTTGCCCATGGGCATTTAGTTAAGTTTTAAAAAAAATTGTACGATTGTAACAAACACAATGTTTAGCTTTATTAAATGTTCTAGGCTAATGGTGCTAACATACTCAATCTTTTATTGACATCATGATTAAACGTGCTCTTATATTTTCTTGAGCAATTTGTTACCTGGAAATATTACAATTATTTAACATTTTTTCCTTCTTTGTCTTCATGTTCTCGTCCATTGGAAGGGTGCGGTGCCGAGTGGTAAAAGCAGCTCATTGACATGAAATGGCGTTAATTTTGTCGGCACAGTTACAAAAACAAATGAGTCACTGGTTGGCACAAAATAAAACAAAGTCAATACGATGTCAGAACTTTTATTACAACAACTAACATCAAGTTTTTGCATATGTTTATTATATACCCTGTGCAGTCATTTCTGGAAAATGAAATACAAAAATCCTGTATCATGTGAGTGAATGACGTATTTTTACCATTAGGAACGAATGTGCTAACAAGTTGTGCAGTGTGAAGGACATTTACTTCACCATCCTGGTGTGTGTCAACGGGTATTTCTAATATATAACGAAGTATTCAAAAACTAGAAAATGTGTCCATGTAACACGGATGCCCCCCGCTTTTGTGCTGTTGTTCACATAAAAATGGACTTAGTGAAAAACTTGCATTTAAAACATTTTTTCGTTCGTATGTACGCAGGGACAGTCAAAAGCAACACTATATGTCCTTTCTTCCACTTTCATAGCGGGGCATAATACTTGTTTTGTGTATCATTTACCATATCTCTTAAAGGTGAATGGCCACCCTTTTTGTAGTATTATCAATTAATTTTTTTAACTCAAACATCATATGAACATTTCTTGATAGTCCCAGAGAGAAATGAATTGAACTGGGTTTTACGGTGCACCAACACATGAAAAGTTATGGCGCCTAACAGGAAGAAAAATGCCAGGCTCATCCTCCATTTACATGTATATGGATAAAAATATGGAGAATGGGCCTAGAACCTTCTAACCTGCAGAACTGCAGGGTTGCTGCAAATTCTATAGTAGACACTCCATTTACGATGGAGCCAGGTTTCCACGTTTGCATATGCGGTGTTATGACCACACGGGGATCAGGGAGAGAAACATATAAAACATATTTAAAACCGCTACTAAGCTGCATGTAAAAATAATTTGCACTGCACGGGGAAATGAGGTAAGTCTGAACTGTATAGCAGCACAACTATTGCCAGATAATTGATAAATACATTTACCTGTGGATTAATTTACCTGTTCAAAGTTTTCTACGTCATCAAATAAAACGTTTTTTTCACAGATATTGCAATGTGTGAATCGTAAATATCTATTGTTGTGTACTGATTTCGATTTAAATAAACATATTCATGAAACAAAACATGGCCGGAGAACTTTAAGGTATAACTGAATTGAATTGGGTTTTAAGGCGCACCAACACATGAAAGGTTATATGGTGCCTAACAGGAATGAACATGCCAGGCTCATCCGCCATTTACATAAAGATAAAATATGGAGAATAGGCCTAAAACCTTCTTACCTGCAGAACTGCAGAGTTGCTGCATATTCTATGGTAGACACTCCATTTACGACAGAGCCACATTTCCACATTTGCATATGCGGTGTCCTGATAAAACCTTGAATGAGCTTGATAAAAAGATAGGTGGGGTGTGGGGGTGGGCTGATAAAACCTTGAATGAGCTTGATAAAAAGACAAAATGAAAATGGGGGTGGGGATGTGGGGAAAGGGGGGCTGCATGTGACAGTGTGTGTGTGAGACTGGAGTGGTTGTATTCTACCCCGGCAACCAAACATGGCTCTTGAGGTATATAACAAATGGATGAATGCAAGATAAAATGAGTACAAAATACTGGCATAATAATAATAATAATACAGAGTAATAAAATAGATATTGCAACTTAGCTTGTGTTAACAGTTAAAGAATACAGTAATAAATATAAAAACAATTGAACTGAATAGGAGTTTTAAGGCGCACCAACACATGAAAGGTTATATGGTGCCTAACAGGAATGAACATGCTTGGCTCATCCTCCATGTACATCGAGATAAAATATGAAGAATGGGTCTAGAACCTTCTCACCTGCAGAGTTGCTGCAAATTTTATTGTAGACACTCCATTTAGGCTGGAGCCACGTTTATTGTTTTTCTTGCCACTGCTCTAGTGATTTGAGCGAGACGGCACCTGACATAATGCAGGGGTCATGATGAAGACCTCAAATGAACAAAAAATGATAAAATGAACATGAATTTGGGGGGTTCAACCCCTATGCCTACCCCTCCAACGGGATCTGCAATGGCCCTATTTTTTGACCCAGAACCAAATGGGGCCCCTGGAACCACACCAAAAACCAAGTATGTTGAAAAACGTTTGGTAGCGAGTTTATTTATAAGTATAATAAAATTCTTGTTGGGGTGCGTGTTTCACTCGAAGGTTTTGCAGTGTTTACACAAACAATTGTGTCAATATTAACATTGGAACTGAAATTTTTCGTGGTAAATTAAAAAAAAAAAAGTTAATCGGATGAGAAATATATATTTTACAACCACAATACTTTTTTGATGGAGCTTTTCTCAAGTATTGAAACTTCTCGTTGCTGGGAAAGCAGAAATTAAACATATATATCATGTAACTTTAGTAAGCTTTAATATATCAAGACAAAACTTAAGGTGTCTTTATTTAACCTTTAGCCCGCTATAAATGTATAATGGACTGTCCTTTCTTTGAATTAAGACCATTCCATTTATGTTACAAAGGGGGGTTTTGGTTAAATGACTGATGAGCAGACAGACAGTGTAAACCCTGATCAGCCTGCGAGTTACTCGCACGCTGATCTGGGTTTACACTGTCTGCAAAGGCTGTTGTAGTCGTTCTTAGCAGGCTAAGAGTTAAGATATATCCAACGCATAAAAACTTGATAGAACATTGTTTAGAAAAACAACAACAAAATATTTCATCATTTTCCAAGGAGCAGAATTCTCAATTGAAAATGCCCAATCAAAAATCAACTTGCATGTTAAACTTTTATTTCTCAAAGAGTTGAAAAGTAAAATATTTTCATTCACCACTAAACATGCCCGTTTTACTAATTTATAACTACTGTATGAAAAGTCTAAACCAAAGTCAGTGTGGAGTGATGATGCGAACCAAAAAAAAAAGAAGATAATCCTGCTTGCACATTCCTTTATATATATAGAAATGCCATTAAGATGGCAGACTGGCTCTCGCCTCAGTGGTTATAGCATGCAATCGGAATCAAAATATTAAAATCTTAAATAATAAAATCTTAAAATTCCAGAAATGTGTCTCTTTCTGAATAACTCTGAACCACTCGTGTTTGAAGCCAGTAGTACTAATTAAATTAAATTACTGTGGGGTACCAATTACCGTGGTATATGATTATCTTAACAAGAGGCCCAAGAGGACCTGTGAACACTCTACTGGCTGTTATACCATTGATGAATCGAGTCGTACTACATGGTGTCTAGAGTGTACACAAGGTTTTTCAAGTATTTGACCTAGTAACCTAGTTTTTGACCCCATGGGACCCATTTTCGAACTTGACCAAAATATAATTAAGACAACATTTCGACAAAGTTTCATCAAGATCATGTCAGAAATATGGCCTCTAGAGTGTACTAGTGACCTAGTTTTTGACCCTGTGTGACCCATTTTCGAACTTTAGCAAGCTATAATTGAGACAAATATTCCGACAAAATTGCATCAAGATCGGGTCAAAAATATGGCCTCTAGAGTGTACACACGGTTTTTCCAAAGTTTGACCTAGTGACCTAGTTTTTAACACCATGTGACCCATTTTTGAACTTGACCAAGATATAATTAAGACAAACATTTTGACAAAGAGTGTACACAAGGTTTTTCCAATATTTGACCTAGTGACCTAGTTTTTAACCCCATGTAACCCATTTTCAAACTTGACCAAGATATAATTAAGACAAACATTCTGACAAAGTTGCATCAAGCTCGGGTCAAAAATATGGCCTCTAGAGTGTACACAAGGTTTTTCCAATATTTGACCTAGTGACCTAGTTTTTAACTTCATGTGACCCATTTCCGAACTTGATCAAGATATAATTAAGATAAACAATTTGACAAAATTTCATCAAGATAAGGGTAACAAATATGACCTCTAGAGTGTACACAAGTTTTTTCAAGTATTTGACCTAGTGACCTAGTTTTTGACCCCACATGACCCATTTTTGAACTTGACCGAGATTTCATTGAGACAAACATTCTGACAAAGTTTCATCAAGATCGGGTCAAAAATATGGCCTCTAGAGTGTACACACGGTTTTTCCAAAGTTTGACCTAGTGACCTAGTTTTTAACACCATGTGACCCATTTTTGAACTTGACCAAGATATAATTAAGACAAACATTTTGACAAAGTTTCATCAAGATTGGGTCAGAAATACGGCTTCTAGAGTGTACACAAGGTTTTTCAAGTATTTGACCTAGTGACCTAGTTTTTAACCCCATGTGACCCATTTTCAAACTTGACCAATATATAATTAAGACAAACAATCTGACAAAGTTGCATCAAGATCGGGTAAAAAATATGGCCTCTAGAGTGTACACACGGTTTTTCTAAAGTTTGACCTAGTGACCTAGTTTTTAACACCATGTGACCCATTTTTGAACTTGACCAAGATATAATTAAGACAAACATTTTGACAAAGAGTGTACACACGGTTTTTCCAATATTTGACCTAGTGACCTAGTTTTTAACACCATGTGACCCATTTTTGAACTTGACCAAGATATAATTAAGACAAACATTTTGACAAAGTTTCATCAAGATTGGGTCAGAAATACGGCCTCTTAGAGTGTACACAAGGTTTTTCCAATATTTGACCTAGTGACCTAGTTTTTGACCCCACATGACCCATTTTCGAACTTGACCGAGATTTCATTGAGACAAACAATTAAGATAAACATTCTGACAAAGTTGCATCAAGCTCGGGTCAAAAATATGGCCTCTAGAGTCTACACAAGGTTTTTCCAATATTTGACCTAGTGACCTAGTTTTTAACTTCATGTGACCCATTTTCGAACTCGATCAAGATATAATTAAGATAAACAATTTGACAAAGTTTCATCAAGATTGGGTAACAAATATGACCTCTAGAGTGTACGCAAGTTTTTTCAAGTATTTGACCTAGTGACCTAGTTTTTGACCCCACATGACCCATTTTTGAACTTGACCGAGATTTCATTAAGACAAACATTCTGACAAAGTTTCATCAAGATCAGGTCAAAAATATGGCCTCTAGAGTGTACACACGGTTTTTCCAAAGTTTGACCTAGTGACCTAGTTTTTAAAACCATGTGACCCATTTTTGAACTTGACCAAGATATAATTAAGACAAACATTTTGACAAAGTTTCATCAAGATTGGATCAGAAATACGGCTTCTAGAGTGTACACAAGGTTTTTCAAGTATTTGACCTAGTGACCTAGTTTTTAACCCCATGTGACCCATTTTCAAACTTGACCAAGATATAATTAAGACAAACATTCTGACAAAGTTGCATCAAGCTCGGGTCAAAAAATATGGCCTTTAGAGTGTACACAAGGTTTTTCCAATATTTGACCTAGTGACCTAGTTTTTGACCCCACATGACCCATTTTCGAACTTGACCGAGATTTCATTGAGACAAACATTCTGACAAAGTTTCATGATGATTGCATCAGAAATGTGGCCTCTAGAGTGAACACAAGCAAAAGTTAACGGACGGACGACGGACGGCGGAAGACGGACAACACACCATCCCATAAGCTCTGCTGGCCCTTGGCCAGTAGAGCTAAAAATCATAGGGGTCAGACAAGTGATTTGTCCATATAAATTAGCAATGGGATTTTGAGGGAAGTCATCATTTTTATGACTAAATTTTTTCACCCCTTCAAGTACAAAGTCTGGTGTATAATTAACCACCATTGAATAAATACAACCTTGAACATTTTTAGATTAACGGACTATAATAGTAGTATATTTTTTAAATAGACATTTAACATACACAGCGATACCACAGAAATAAATACCCTCAACAAAGTTGGTTTTTTAACTCCATTTGAACCATTTGCAATTGAAATGAAAAATTCATAAAATCTCGCTGTTTTGCACTTCAAATATTTTGTGACAGAGCCAGTTTTAATAAATACTGAAAAGGTGATCCCTTGGAAGCAACGAGCACAAACAAGAGATAAAAGTAGCAGACTCGGTTTTATTGAGTCTGTTTAACTCGTGAGTCATTTTGTTTGACAGAGGTAATTATTTATTAACTTTGGAGCCATCACACATTAAATACCATGATAATGAGTACCCCCAGGATAATTCAAAGGGGACTTAATGTTGACTATTTAATTTCACGACAGCTTGAGTTGTCTCACATATTATAAACCAACATCAGGACTTAGCCAGTCTATCGAGCTGATAATGATAACGGTCTATCGAGCTGATACCGATAACAGTCTATCGAGCTGATAACGACAACAGTCTATCGAGCTGATAACGATAACAGTCTATCGAGCTGATAACGACAACAGTCTATCGAGCTGACAACGATAACGTGTGATAAGATCAATAGTAATAGCATAATGATAGAGAACTTGAACATAACCAACACACTAGGAGAGATGCCAGGTTTGCTGTAAGCAAAAGGTAATGGCTCTATGGTGAATACCATTGAATATACTGAACCAAACTTCTAACGAAACATGAATGTTTTTGCCGGTATGTGATGGACACTTATTTCAAAACTAGAGGGTGTTCCACGGAACACTTGTGTCACCTGCCGTTGTGCTAATTCCAGTTATGAGCTTGGTTTCAGGTTAAAGTTGATGAAAAGGGGCATAACTCTGCTAAAATGGAAGTCAGAGTTGTACATACCATGAGTTAAGATGAAGATATGTGTTAAGTTTTATTAACACAGGTCAAATACTTTTCAAATTATGGCCAATGTTAAAGAGCCGGATGGCTAAAATAAATGTATAACTATTGCTTCTTGTTATACCATATTTTCTGAAAGTTATCTTTCATTCTAAACCTTGAAGGTAAAACATTTTAAAAACAAGATTATATAGAATACAGTTTGGAAAATATCTATGTTTGGTTGGAACTTTGGTTCAGTATAGGAAAACCAATGTTATCAAGGATGTCTGATACATATATATATATATATTGTCTAACGTACATATATACATTCCGGCAGACAACAAACAGTAACTATACCTGTATACTAATAGAGTGATGTTATGATGAAGTTTCATAAACAACAGTATTTATAATAAGTTATATATAGAGCCATTACAAATACATGTGCAAATACAATGCATCTATAACATAGCTTGCAGTATGCCGGAGCTATAAAGCCATAATACACTAGTGTAATAAACATGCAAATGAAGGCAGAATCGTGGGTCGTTCTTTTCCATTCAGCTTGGCGTGTGTCTAAATTGCCTGTCCATTCCCATAATATATAATGAGTGAATGGTGTTTTATAACCCTTTAACAGCTGAGTTCATATCAGGTTGGAATTGGGAATGGTGAAAACTGGGATGGGCAAAAAATGACAATAATGGAGAGGAAGATGATTCCTGGAAATGAATTGGGTTTTATGGCGCACCAACACAAGAAGGGTTATATGGCGCCAAACAAGGACGAACATGCCAGGCTCTCCTCCATTTATATCTAGATGAAAAAATGGAGAATGGGCCTAGAATCTTCTAACCTGCAGAACTATAGGGTTGCTGCAAATTCTATTGTAGACACTCCATTTACGATGGAGCCATGTTTCCACATTTGCATATGCGATGTCATGAAGACCTTGAATGAGCATGATAAAAACAAGAGGTCAATGACCTTGAAGCTCTACTGATTGATTTTGATTTCAGGAAGTAGTCGCTACAGACTTGTTTTTTGAAAAATTATTTTTAGCCGTGGCAGCCATCTTGAATTTCCGGCAGACCTGAAATTTTGCTAGGATCAATTAGACATCAAGAGCAACATTCCTGTGAAGTTTCATGAAAATCCGTCAAGTAGTTTCAGAGGAGTAGTCGCTACAAGTTTTCATCATATAACTCTATGTAAACAAAGATGGCCACTGGCAGCCATGTTTAACGTCAAATCAAAATAATGGTTGACTCTGATAAGCATCATGTCATGCTGATCATTTTACAAAAAGTCCCATATCAATATCACTTATAGTTTTCAAGACGTAGTCCCTTCAAACTTCTTTTTTAAAAATCTATTTTCAGCTGTGGTGGCCATCTTGAATTTCTTGCAGACCTGAAACTTTGCTAGGATCAATTAGACATTAAGAGCAACATTCCTGTAAAGTTTCATGAAAACCCGCCATGTAGTTTCAAAGGAGTAGTCGCTACAAGTTTTTACTATATAACTCTATGTAAACAAAGATGGCTGCTGGCAGCCATGTTTAACGTTGAATCAAAACAACTTTTGACAAGGACCAACATCATATCATGCTGATCATTTTAGAAAAAGTCCCATATCAATATCACTTATAGTTTTCAAGAAGTAGTCGCTACAAACTTGTATTTTGAAAAATTATTTTTAGCCGTGGCGGCCATCTTGAATTTCCGGCCGACCTGAAATTTTGCTAGGATCAATTAGACATCAAGAGAATCATTCCTGTTAAGTTTCATGAAAATCCGCCAAGTAGTTTCAAAGGAGTAGTCGCTACAAGTGTTTACTATATAACTCTATGTAAACAAAGATGGCCGCTGGCAGCCATGTTTAACGTTGAATCAAAACAATTTTTGACAAGGACCAACATCATATCATGCTGATCTTTTTAGAAAAAGTCCCATATCAATATCACTTACAGTTTTCAAGAAGTAGTCGCTACAAACTTCTTTTTTAAAAATCTATTTTTAGCTGTGGCGGCCATCTTGAATTTCTGGCCGACCTGAAATTGTGCTAGGATCAATAAGGCATTAAGAGCAACATTCCTGTAAAGTTTCATGAAAATCCGCCAAGTAGTTTCAAAGGAGTAGTCGCTACAAGTTTTTACTATATAACTTTATGTAAACAAAGATGGCCGCTGGCAGCCATGTTTAACGTTGAATCAAAACAATTTTTGACAAGGACCAACATCATATCATGCTGATCATTTCAGAAAAAGTCCCATATCAATATCACTAATAGTTTTCAAGAAGTAGTCGCTACAAACTTGAATTTTGAAAAATTATTTTAAGCCTGGGCGGCCATCTTGAATTTCCGGCCGACCTGAAATTTTGCTAGGATCAATTAGACATCAAGAGCAACATTCCTGTGAAGTTTCATGAAAATCCGTCAAGTAGTTTCAGAGGAGTAGTCGCTACAAGTTTTCATTATATAACTCTATGTAAACAAAGATGGCCGCTGGCAGCCATGTTTAACGTCGAATCAAAACGATTTTCGACAAGGACCAACATCATGTCATGCTGATCATTTTAGAAAAAGTCCCATATCAATATCACTTATAGTTTTCAAGAAGAAGTCGCTACAAACTTGTTTTTTAAAAACCTATTTTTAGATCTGGCGGCCATCTTGGATTTCACATCAACATGAATTTTTGCTAGGATCAACTAGACTTCATGGGCAACATTTCTGTAAAGTTTCATGAAAATCCATTCAGTAGTTTCAGAGGAGTAGTCGCTACAAAAAAAAGTTTACGGACAGACAGACGGACGGACAGACAGACGGACGGACGCCGGACGCCGCACCACGGCATAAGCTCTGCTGATCTCTGATCAGTAGAGCTAAAAATGACAAAATGAACATGAAAAGGGGGCTTCCTTCCCCTCTGCCTCTAGAGGGATTTGCAGTGGTTGTATTCTACCCCGGCAACCACACTGGGGATGTCCTACCCCTCTGCCTCTAGAGGGATTTGCAGTGGTTGTATTCTACCCCGGCAACTACACTGGGGGAGTCCTACCCCTCTGCCTCTAGAGGGATTTGCAGTGGTTGTATTCTACCCCGGCAACTGGAGGGGTCCTACCCCTCTGCCTCTAGAGGGATTTGCAGTGGTTGTATTCTACCCCGGCAACCACACTGGGGGTGTCCTACCCGTCTGCCTCTAGAGGGATTTGCAGTGGTTGTATTCTACCCCGGCAACCACACTGGAGGGGTCCTACCCCTCTGCCTCTAGAGGGATTTGCAGTGGTTGTATTCTACCCCGGCAACCACACTGGGGGTGTCCTACCCGTCTGCCTCTTGCGGGATTCGCTGGGTAATGAATGTCATGTTCTTGATCTTCATTCAATTCAAAACCGTGGTATTCATTTGCCAGGCCACACTGGGGGAGTTCTACCTGCGGGTGTCAACAATTGGCTTTTTCTTTGGCCCATTGCCAACTCACATCATATAATTTGATCAAACTCGTATTTAGAAAACTTACTCCAGTTCTTGATATTGAATTTATTAAACGAGTTGAATTGAAAAATTGTGAAGTTTTATTTATTACATTATTAAAAACTTTAAAAGCTGCCGCATTGTCGTGTGATGATGTTGCTTTCGTCTTCTCCATGTGTCATCAAACAATGGAACAGCCTCATCGATAACAAAATCCATTATATAAAAATACAGTAAACAACAAACAGTAAATAAAACATTCCATTACAAAAATAGTCATACATATATAGATATTGATAATAACTGATTTATACGGAAAAAAACTAACAAAGTAAGTACAGTAAAGTGTAATAATAACAATTGAAAGAAGAGTTCAAAGTAAATTGTTTTTGCATGTTGCTAACTGTTGATTTAAATCTGTGGTATAATAAGGAAGATAAATCAAAACTAAATGCTTTATAAATAGAGGATCTTAAATGAGTTCCCATTTCATATAAGATTTATGAAACGAGTTATGAATTATTTTAATTTTAACGGCCTTTTGGCGAGTTAAAATTAAAAATAATTCAAAACGAGTTTCATAAATCTTATATGGAATGGGAACGAGTTTAAGATCCTTTTTATCACATAACATTGTAATCAAATTACTAAAAAATAATTCAGATGTACGACGTCAGACACATTTTAGCGCCAAAACGTCATAAAATATGTGACGTCGTAACGTCGCGTCTCACACATAACGTTGCATACAAAAGAGTTCGTACAAAATGGCAGTTTACGCCAACTTTTTAACAAACCAACAACAATGTTTTGTATAACGTGCATTATTTTTATAACCTGTCACAAATAATAAGTTTATGACTCAGATCTGGGTGAATTTATAATAAATAAAATAGTTTCAGTTAATAAACTTGCGTAGTGTTACAGGTTTAACTCAACCAATCAAAATCGTTCCAGGTGTGTCATACAATAGAATATTAAATGGGTGTTTGACACTGCTAACAAGGGACGTTATGTGATGAATAGCGGATCTTACAGGAGTACTCATTCATTACTGAACTTATTAAACGAGTTGGCAAAATGATATAATGCGAGGCTTTTGCCGAGCATTATATCATTTTTGCTAACAAGTTTAATAAATTCAATAATGAATGAGAACGAATGTTAGATTCTATTTATCACATAACCCACATATCGACTTTTATTGAATTTTTGCCTGTCGCTTTCTCACGTGAAACCGACATAAACCGTGCGAATCGGATCATAGTCACTATCAATTATTTTGAGCTAGGCTAGGCTTATTTGCATACTTATATAACTAGTGGTATATCGAAAATATAGAATGGTGTTATTCCACTCCCATACCGTAAGTTATGTGATAAATAATTATAATGCAAGCAGGTTTAAGTCGAGATGACACTGGAATAAGAAATCAAGGTGTTTATTTTAATCCCCGATACCGAACTGCAGTTGTAGTGGTTAGAGCGTCTGCCGTGCATTCAGGAAGTTGTGGGTTCAATCCCCGGACACATCATACTAGACTTTTAAAAAAAAAGAGGCCCAAGAGGGCCTTTGGATGCTCTACTGGCTAAAACGGCTCTTATATTAAGGGTTGTCATCATAAAATTCCTAGTTAAAACATTGCAAAAAAAAACACAAAAAAATTGAATTGAATTGGGGTTTTAAGGCGCACCAACACATGAAAAGGTTATATGGCGCCTAACAGGCATGAACATGCCAGGCTCATCTTCCATGTACATCGAGATAAAATATGGAAAATGGGCCTAGAACCTTCTCACCCTGAAATGCAGAGTTGCTCCAAATTCTATCGTAGAAACTCCATTTACGCTGGAGCCACGTTATTGTTTTTCTGCCACTGCTCTTTTGATGCAAGCGAGATAGCACCTGAAACAATGCAGGGATCATGATGAAGACCTTTAATGAACATGAACAAAAAAAGATAAAATGAACATGAATTTGGGGGGATTCTACCCCTCTGCCTATCCCTCCAAAGGGATCTGCAGTGGCCCTATTCTTTGCCCCGTGACCAAACGGGGCCCCCGAGAACCACACAAAAAACCACACCCACAACAGAAACTTAAACCCTTGACCCATGTTAACAATTAAACAAGATGCCCTAGTTCTAATTTGGTATGGTTATTTAGGGACTGAGGCACAACAATTGTATCACATAGGTCTTGACCACCTGTAGAGGGGCCCCTTTATGTAGGCATTCAAAACCCATTTTATATAATTGTTGTGCCTAGGGTCCCGAAATAACCATACTAAATTAGAACTGAAGTTTTATTTAAAAAAAGCAGATGTCTCCTCTACAGGATAAAGGGCCATAAATCTACCAAATCATTCAACTGGAACATGACGAAGATATATGTAACTAGGCTTGGTAATGGTCATCCCTACCAAGTTTCATGGAAATCCAGGTAGGGGATCAGAAGTAGTCGGGATAAAGCTTATCTATTAAAATCTTTAAAGGGCCATAACTCCACCAAAAATCTTTCAACTGGAACAAGACAATGATATACGCAGCCAAGTTTCGTTCAAAGCCGAATGGTGGTTGAGAAGAACTAGTCCGGACAAGTTTGTGTATTAAAACGTTTTAAAGATCCATTACTCCACCAAATATCAATCAACCGGAACATGACAATGATATGTGCAACTAGGCTTGGTACTGATCATTCCTGCCAAGTTTCACTGAAATCCAGCCAGAAGTTTGGGAAAACTAGTCCGGATAAAGCTTGTGTATAAAAGGGCCAAAAATCATTAAACCGTAACATGGCAAAGACATGCGCAACTAGGCTTGGTACTGATAATTCTTGCCAAGTTTCGTTGAAATCCAGCCAGGAGTTGAGTAGAACTAGTCTGGACAGTTAGTGTATTAAAACCTTTAAATGGCCATAACTCCTCAAAACAATTCATTTAACCAGAACATGGCGACAATATGGATACTGATCATCCTTGCAACATTTCGCTGAAATCCGTCCAGGAGTTCAGAAGGTACTAGTCTGTGGTACAAAATTTATGTATTAAAACATGAGCCATATCTCTGCCAAGAATCATTCAACTAGAACTTGCTTGACGAGCAAATAATGGATAGTGCTATGTTTGAAAAATGTGACTGGGCGGATATCATGTACTACGCCATGGTATTCCTGTGTGGGGACAAGTAGACAGTAAGTAGGTTCATGTTATACCACACACAGGCTTTCAAAAAAAAGTCCAGACTCTATTGTGTCTATACCTTTAGAATGTCCTATCACTTCTATGGCAGAGGGACTATAAACCTTAGAATTACACACACACACACACACACACGTTTAATCCCTGATAACAACTTTAAGATTGTCGTGTGGCCCTTTAACATGTTTAATGTATAAATGTAAAATTCTATAGAATTCATGCTATTTTGCTATTATTTCGCTATTATTTCCTATATTTTAAAACAAGAATGCATACATATAATTTCCTGTATTTAAAACGATAAGAATGGATGCATATAATTTCCTGTATTTAAAACAATAAGAATACATGCATATAATTTCCTGTATTTAAAACAATAATACATGCATATAATTTCCTGTATTTAAAACAATACTCATTGAATATGCTTATTAACTCCAACATAAAATAGATACAAAACTACAAAATATGTATGAACACAAATTATTATGCATGAACCACATTAACATTTCCATCCATCTCCTTGTAAAACCTCTGGCTTAAACCTGTCTAAAAACATAAGACTCTGAACACAAGATCGGTTATTGCAACAATTCTGACCATTAAATCAGACTTTTTTCTACAAAAATCAAAACATGTCATAAAAAAGCATGATACTGTTCAGATAAAAAATTTGAATTGGCAATTTATTTTCAATGGAATTGGGCATAAAATATTAAATTAACTCGGGTGCGTAACCTAGGATAGCACATACCTCACAAAGTCTCTCGTGTGATCCAGATCTGGCATTTATCTACCTGAGGGGATACAAACTCCAGAACAAGTTGCTCTAGTAATGATCCTTTTGTATTGTACCATAAATATCATGTTTTAAAAGAAAACAATAATGAAAAAAATAAATAATTTTAAACAAAATAATTTTTAATTCAGACCATACATTGCCACTTTAAACTTTCTTTGAAAAGGCAGTGCCAGTGTACCCTGTATATCACCTCCTATGTTGAATCTTTCTTTAGAAATGAAAAACGGTCATACATTTCAGGGTCGGATGCGATGGGGGTGGGCAGGGGCAGGGCACACATCCTTAAATCTGAAAAGTTATGAAAATCCATCTGTTAAAAAAACATTTTTCTGAAATTCTGACATTTTTTTGGTTATTATTTTTTATTTTAAAAATTGCGCCACCCATCCCACTAATCCCAAATCCTGTATCCGCCCCAGCATTCAGTTATATAAGTTATATATCTGGAGATTAAAAATTTACAAAAATGTTCTATTAATTGTTAATGAGTATTAAATACAAAATAAGGAATTCCTTGTTTCTCGTTGTGTGGCAAGGCGGTAAAGATTCGGAAGCGCGTCGCGATTCCGCATTTAACAATGACAGGTCAAGGTCAAGACACTCGGGGAAATTCCTCGGGTACTTGGACATCTTCGACTCAAACTTAAAGAGTTCCGGCTATACGCTGCTGGAAGTCGACGGTGAGATGAACGTTATCAAGGCCCCTGAGTGTACGCAGATAGTCGAAACTATTCTTGTGTTTCTGCAATAATACAACAAGTAATCTGTAGAACCGATGGATGCTCACCGAATAAAGGTACACATGTGAAATACAATCAGATGAAAAATGTAGGAGGAATTAAGGGGACAAGGTTTACATTTGAAAAAATTCTAAGTCTTGTAACTCGGTCAAAAATCAAACAATAGGAACGTCCTGACAATATGCACTACTAAACATCATGCTGAAACTTCCTACCAAGTTTCATGACAATCGGATGAAAGTAAAGCGGTTTCAGAGATACAAGCTTACGTACAAACTTTAACACGGACGCAGATAACGATCAAGTGATGACAATAGCTCTTTTTTTTATGCCTTCAACTCCGAATGGTGAGGGGGCATAAAGTGTTAGCCATGATCTTGTGTGTCTATCCTCTCCCACAAATTTCAACCGATGTTTAGTAATTTTATAGGCTACTTACCTATCATGTCAAGATGTGCAAATCATTACACACTTCTAGTTTTCCTTTGAAAAAGTCAAGCAAATAAAACACGGCCAACTCACCTGGTCGGTGATTCCGAGGTTGTTAAAGAGTTTTTGGAGTCCTTTGCTTCTCGCCGTTTCTATAATGTTAGTATAGTTTGCTTGAGAGGATGACTTAATCAACTGCGAATGGGAAGTGGCCAACTGACTGATCTCCCCTGCCTCGTTCGCGATATTTCTTACCTGTGGAAGGAAGAAATGAAATCAAGTTTTATGTCCTCTTGGAAGATTCTCTATGTATTTCTATCGACACCCATAATTCTTAGAGATTACCACTGGTCCCTCCCCATATTCTTTTTTTTAAACAGACACATTTCAATTTTGCATTTTTTAAAACTCATGGTGCTCAATTTCTCACATGAATTGCATATTGAAAAAACATTAAACTGAGGGGTTAATTTTAACGCATGATAAATACTTCAAGATAGTCTTGTGTCCCTTTAAGATACCAGCATAAACTTCTTAATTTATGGAAGCTAAGATAAGGAATGCAAATGCATCTCTAGCTCACTAACCATGGCTTCTGTTTCCTTCCTGACAACAGTTGCATTTTGCAACAGCTGTTCTTTCAATGTTTCTTCCGTCAGCGTCAACTGTTTTAGAAACCTGTTCTCGACTTCATCAGGTATTTCTACCCTGCCTAGTTGGAAATACCTGTGAAAAACGTAGTGAGTGAGTGAATAGGTGATTGATTTTTTGTTCCATTAAATTTTATTTTTTCTTTATTTATATTTAGTTTCAAGCATGAAATATACAACATGTGTAAGAACACGACAAATGAACTATATACAAATACTACAAGGGTGTTCTACAGAACACTTGTCGCCTGCCGTGGGTTTATGAATATTACGTTGCAGGTTAAAGTGTGACGGATGATGGATTAAGAAAAAGTGATCCCTAAGTGTATGTCATGCTACGCAGGTGACACAATCAATTACAGAGATATAAATATACAGTACATTTCATATTCTTCAGTGCTCAAGAAATAGGATAGCCCGACGCCCGGGGCTCCTCGAAATCCATTCCGGGCCTGTCTCATTTTGCAGACGAGGAGCCCGTCGGGCCTGTCTAAAAAAAAAAATCAAAAAAAAATCCCCCAAAAAATCAGTTTTACTGTATGGCTCAAGTTCCTCAAGACAAAATACTCCCATGTGTATTGTGAACTGTGAAAACACTTGCAATAAAGTAATTAAAATGTGTTATACACAGATTGAAACAATAAGAAGTTTGAATATTTTGCCTGGCTTCGTGTCGGCAGTTTGTCACAACTTTGAGGTCGACAATTGTTGACATAAAACTCATTATTCTGCTATTAGGGTTGTGTTTTCTTTCCTTTGTGATAAGAAATACCGTTTTTGTCATTAAAAACACACTAATGCATGAAAAAAAATCGTTATTGATGGTATTTCGATTGAATGTTTGTGAAATGTTCGGGCCGTAAAAGTGCGGTGTCATAGTAGTTCGGATGGTACATAAATTCGGATATTTTTTTTTTATTTTTTTTATTTTTTTTTACATAATCAATTAAGAAACACTGTCCTTTACAAATACATGTTGGTGGAAAGAAAAATATATATACTGTATATGTATAAATACAGATATAAAGTATATTTCTATTCATTATTTAAGGTGTAAGGAGTTCCTGGAATCCTACTTTTAAATGAATTCTAGTCTAGGCTCCCAATTCTTTACTTGGAGAAAGTGGTGACAAAAAGAAAAAATATAGCCAGAGGAGGCTCTGATAGTCTCATAAAACCCGATTAAAAAATTGGCTCCAAGTTCGGCTCAAGTTTCACCAAGTCGGCTCTGATTATTATCGTTTGGCAAAAGTGCTAGTACTCTCCTTTGCATTGGTTATAAATTACTATGTAATATTCTATTCTAACATATTTTAAACGAAATGGTAAATAAGTCCGCTGACCAGGGAGCATAAAGTGGTAGCAAAAAGAAAAATATAGTCAGAGGAGGTTCTGAGTTTGATTAATACATACGTAACAAATGTGTGCTATAAAAGTGAATAAAGATACATTTCCAATAAGAAAAAAATATTGGACCTTTCCATTTTAAATCAGGGCCTGTCCATTTCAAATCAGGGCCTGTCCATTTCAAATCGGGGCCTGTCCATTTTCAGAAGCAACAAGCCCTGGGCCTGTCTCTTAAAATAATTTTCTTTGAGCACTGTTCTTATATTTTATAAAACTTACAGACTTTTCCTAAAATTTATATTTTCTGAATTTTCCCTCCCCATGAACAAATTAACACTTGAACATTTCCCTGACCCGGACCCCTAATTCATAATAATTACCGGACATCTACAAAAATTCCCTTCTCCTTATCACTGCAGGATTCCTGTTTACAGCCCTTTGGACATTCTGAAAAGATATTAAGAAAATATAAGAATTGTTCATGGGTACCGTACGAAGATATGGAATTCCAACATGAGGTTTTTAATGGAACCAAGGCTCTGTTATACAGTGGATTGGAACTACCCTATCTGACCAGATACCCAAGATTTATTCTTTTGATAGCATTGACATTAGGTGCATTGACGTCTGCAACAAGGTGCAATGACGTCTGCAACAAGGTGCACTGACGTCTGCAACAATGTGCATGTTTATTTACACAATGACGTCATGCAACTGTTGTTGTTATCGACATCACTGTTGATGTGAACTACTTTTATCTTCCCCGCATATGTAAGACCAGATTTTCCAGCATAGGTGTAAAATGTGGAAATCATTATCTGGTATACAACAATACTATTTCAGTGCCTTTTCAAATAAATGTAATCCGACCAGACTTAGAAAATTAAGATTCTACAAGTGTTTTATATGTTACCATTATTTTTTGGACTAATATCGTTTCTTGAAAAACAAATCAATTCTTTGCACTTTTCTTCCCGACTTATGATGTACAATGTCTTTGTCCGTATATGTTGGCAACATAACCCATACTGTCACAATTGTTTTTTTTTCTTAAATTGGTAAAATATATATTTCAACATTCATTTCATAATTGTATCTTTAATACTGTTTACAGTACACCAAGGTCAACAGAGGCATTGAAAAGTGTTTCGTAAACAAACAAAACTAGAGCTATCACTAAAAGGTGATTAATTATAATATCCCCCGCTTGGTGACCTGTTTGAATATGTGTGTATCCTCAAAAAAAGGTACCAATTCTGTATTTCACATAAATTAATTAACTAGAAGGGTGTTCTGCGAACACGTGTGTCGCTTGTCAGCGCTTTGTCAGTATAACAAGGTTTTTATCACCTTTACAAACTGGCCTGATTAAGTTTTCGTGTGGAAAAAAAATAGTATTAACCCATATAATGACCTTCAGTGTGACCTTGACCTGTATATTTTAGTATGGTCATGTCGATGTTGTCATGATGAGTATATACTGACAGTTAGATGAAAAAATATCAAGAAATGAGAAAGGTATAGCCAATGTTAACTTTTCGTGAAGAAAAAAATGTGTATTTAAACCATATAATGACCTTCAGTGTGACCTTGGCCTTTATATTTTAGTATGGTCATGTAGATGTTGTCATAATGAGTATATATTGAAAATTTGTTCAAGAAATATCAAGAATTGAGAAAGTTATAGGCCAGCAGAGCTAAAAAATTTGTGGAATCTTGTGTAAAAATTAGTGGACTGTAACCTTATGAAACCTGTATAATTAGTGGAATTCAACCTTATGTGGTTTTCAAAATGTATTTTCACATCATATCATGAAAAGCAAATTTGCAACCATGTAACTATTATCTGTTAATAAAACGGGACAAGACGCGACGGACAAAGTGAATCCTATATAGCGCCCACTTCTTCGAAGCAGGGGTATAACCAGCTTAAGTTTACATCTCAATACAGTTCAAGAAAGCTTTTTACCGCCATTTTGGTAGTAGGAGCAGTCAGTAGGACAGCAGATTCCTCCGAGACGTTGTCGTACAGCTTCAAACAGTACGGCCTCCACTTGAGATCTATTGAGGAACATCTCACGTGTGTTGAACACCGTTACAGAACCCTGCAGAGAAAATATTCTTTTGTTATTAATTATATATTGTAATAAACCCTAAATAAACACGTTTTTTTATTAGTTTTAGATATTTTATAAACGTGTTCCAATGCAGGGTCTAGTAATGACAATGTGTGTGCAGGGGCAGGCACATTCAGGAGTTCAGATTGGGTGATATCATTTTGAAAATGTTATCAGCCTTTTTTTGTATTTAAAGCGTTCCCAGATCCGCAGCCCCCGCACACCCTCTATCGTCGACCTCTTCCCTTCCCACCAACCCCTCTAAAAATATTAGAAACATTGTCTTTTCTATTTTAGTTTGTGTGGAAACTGTACAGCAGTCTGGCTAAATCCCTTACATTCTAACAATAATCAGATTTTCAGACCCTCTGGAACCAAAGTTGATCCCCTGGAACAACACTTGACTCCTTGAACCACGCTTGACCACCTGGAACCAAAGTTGACCCCCAGGAACCACACCCGACCCCACCAGAACTACACCTGACCCATTGGAACCACATCTGATTGCCCTGGAACTACACCTGACCTCCTGGAACCACACCTGACCCCCCTGGAACCACACCCGACCCCATGGAATAACACTTGAACCCCTGGAAACCACACTTACTACCCTGAAACCACATCTGACTGTCCACCCCACACCCCCACGTAACTACACCTGACCCTCTGTAACCACACCGGACTTCCCTGAGACTACACCTGACCCCCTGGAACCACACCTGACCCCCAGAAACCACCCTTGAGACCCCCCACCCCCATGGAACCACCCCTGACGGCCTTGGCACTACACCTGACCCACTTGAACAACACCTTACCCCCTGGAACTACACCTGACCCCCTGGAACTACACTTGAAGCCCCGGAACTACACCTGACCTGGAACTACACCTGACCTCCTGGAACTACAGCAGACCCCTTGGAACTATACCTGACCCCATGGAACTACACATGACCCCCTGGAACCCCATCTGACCTATTGGAACCATACCTGAACCCCCCCTGGAATTATACCTGATCTCCTGGAACTACATCTGACCCCCTGGAACACATCTGATGCCCTGGAACTACACCTGACCCCTGAACTACACCTGACTGCCCTGGAACCACACCTGACCCCTTGGAAACCACACCTGACTGCCCTGGAACCATGCCCAAACCCCTTGGAACCACACCTGACTGTCCTGAAACCACACCTGACCTATTGGAACCACACCTGACACCTGGGACCACACCCGGCACCCTGGAACCACACCTGACACCCTGGAACCACACCTGACTGCCCTCAATCTCATTAAAATCAAATCCTAGTTACGCTTTGATACTCTATGCTATAGGATCTGACAACACTGCCTTGGAAGTCATGTCAGATCGACCTTTCATGTAATCAATATTCATGAGAAGATCAACTAAATTCAACCAATGAAATCACGCGTTTCATATGCACTTCAGATGATGTTCGAGTGAACTGAATAAACGAAAATCCACATAAAACATATAATAACCCAAAAAAGATAAAGTCGCCATGTGTTAATGCTGTGGATTGTGAAATAAATTCAAAAAAATGCACTAAATGGTATGTTTTACAGCAAGAATACAAAGAAATTCATGAGCGTGGTCATGTTTTTTAAAAACATTCGGAACATTATACTGTGGAATCATTTAATTTTGTGGGCATTAAATTTTGAGGTTCTTTCCAAAAAGACAATTTCGAGGGGATGTAAAATCGCGCATTTATGTTTTTTGTAAAACAACAACAAAAAAAACGTCCATAAATTAGCCTAGTGGAAAAACATTCGGCAGGCCTGTCTGGCGATTACGTCAGACATTTCCTGTCGCAAGTCAAATTGCCCAATTAACCATGGGTCATTAAACATTAAACACATCCAATTAACAGAGATTATGTCTGACAACATTGCTTATCCTTACTAATTATTTCCTGTGTATTCTAGTAATCGGTCATATGATTTTTTTTATTCGTGTTCTGTCCGTTTCTAGTATGTTCTTGTTTATAACAAATAATTTCCGTGTTCAATTCATTGAGAATCCACCCAGTTGTCGAACAAATAATACTAAGTACTCGGTAATTGATGACAATGATAACAAACGTTAATACCATTCGTGAACGATGTACTAGTACACAACTGCGAACATAAACATCGGTATACAGGCTTTGAAAAGTTTAAAACACTCAAGTTTTTGTTTTTTATTTTCAAAATAAATGTTTATTAAATACATTAACCATTTTTTCTGACAACATACAACCTGATTCAATAGTTATTGACTAAATCAGGAGTCCAAAACTGCTATGCTGTACTATACATTATGGATTCCGACTCAAGGCCATTTTTCGTACGCATTATTCAAACTTCTGGGCATTAATTTGATTTCGGGGTTTGTGTCAACCTCGAAATCCACGAAATTAAATCCCCACAAATATTAATGATTTCACATTATCTGTATCTGAAAAATATATATTCTTTGAGATTATTGCAACATTAGGTTTTCTATATAGTATGTATTAATACATCTGGCCGCTTAGCGCAGTTGGTAGCGAGATAGACTATTGCGACGTTCTATTATTATTACCCGCGAGTGTAATTTTCCTGTGGGTTACGAGTTCAACCCTATGAAGCAGTACTTCTATTTTTTTGTACCGCTATTGAATTCCGTCAAACAACCTTGGTTTTATTCAGCAAATATTCAGTGTTATGTTTGTCAACGCAATTTTTTTGTGTTTTATATTAAAGCTAAAAGTTATGGACCATATCTCTTTCAATACCGAGCATAGACTGCTCCACAGCATTTGACTGAAATGCGACATGCGCAGTGAAGCAGTCTATAGCGAGTAATTTTGTAGGCTAATCGTAAGGTCAATCTAACGTGACCTCCAATGCAGTGTTGTCAGATCCTTAGTAGTGTAGAGTATTGTAGCGTGATAAAGGGTCTGATTTTAATGAGATTGGAATGCCCTGGAACCACACCTGACCTCCTGGAAACCAAACCTGACTGCCCTGAAGCCACACCTAACCCCCTAGAACCACACCTTACCGCCCTGGAACCACACCTGACCATATGAAACCACACCTGACCATTGGGACAACTCCTGACCCCCTGGAACCACACCTGAACCGCTGGAATATTCTTAATGTGTGATAATAAAATAAAAAAAGTTGAATATTTTACAGAGAAAATGTTTAAAACCTTATTTCTTAATCTCAATGAAATTATTTTCTGGAAATGGAGCGATCATCCATAATATAATAGTTTTCTTTCATCTATGAAACGTGAAAATTGTAAATGTAAATTTTGTCAATTTGAATTATTATAATTATGATTCTATAAAATACATGGTTGCTTCATTATCTACATTCCATGTAATATTTAAATAATAGTTTTTGCTCACTAGAACTGGTGAAATTGATTATATAAAATGCATGTACATACGTTTTTCTCAATGTTGCATGCATACGCATGCGGATAAAACAACATGCCAACATTAACAATATATAATATTGTTGGCAATCAAACAAACTGACATGACAACTACATATCAGGTTAATCAGCAGGGCTCTGGAAATATTTTGAAAATCCACTTGCCCTGTCCAAAATGTCACTTGCCCCAAATTTAAAAGTCACTTGCCCCAAAATCAAGCCTTTGTGAACATACAATTTTTTTTTAATTATTCTAATGTTTGGTTATTGTAAAAAAACTCTAACATTACACTGTACTATACTGTGGAAATCAGATGGTAAAAACATTTGATTATATTTATTCAAATAACACTATTATATTCTATAATATACTTTCATAAAAATCAAATGTCGACTATATGATGATGTTCAAGACATATTAGTTCTAAACTACATCAACATTCATGAATGTGTTTTCAAAAGTTTCCCTTTAGAGTAATTGCAAACAACATCTGCCTACTCAGCTTTAATCGTCACCGTCAGGCCACAAAAGTTATATAATTAATCGTGTTACCAAATGTGCCAAACAAAATACAAACTCGCAAACAAAGTTTGTTTTTAATAATATGTGTCAAAATAACTTCAATAAAGCAACCCGCTGCATTCACATACCTTCCTTAATTAGTGCCAGTAATTAATTTCTACTTTATTTGTGTATGGTACAGTACTTACCGTAATCGTTTATTAAAAATAAATTGCTTTTTGTTTACAATTTTCCAATGACCCGCGTTTCACCTATTACACAGCTATAAGTACTTGGCGAACTAATAAGTGTGTATTCATTACCTTTTCCGATAACATTCAGCGTCAATACACAATATGCGTTGCATAAAATCTTGGTGCGGTTAAACTCTACCTAATTCGAAAGTTCGGCTAAACATATGATTTATGTTGCGCGTAAAATACTGGGACTGCATAACAGAAGTCAACAAACTTTACAATGGTTACGTCTTATCGATTATAATTGGATTAATTTTTTGGGATGGTCTTATCTCATCAAACATGTTTGTAGAGGACACACTTCAGTTATAGGGAGATGAATAGGACACACTTCAGTAATAGGCAGATGAATATTATTAATGCCAATCAAGCAAGATTATCGGCGCATGGACATTTTCCCCCATTTTTGATTGGCACCTCAAACTTTCGTCGGCCAATCGGGTTTTGACAAACTGTGTAAGTGGGAGGGATTAAACAATCACAAAACAACACGGGTCAGATTTATGACACTCCTGAATTACCGCTCGCGGCGAAAAATCGACAGGTGGTTAATTCGTAATCAGCACACTTTATGATAAGCCGAGTTTTCGTTTGATTTTTTGTCTAAAACGGAAACGTCCAGTCGGGCAAGTGTCGGACAACCAGATTTGCGATGGACACCTGCCCGCACCCAAATTCCACTTGCCCGGGGCGTCGGGCAACCAGATTTCCGGAGCCCTGATCAGGTACAACAAAAACAACCAATCACCATCAAACCAACATGCAATGCTACATTTTAGGTTTTTCCTATACATTATAGCTATTTTAACCCTTAACCCCCTACATATATATAATGAACTGTTCTTTCTTTTAATTAGGACCATTCCATTTATGTGACAAAGGGTTACTCGCAGGCTGATCTGGGTTTACAATGAACGCAAAGGCTTTTATAGATGTGCTTAGCGAGTTAAGGGTTAAGATAGCCAAGAGATTGGTTATTACCAATTAATAAGTAAGAATGCAGAAACACATACATTCTATATACACATCTGAGGCAGCAGCAACGTCGTTAATTATGAACCATCGACAACACTAACTGTTATGAAAATATGCATGTGCTTCTCACAAAAAAGACAAGTTATATATTAGCAGTATTAGAGTATTAGTTATATACCATATACCCCCGTATAAATGCCCCCCACCACCCACCCACCCACCATCCCCTCCCAAGACCTAATAAAGAAAATACAATAGCCAGTAGCTTGACTTGCAGTCTAGTTTAGAATAATATGCTCAAGTATTGCAATACACGTTGACCTTGATCATAAATGCAGTGCCAAACTTGCTGTTCATATAAGCCAACTACACACCAAGTTTCAGGCCAGTATCTCATTCCTATTGTTTGGGGCGCTTGTTTCAGCCAAAGAATTTTCTGCAGTAACTCAAGCAATTTAAATAATACGTACATCAGTTATATATCATTACAACTGGCATTTTTAGTGGTAAATAAAACTACTTTACTTTTGAAAATCAGTTGAGAAATAAATATTTTACAGCCAAAATGATTTTTTGATGGGGCTTTTCCTATGTAAATTCCTTGTTGGTGGGACAGCAGAAAATTACAAAATGTCAACTAACTTCAGTAAAACTTGATATTTTGTTATAAAACTTTCAGGGTGTCTTAATGTACTAATATCCAACAATTTAAAACTATTTTTGAATAAAAAATCTAAAAAAATATATTTTTCGAATTTTTCATTCAGCAGAATTTTGCATTGAAAATGACCCATCAAAATCAACTTTCGCACATGAAATTTTTATTTCTCAACCGATTTTGAAAAGTAAGGTATTTTTATTTACCACTAAAAATGTCTGTTCCACTGATATATAACTTATATAGGTAGTAGATTAATTTTATCTTAAAAGTCCAAAAAACCTTTGGCTGAAACAAGCGCCCCAAACAATAAGTAAAGTTAATGAGCACATTCCTAAGTAAAGGTAATGAGCAGAAAAAGTTTTTCTATTTTTAGTAACAGTGAACTTGACCTTAAACCCAGTGACCCAAAATGCTATTCCAAGCTTCCTTTTCAAATAAGCTACCTACCCATGAAGTGTCGTTACAATATCTCATTCCTAAGTAAAGTTATTGAATGGAAACAATTTTTACAAACAGTGACCTTGACCTTGACCACAGTGGCCTCTCCGGTTGGGGTCTAAAAATACCTCCTAACAAGCATTTGTTATGGTCTCAAATAAACGCACCCCTTTAGTAAAATCCAATGCTCCCGGGGGTGTTTAGACAGAGGTATATGGTATCTTCAGCATAGAAAAATATATTTCCAACTACAACAGCATGCACCCTGGCATAAGCAATCAGCGTAAGAAGAGAAGAATTATAATAGATGTATATTAATAAACCAGTATTTTAGATATGTTATACAATTATTTTTACATAATTATTATAATGTTACGGGAAGTAGGGGTGGGTATAGTCTTACAAATTGTCATGCTATAGAAAGTAGTGGGATATAGTTTTACATATTGTTATGCAACAGGAAATAGGGGAAGGCGAGCTTAATGTAGGTTCACATAGCATTATGCTACAGGTATGAAACCACCAATTACATTCCCCATTGACCCCAATGTTAAAATCCAATATATTAATGATTTGCCGCAACTTCAAATCATGTGTGGATAATGCAGCAATGTAATTGTCATACAGAAAAATAGCTTTCCACTTGAAAATCACCAGAAAACATAGTCATAAAGCATGAAGGAAAGTGTCTACTAAACAGTAAGGGTTTAGCTATTTCACAACTACGTACGCAGAGATTTGAAAGTGAATAATCCATTAAAGTCTATGAATACATTTCTTATCAATACAACAAAATTGAATAGAAATGGGCCATTTCACCACCACTTTTAATGCCCTTTTGCAACAAAAACTTCGAGAGTGAGTAATATAAGCTTCAAGAACTTATTTCACAATTGTTGTAAAAGAAACATGTTTAAACTAACAAAAACAGAGGGATTACTTTTTATCCTAGGAACTACATTCGACTACACCACGGAGCTTTATATGCAACTTGTGGTATTTACCCTACAGGAAGTAAAGGATGGAGTACACTAACCCAACCAGTTAATCAGTTCAGGGTTAATGCTTTTTCATGCTTACGATTTAACCACAACACCTATATTATTATTGGATGATGATTTGTAGCCACACCTTCAATCATAACCACGCCTCTTACTAAGGGTGTGTAACCACGCCTCTTACTAAGGGTGTGACTATTACTAGTATAATTTGGTACAGATTTGATATCCTGCTATATCTTATTATAAAATTGCCATTTAACATGTACAAGAAATGACTGATAACACTTCTATTGGTGAAAGATCATGATTGCTCAGTGTAAGAAAATTTATAATATTAATGACTAACTCTGAACAAACAATCCCACTAACTGTGACTTTGTGTCATGATGTCAATAAAGTACTGAGGATGTAGACATTGAACAATATGATTTTTTTTTATTAAAATTATAAATAAACTGATTTAAAATGTATTAAAAATAATATTTAACTGTTGTGTTTAATAATAAGAAAATCTTTCACTTGATGGTAGGTGTGTTTTATTCTCACTCGCACGCATTCGCTTCATCAGGAAAATAACCTCACGTCTACAAGCTCAAGCAGAATTCCATATAATCAAACTCAGCAGTTATGCCATATACCCCAGTTTTGAGGCTAATAACCCATTTTTATGGTGAAACGATGAGGCTATAAATAACCCATTTTTTTTACGGTGAAACTTTGAGGCTAATAACCCATTTTTTAGGGTGAAACTTTGAGGCTAATACTCATTTCTGACATTCATTTAAAATCAGCAGTTATCGAAAATGGCAATGAATTTCCAAACTTCGTATCATCACACCCTTAGCTTAGCATGTCAACAAACCTTGACAGCGTCAACCCCATTGCGTTCTATGACATCCCTGTAGTTTGTATCATACGCTTTGTGTAGTAGCGGTAACTCGAGTTTTCTCAAGAAATATTGATACGATGCCGAAACCGTCACCTGGGCGAGAAATGTGTAAATTCCAAGAAAGTGGGAAAGTTTAATTTAAAAGTTGGCTGTGGAATCCATGTGTCGGGTATGAAGAAAGCAAGTACAGTAGCTGCAATAAGATATGAAGCAGAGGGTATCAATGTCAGATAATATAATATATAGAGCTACTACTCAACCAAGAAAAATGACATAAATACACGTCTGTGATATAAATACACGTCTGAAGTGTTTTTTTATGGACGAATAATACATAATTTGTTAAGGGTTATGTCCCCATATGTGTAATTTCATTCTACCGATTTTATTAAATGTTATAGCATCTGGAAACTAGATAAAAGTAAATTTAGCCAGGCATGCATTTAGTTCCTGTGTTTAACTAAAATGTAACGTAACACAAATCAACTAAATTACTGTTACAAAAGCATTTGCTAAGTCTTCAGAACTTGGTAAAAAGGTCTCGTAAAATTTTAACATTTTCGCTGCCACAGTCAAAAACACTGATCTTATGACAAGCGTAAACCCAGATCAACATGCACAGTACGTGTAGATTGATCAGGGTTTACACTATTCCGTCACTCCAACAGTGAAAAAGGGTTCCATAATGCTTTATATATAAAAATAAGGTTTGAATTCAAATTTTAGCAGACGACATCTGAAATTTGGCATCGAAAAAGTTAAGGTCATTCAGGTTACTACTGTTGCGGTAGAACAAAACTGTTCGCTGATCACTAGGAACTAAATGCATGCAAGGTCTTCGTCTAAAGGGAGTTAACTACAGGGAGGCAACTAAAAAGAGTAAACCTAAATTAAACACGTGTATTAACATCACCTTTCTCACAGCTACGGAACTGGTGTTAAACAGTAGCAACGAGTCAACTACCAAGGTGCATGTTTTTGTTCACGCCCCTTTACCAACCTTAACAGCGTCAACGCTGCTTGACTTCACAACATCCTGGTAGTATATGTCGTAGGCCTTGTGTAAAAGGGGGAGATCATTCTTGCGCAAGAAATACTGAAAGGTAGCCGTTATCTCCATCTGTTCAAAAAATGTGTCGAGATGATTGCACGGGATATAGTCTTATGCCTCTAAGGAGTGTAAGGAGAACAACTGCTGAAATGATTCTAGCAAGCAATACAAAGTAAAATCCCGCATTTTGTAAGTTTATTTGCAAGTATGCAATTCCCTCTTTAAGGGTGTACATCAGGCTTTTTATGGGGGTCTAAGGGACCGGTTTAAAATCTGCAAAAAGTTATATTTTCTATTGTTAAGGGCCAAAACATACTGAATGAGCCTAAAAATCACTCTTTATTTACAAGATCATTGATTCTGTAATATGTGCTATCCTAGGTTACACACCAGCGTTAATTTAAGTCTTTAACCCGCTAAGCATGCCTTTAATAGCCTTTACGTCCACTGTAAACCCAGATCAGCCTAAGAGTAACACGAGTAACTCGCAGGCTGATCAGGGTTTACAATGTATGGCTGCTGATCAGTCATTTCCCCCAAAACGCCCCTTTGTCACATAAATGGTATGGTCTTAATTCAAAGGAAGAACAGTCCATTATATTTATGTAGCAGGTTAAGGGTTAAGCCTGATAACATAAACATAATATATGGTGAATTCAAATTTAGGACAAAACAACAAAATTCTAACACCGTATTTTGATTGTTATTACATTTGTGTCATGAATTTTTTAAAATTTAGATTTTTCTTGAAAAATGTATGATGTTCCCCCTTTAAGATGCTTGCAATTTTCCCTGATCCGATTTTTCCATTTTAACACTAATTCTCTTATCAAATGAAAACTAAAAAGCAAAGAATAAAATCTGTTATCAAGCAACCATTCACCTCCAAGGAACCTTAACCTCTCTGTTTGATGTAACACAAGCTTATAAAATAAACCTTGCAGTATGTGTTCCTTTGTGCAATTTAGCTGTCCTGATGGCCACAGCGCCTGACAATAACAGCAGTCACTTTCCCGCAAAAACTACTGTAACTGCCATTCCCTCCCTTAATATCTGAAAATTTATGTCTATAAAAAGACATGCAAATTCAAAGTAAACTACAAAACAGAAAACAGGTGGTGAAAAAATCGTTCCTCAAACGGGACTCGAACCCAGGGTCTCTGGTTTACCGTACTAGGGCTCTAACCACTGAGCTATCGAGGACACACGGTTAGGAATCAATATTTCACCATATACATGTACCTGTACCCGGTTACATAAAAATCACATGTGAAAATGCTGAAAGAGAATAGACACAAAAAAGCATTAGACGAAACCTTTCAAGGCTAGAACATTACAATAATACAATCTTTGAAAAATTCTAAAAGTAAAAAAATGTATAAGGCCAAAAAAATAGTTTTCTATTGCATGCTCTAAACAAAATAGAGTAGGTCGGTAGGCATTTTTTTGTTTTTTTGTTTGTTTGTTTTTTCATAAAAAGTTTTAGGGTCGGCCCCTTAAAAATAGGGTTGGTCGGGCCACCAGAAACACAGGCGGGCTTTTTTTTTGGCCTAAAAATCTGTATAAAATATATTGTTCACAATCCCAATCCAAAAACAGCATATACTGCAAAACAAAATGTAACTGTACTGTACATACAACAACAACACAACAAATAACACCACAATACCCAATCACGGATACCAGGTCTTGAAGCCTTTGCGAACAATACAGACACGTTATATCAGATGAGGAAAACATTATCAACAAGAGCACTGTCTAGCGCGGCATATACGCCCATCATTTCATTGTTGTAGACCTAATATATTGCAAGTTATTGGCAAGGTTAAGTTCCATGTTAAACCTCTTTCAAAGAGAAATAATTAAAAAATATGAAATTGAAAGTTATTGGCCTTTATCAGATGCATTTATTGGATCATGTTGAAGATGTGTACAAAGTTTCAGTACTGTAGAGTTATACTTTGAAAGTTATTTTAGCCACAATCAGATGTCAGGTAAAAGTTAAAGTAGCTATCCCGCCAACAAAAACCAAATTTTACAACATATATTATGTACTCCAATTCTAAACCTACTGACAACCTAAACCTACTCCTAAACTGGAGGATCAAATAAAGAGTTACCAACTCGTAATTCATTTTATGCATATTCAAAAACGGGTGTTTTAAGAACCGTGAAAAATCCTATAAATTTAATCGGCACATATTCATTAGTATATGACCCGAACACCTGGATAGACTTTTGATACTAGTAAATGGTTTTGTAGCATAATTTTGCCATTATTGGGCACGTTAGTTTCTTTAATGGACAGACAAGACATAATACCCTATGGGCAGGGTTCGACACTAACGCTAGTCCGCTAGTCCTGTGCCCACCTGTTTTTCAGGAGGACTACCTAAAGTGAAAGTTGGCTAGTCCGTCGGACTAGTAATTTTTCGAGCCCCATTATAGATATTACGGCCGTAAAATACACATTCCTAATATAGGGCCGGGGTCACTTGATTAGGCGAAGTCGCTTAAAACGTCGCTATGATTTGGCTGACTTCGCTTTTCTATCCATGTGGGGCGAAATTTGAGTCGCCATCATTTTCGGGTGATTTTCGGCAATTTCAAATGTGATTAACCTCATAATTAACAAAACCCTCTAAATTACAGGATCAGCTCGTGTTTCACAAGTACCTTATTTAACCCCATTACCATTAAATAACAACCCGACTCTTATCTTATCAGGGCAATAGCCTAGTTATCGATCATTATCGGTGTGCCTGAGGTGAGATGTGAATATAACCGACATGTTTGCTCGTTAGACGATCACGTGATTAGATCATGTGGGGATCATGTGCGCATTCTATTTAAGTCAATCAAAGCCGTCGTATTTTTCCGTTTGGTGAATAATTAAAAATCGTACTACAAACTACTACGCAAGGGCGGGGTTATGATTAGACGAGATACTTTGAAAATGATTTCTCCAGCGATAAATAAATTTAAAAGGCGGTTATAATTGTATGATTGACATCGGCACAGTGAGTTGTAAAGAACCTTTGCGGCGGTCGTCAATAAGCAAAAGTGCAAACTTCTATTGTGTGTTTTATCGATGGCTAATTAGGAAATAAAGAAATGTGTTTGGTATAAAGTGAGTTTGTTTGTGATTGCTCTATAGACGAGAGAAATCAACGGAAATGTATTGAATCCTACGATTAGTCATAGCCATCAATAACTTATCTATGTCTATGGATTAGCAGGGAGTAAGTATATAGGGAGGAGAAACAGATCGTTTTGCCGTTTTATGTTGTCGCGCGTGTTTCACTACTGCGTGAAAATGACTACTTCCGGTTGTTTCGCGCGTGTGTGAAAAACAGCAAATTCTTATAAATTATTACACTTACAAACTCGATAAAGGTGCAAAATGTAAACATAAGTATTATTTAATCACATTGTGTCCTCTGATACAGAGCGTGTATTTGTATGCATGTATAAAAGCACATTACTAGACGGTTCCGTTAAAATTAAAAATGGTATGGAGCTATTGCAAACGAGATACAAAGTATGGGTTATATTAGGCATTAATAATAACAAAAAGTGAATAGTAGACATATTTATCTTTGTCAAGAAGGTAATTTCGTGATGTTGATTATAACAGAAAGCCGTAAAAAAGAGGCTGTAAAAACTGCCTAATTTGCGAGGTTGGCTGAAATTTTAACTTTTCAAATTTAACGCGCTTATGATCGATTTACCTGTATCGATAAAATAGTAAATGGCGGCGTTCAAGCGCGACAGCATAAATCGATAAACTAGAGCGTTTATGAACCCGTTTCTCATCCCTGTATACTTACTCCCTGGGATAAGGTAATGATTTTGTGTTTTGTTACTCAATGCGGGTATGACTGAAAAATAAGTTTGGGGTAATTGTCGAATAATTAGTATTTTTCAATAAAAATGAAACGAAGACCAGAATAATATTGCATTCGATCAACATTTGTCGAGTTGGTTAGGGTTGAAAATGCATCTAAATCTGATGAAAGTCTGCCTGGGGAGAAACTGAAAAAGAATTAATAAGTTTTATGATTTCAGTTGGTATCTTCAAGACGAAAAGGGTTTTTGGCACTGTTCACTTTGAAGTTTGTCTCCTGTTATACACCTGTTTTTTTTGTTGCTAAATACACCGTTTTTTGGAAGGACCATCTAGTTCTCAGGAGGACTACTAGATTTTTAAAGTCACTAGTCCTGCGGACTACCCGTTTAAAAAAGTTAGTTTCGAACCCTGATGGGCGTATAAAAAGCAACCCATCAGTATGAAATATACCGACCAATGCCGAGCGTCAACAGAGGACATTAATAAAAAAAATTATTCTTCACTTTTGAAACTTTGTGGCAGACTGCCTAAAATAGGACCAAAAATGGTTTGAAACCAAACACCAAATTGTAAACATGTGGAACAATCATTCTTAAATCATTCTTAAAGTTGAAATTCACATCAATTGTTACAAAAAGTTGCGAATTCCTTTAAAGGGACACACGGCAATCTTGATTTTTTAAAAACCCACGGCGTCCCGTTAGTTTTTCTCTTAACTTACATTTGTTCAATCATTAATAATAATTATTAAAATAGTTTAAGGCAAATTATTACTAACTTTTTATAATATTGCACCAATAATATATTTAAAAACTTGGTAAAATAGTGAAGAAAATTGAATATCTCAATTTTTTCTTTAATTATATGCAAGCAGTTTTAAAGTCAAAATGACACAGGATAAGTAAATCGAAGAGAAATTTTAATATCTGAATAAAACTCAAGATTGCCATGTGTCCCTTTAAAATGGATGAGATGGAAGTTTGTTCCCGTATTTATTTTTCTCCCCAACTGTTCACTGGACAAAATGGCTTAAGTCTAAAACAACTATATGCTATTGGTCAAAGAGGCTTCAAAACCAGTATTTCTATAAACTGCGTTATTGGTCAAAGGTCCTGTATAGCTACATTCTGATCAACAGACAGTGAACCACCTTAATGGCGTCCACACTGCTTGAACGCATCACGTCCTCGTAATAAATGTCATACTGCTTGTGCAGTAAAGGCAGCTCATGCTTCCTTACAAAATACTGCAGATGTGCTGAAATTCGAACCTGAAAAATTGAGACATCAAGAAGCAGAATGTAACATAATCGATGAACTCAAGTATTTTATGCCTCCTTTAATCGAGCCTGAAACATCGAGAAATCAAAATGATGAATTAGCACAACCGATGTACTTAAACTTGTGCTCCATGCCACTTTCAAAAGCACCAAAAATAGACTTTGTTTCTGAAAAAGATGGCATTACTCTTTCCATATATGATCAGCTAACAATAGAATTGTTGAGATGAGTTAAGATTTTTTGCCATTTCCTGTCGTTTGACTCGACTACAGACTTCTTAACGGGAATGTAGGCATATAGCAAAACAATCTTTATTTAATATCGACATTTCTAAAAACTTGGGTGAAAAAAAACGGTGAAAGATAGCTCCAAAAGCTGATGTTCATTTTAAACAGTTTAAACTGGACATCATGCATAGGTAGGGTGGTACTCTTTTGCCATATAACATGCTGTTTCTACATGTGAAACACATATAAACAACTAGGTTACTCCAGTGACACAGTCATACTGATTTAAACCAAAACCAGGCTGAATTACTGTTTTACATCGTAGAATAGTATCTATGTCATTGTTTACAAAAGTAGCCTTCCTCGAGGTCAGTTTTCACTATCATTTGTAAATATTTTTGCAATTTTTTTAAGAAACAAGATTGCCATTTGTCTCTTTAACAGCACCTCTTAACATATTTACATCACAAATGCCCGGATATTCAGACACTGGTCTGCATCGACTGAATACAAGTATGTAAAACCAGACTGGACTATCGTTTTACATCATAGATATTGTCATTCTTTACAATAGGCGGCACCTCGTGGTCATTTTTTGCTATGATTTGCAAATATGTATTGGCTTTTTTTTAAGGAAAAAGATTGCCGCACGTAATGTACTGACACCACACATACATGATTATGTACTGATGACGAGGTATAATATATATAATAATACGTTACATGTTTTGAGAATCCAAACTCTATAAACACAGTACAAACAGTTTTAACCAGCCAGGCCAAACGCCATGACCATCTCATAATTCATTTTATGCACATTCAATCACAAGTATTTTAAGAACACGTGAATAAACCTATACTTTTAATCTACATTATTATAGACCTTCACCTAGACAGATTTTTGATAAACGGTTTTGTAGTGTAATTTTGCCGTTATCTTCAATAAAAAAGTATTGTTTCCTGAAATGGGCTCAAAAAACATAAAATTCTTCTATTCTACATTAGTTTAAAACCAAAAACATTTTCCCTCAATATCACTATTGGTGGGTGAGGTAACATTGGGTTATTTAAATGGATATTCAGAAAGATGACAGGAAACAACGCATTTTTTTACTGGACCATAAGTCCGTAAAAAACAATATATTTATGAGTGAACACTAATGTAACTATATCAGGGCTCGAATTTAGCACTCGCAAACTCGCAAAATGCGAGTTAATCGTCAGAAAAAGACAGTTCTCTTCAACCGAGGGGCGTCCGTGGCCGAGTGGTTAACGTCTCTGACTTGAAATCACTTGCCCCTCACCGCTGTAGGTTCGATCCCTCAGGGGCCTAGGAATCTTTATGTGAGGAAGCTATCCAGCTGGCTTGCGGAACGTCGGTGGTTCTACCCAGGTGCCCGCCCGTGCACGAAAATTGCCTGGAGGGGCACCTGGGGTCTTCCTCCACCAATGGAAGCTGGAAAGTCGCCATATGACCTTAGCTGTCGGTGCGACTATAAAATCCAATTCAATCAATCAATCTCTTCAACCGACATAATTAGGCCACCCATAATCCTTGGCCATGTATGTACCTTTTAACAAGGCGGCACTGACAAAAGGTTTAAGACCCGGAATTCTTTACAGGTTACAACGATTAATTAAAAATATAATTTTAATTTCCAGTATAATAATTACTAATCGAATTTTATGTTCAGTCGCCGCGAAGCCGGTAATAGGAACCGCCATATAAATATCGTGACCCAGTATACATTATCCGGGCATTTGAATTTTCCGAAAAAACAAAAGTAAAATTGTCTTCAGCTTCGATTTTTTAAAAGTTATTGAATAATAATGCATTAAAATGACTGCAATAAGAAAAAGTTGCACCTTTTACCTGTGCAGTTTCGACTTGGCAAACTCCGAGTTTGTCTATGCGAAGTAAGTACGCCGAGAGCTTTTCGCGTAGCTGATTCCCACGCCGAGTAGTTTTATCATCCAAACTCCGCGTAAGCAGGCGATTTTTACATTCCTCACTCGGCGTGAAAGAGTAAATTGTGGGTTTCGCGTGAGCTGTACTGTCCAGGTAAATATTTATAAGTTATGCACAGAAATGTCTTATTAAAAAGAGAAAAAAGTGCAAGTAAGAATGCATTTTTGCGAGTTGAAAATACCTGCACTCGCAAAAAAAAGCAAGTGGGTAAAAAAGTTAATTTCTACCCCTGTATATATAAACAAAGAAACAGATACATTAGTTTTGTATTCACCCCTCAAATCATCTCCACGTACCTCCAGCTTATCCTGAGTAAAAGCTGCAATTCTGCTTAAACTGACATGATGCGAGTCCGCTCTGAACTTCTTAAACTCGTAATCGGGACCAATGAAATGTTTTCCCGAAGAATACACCTTGGTCATGTCGACTTTACCCGTGGACTTCTGCCGCGCAAATGCATACTGCAAAATAACATCACGATAATAAACAGACAAATTTACGCGTAAAATGAAATTAATGTCAACGCTACAAAAGTAGGGAGACTACAATTAAACGATACAAAAGAAGGGACCTAAATGCAATATATGAGAACTCCATGCCTTGTTGTTGCAGAGAAAAATATTGTTTAAGTTTTTCCCTATACAGTCTATGTAAAAGTTAAACATGTGACACCTGGGGCAGTGTTATTTTTCCTTATATAATTAAGTGGTAACAAATAAAACACTATAACATAGTGAAACTTTAAACAGAATAAGGGGGAATGACATACTATAAGAAAATGTATACAAAGCATTTAAAGATACAATATTGTTTCACTTTGATGAAAAATTCCCAATTAGGCAGAACAACGTGAATTTCCCCAATTGAATGGGTACCGGTATCACTCCCAAAAGGGTGACAAAAAAAATCTCTGCGCGGCGAGGCCAAATCTGACCCCAGGGTCACCAATTCGAAAAATTTAGTCAAAAGATCAAAGGATTAAGCTACAGTACATGCAAAATATTAGACCTCTATCTCCTTTAGTTCCGGAGAAGTTTTTTTTAAAGATATTCCAGTAAATCTGTGACCCCCGGGGCGGGGCTATTAAATTTAGAGCTACTATTAGGGGAAATATGGTAATAATGGAGGTTTGTATTAAAGACACATTTCCCAACTGAATGTAGTCGTTGAAAAATCATGTATAGCATGCTTTTTAACTGCTTACTTCACGCTGACTGATTACCACAGAGACATTATATTAAGGCCCCATCACAGTTTTTTTCATGGATAGCATGCTTTTTAACTGCTTACTTCACGCTGACTGATTACCACAGAGACATTATATTGAGGCCCCATCACAGTTTTTTTCTTTTCATTTACTATTACCTTAGTTTTTGATAAAAAATATATTGTAACTAAAAAGACTAAATTGTTTATTATGGGGAAGCATATAGTCGCCGCTTTTACCGTCCGTCCGTGTGTGCATCCGTGCGTCACACTTTTTGTCCGGAGCACAACTCAAAAAGTATGCTTGAATCAAGTTTGTGTGAATGATTAGGACAATGAGACGGAGTGCAGTTCATATGAACCATAACTCTAACTTCACTACTTTTTTAATTATCTCCCTTTTTGAAAAATCTTACCGGAGCATTATAGAGTTCCGTACAGATTCATTTTAATAAGGAAGCACTCACACTAAACATTACTTTTTTCTGTGTAACTTTCACATTGAGCCTTCGGCTCAGGTGATCAAAAACACTGACAGATGACAACGATTTTTGAATTTTGAAGTCCCGATCAGTTTCTTGCATTTGAGATTTACTAAAACATGGCAGAGAAGTAACTGATAATAGAGTATATTGTGCTAAAAATACAAAAACTATTAATTGTTAACACGGGTCTTTTAAAAAAATCCATATTTACATAGTTGTTTTAACATATATACAAGTGCACATAAAATGCAAAACGGTTATAATTTTTACTACATTATTATACACTCTTTATGGGACGGGCCTCATCCTTGGACAACAAACTAATAATCTCAATTTACTTGTGCAAATGTATTTCTAACAGCGACTTACAGTTACCTATAGAATTTCTCTCCCGCCACCCCCGCCACCCCAAATACAATAGGCTCGAAATGTGTCTTTAACAGTATTTAACAAACTTTAACTTACCTCGTAATATTCCACTGTCCCGAAGCTCATGGGTAGCACAATGACCAGGATACCTCCTACAACAGCCACTACTCCAATTATACCCTTAAGCAGGAAGGATTCATCCCCCATTTTCCTGAAAATTCTGTAAATAATAAGGAGTTTAATGAGAGTGGATATTAAATGGAATTTATTTTTTATGACTATTAAATATTATTTCATATTAATTATAATATACGTTCTAAAAATAAAATGATTTATGACTGACAGTTCATTATTTACATGGTATATTATATACAAAAGTATAGGTATATTATGTCAGACATCATGTTGAGAGGTTTACACAATATATGACGCCATTTAGTCTCATTTATTTGATATCTGGGATGCATTTTTTACATACGGACATTTATAGATGCACCCCTTGACATCTCATTGCGTTTGACCAAAAAACGTGTGGACAATTTCAGACTGTGTGTATACGTTTCTTGTATGACGTAATTGCACTGACACATGTTTTGCCGTTCAAACAATGCATAGTACCTAGATTTAAACTAATGTATTCAGGGGACGAAATATATTTTACTGTATACTTGTCCTGTAGGACGAGTGGCACTGACATGTTTTTCGTCCTTATAGGATGTTTACTCGTCCTGCTCTGATTGTAAAAGTTCATAGGTCAAAAAAGTCAGATACCATCATTTAACACTATTATATATAAATAAAACAAAGGGAAACATCATAATGTGTTGTTTTTTTCTTTATATAAATCAATGAAAATTATGAAACTTTGACCAGTATTATAGATGACTATATTCATGTTCATATTCTATAGTTCACTACAGTCTGATCATGGTCATTACAGTTTCACTGGCATTGTATATATTTTCCCGGTTTTCCTGCGAAAAATTCCCCTCTTAAAAAGTTTTTTTTTTATTAGAAATGTTAAACTCCAATACAGGAAAACAGCATACTTTTTGTAATACCTCTTCCTGAAGGCCCTGGCCCCAGTCACCTAAAAGCTGACTACTGCCCTTAAAGATTTTCCCCGTGAAAGTGTTATTTGTATAACATCAAATACTGTAACGTTCGTGCTCCATGAAATTAGAATGGGAGCTGCATTTTAGAATGTCCCAAAACGGAAATGTGTCGAATTGCATTTTATCCCCTAATAAACAGAGTTGCAACTATTTACTGCATTTAATCGCTTAATAAACTATGTAAGGCCAAATAAAATTATACCTGTGTTTACTGTAACATTGCTGAAAAAAATAGGGTAGGTAGGTAGGCATTTTATTTTTTTATGGCGAAGTTACATTTAAGGTGGCGATGAGGTTTGATGAATGGGAATATCTGGTATTTTAAAAACTACAATAGATAACAAAATGAAATTGTGTATGTTTTATTGTTTTACAAAAGGCCTGGCAACAACTGGCTCTTTTGCCAAACACTGGCAATTATTGCAAAGGTATAAAACAGTTTTAATTTTTTTCCGCAAGTCCGGTTCAAGAGGGTCAGCTCAAACAATCAACAATCGATTCTTTATGGACAGTGCACGCCATAACATTAAGCGCTTCCATGTGCTGGCATTTTTGAAACTGTACAGCCTAAACAGCACTGGGAGACGCCATTTTGACTGTTTTATACCAGTCCTCTTTACACGCTGTCAAAACCGCATTGCGAGATTGAAAATTGCACCGTGATCGTGGAAACAGTAATATTTTTCAAATTTATTTTTTTTCTTCAAAATTATTTCAGGAGTCTGGGGTGTTTTCAAAGGGTCGGTCGGGTTACAGTAAACTCAGGTATAATTTTATTTAGCCTAAGAACTATTTTCTTCGTTGTTTTTTTTCTACTAAAATGTTCTCGTCCCCACGGACAACTGATTCATGGGTTTCACTCGTCCGGATTCGAATTTCACTCGTCAATATGAGCGGACGAGTGGAATTTTCTTGCCCTGGTATTTCATATCAAAATGTTTTTCGTATTAAAATTTTAGTGTGAAATGGATAACAAATGATTATTCTTCACTTTAGGTAAGTTGTACACTTATAAAATCAGTGTTTCAGTTTAAATGGACTGTTTATTTCTAGCACAGAGAATCTCTGCGGAAAATCCACGGACTGCACACATAAAAAGTCAAACGCGTATGCACGTCGGAGGACGGCGCATATCAAAAATTGCCTCACCATTCGTAGACGTGTATTTTATGCACTATAGACTTCACTGAGATTTAATCCAGATTTTATCCCTATGCATATATATGCACATTTCATATGCAACTGAAGCACATTATGAAGGTTTCCATTTGTATTTGGATTAACACCAAAATTACTCCACTAGATCGCCTACAGTCCCTGCACCTGTGTATCATCTCTGCCACACCCATTTTTGTGTGGAAAATATATGCTTCAGTCTGGATAGGTTGAGGTTAACGAATAAGTCAAACTTATTAAGATTAGCGTAAAAATATATTTTTTTTACATATCAGTAAAAAACACAGACTTTGTGAACCAGGGTGTGTAAAATTCCACTCGCCCGCTCGCCATGGCGAGTGGTACTGCCGTTCGGGCGAGGAAGAATTTAGCTGTACTTGTCTGACAGGGCGAGTGACTTTTTACAGTAAAAATAATAAACGCATGTTTAAAACTTTTTGAGTAAGAAAACGACTGAAATAAGATTGAAATTAACCGGAAATGAGATTAGCAAGTGCTCGTCCCTTGCTAGGCAATTATGGTAGACCGAGTTTCATTGTGTTTCTTTGCTGAAAAATCGATATACATATGCCACAATGAAGGTAAGCTGGTAACTGGTAAGCAGTATGAAGTTCATGCCGGTGCATTTGTTTACATCGACACCGGCTACCGGCTATTCATAAGCTTTCACATCCAGTCAACTTCCAGTAGGTTGAGATATTCAGTAGTGTGAAAATTAAAGAGGGTTTTACCTCGGACTTTATCCCCAATCTCTATAATGAAAAATTGAAATATTAGACCATGATTAATCCATATTGGTGTTTTAAAATCAGACAACACCAAAAGAAGATACATCGATGTGCGCAAAAATATAGAGCTTTAATATATATTATCATGACAAACTAGTTTTATAAAGGGCTAAAGTCAGTTTGAGCACCAACGATAAACACCGAGGTTTACCCCCTACCAGATTGTGGAGAGTCTTTTATTTGATTGATCACTGATTGGTTAAATCATCTTTGATGATGTCATGCGAAAGTTATGAAACGCGCGAATATGGTAAAAACAAACTCATTTTATCGTTTTTTTCCCCAAAAAATTGGACGAATAAAAGTGGTAACATTCATGAAAAGAATTTATAGTTTTGAATCTTCATTGTAACACGTTGTAAATTGCATTTAGGTAACGGGCAAGTGGAAAGTTGTTAAGGGTGAGTAGCTTATTCCATCTACTAGGTCCCTACGGGGGCGACGCGACTTCTAAAATAATTTTACATCCCTGTGAACCTTAGCCCGAAGTTAGCAGTGTTTTTTCATGCCTAATTTGGGGCCGAATATCACAATCTGAAAAAAAAAAAAAAAAAAATTTGTTTAGTGGTTATACAGACCAGTTAGGATACTAGTCTTAATATACGCTGGTGTTTAAAGCTAGTCTGTATTTACCAAAAACAAAACTTAAAACCAAGGGATATTAAACTGTGAAATTTAAGGTTCGTCAATGTTCTGAATTGACTTTCCAGTGGGTGGGGGTATTAGGTGTTGAAACCCTAAATAACTAGACAGTCTTGAAAATATGAACACACCTCTCATATTAAACTTTGAGTATAATTCACTTTAGTCATAAGGAAAAATGTCAATATGTGGGTACTTAATTAGCGTGAACAAAAACAATAGGGTAAAGGGACTTCCCTGCAAACAATATAATTACTGAACAAAATAATTGTTTTTTTGGCTTAGATAAAATGTATAGACAATGATTAACAATATGTTAAGAGTATAAGTCGAAATTCAAACCAGTTTTGCAGAAAAAAGTAAAATAACTTCGTTGACACGTTGAAGTTTTTTTCGGCCATATTTTTCATTCATAAAAGGTATGTAAACAAAAGTGGAACGTGGGATTATTGCCCTAAATTGGTGTGAGAGTCCATCTATGCAGCTACAGAACATATATGTGAATCTTGAACATTACCCTAAGTAGATTGTTAAAACATTTGAAGACAAATCAAATCACTTGTCAGGTAATCATGGATGTCGAGTTAAAAGATTTTACGTTTTCTTGTTGTATTTTCAATGCTTCACCTCGCTGAAACGAAATATGACCGATTAACCGATTACGATTCCTACGCCTATTCATTTTTTAACGATGCATACTAGGGAAATCCGAATCGAATTTTCGAATTTATATATTACAAATTGTATTTTTTCATTTTAAACAATATTCTTATCATTTGTGTTATAAATGTTGCAAGAAAACGAAGAGAAATGAACCCTTGCCGTTATAAATACTAAAAATAAGAAATAAAAATGGCACTACTTTATGCAATTGTAGGTGTTATAAGGCATTCGTCGTGAAAACTCGGATAATACCGACTACGTTCGGAATCATAACTTCATAGAAATAATCGAGATGTTGCGAATGAGAAGTTTCCCGGGAAATTAGAAAGTAACAATATTTTATATGCCAAATTAACTGATTTTATAATGTTTCGAGGCTTATCTCTCTCAAGAAATAACATATTTAAGAAGAAACAATACATTTTCCCCACGCACCTGTTATAAACTGTTCAGATCACAGGAACTGGTCACTTTTAATTTTTGGCCTTCTATATTATAATTGTCTATAAAGGACTTTAATGGGAAATTTTGGAAAATGCTGGTGTTCTTTTTCAGAGGTCAAGCAGACGTTCGAATACAATCTCAGTTACATGCACACTATATACTAACATGTGCAGAAATTAAATTTCCTATCCAACTATACCTTTCTTCCTACGATCCCTGTGTAAATTCGCTGAGATATCCGAGTTCAAAGTCACCAAAGTGCAATTTCAGGCTACTCGTCGTTTGTTTATGTCCCCCTATGTAAACAAATGAAATTTACCGAAAATCAGGTGTCCGTTAATTTCCGTTAATTTCGGCGCAGTATTCCAGCTTCAAATCACAACCAATTCACTAAGTAAAGCATCGATACGTAATAAATCCATATTTTATCAGTTTGCATAGTCCGTATCACGAGAAAGTCACACAACAACGAGTATTTCGACCACTTGTTATCGGCACTAGCAGACTTTACAAATGAAACCGGCCATTTTCAAATGAATTACGGGGCCGAATGACGTCATAATGCGAACCTAACAGCTATGGGTAAAAAAAATACTTTTAAATTATTCTTTGAATATATTATTAAATACGCTTGTGCTTATCCCTAACACTATTATTGGATTATAATAGTGTTATGGATAAGCACTAACGTATTTACACTAATATATTCAAGAATAATATTAAAAAGTAAAAATACTTACCATAGCTGTTGGATTCGCATTATGACGTCATTCGGCCCCGTAATTCATTTGAAAATGGCGGTTTCATTTGTAAAGTCTGCTAGTGCGATAACAAGTGGCGAAATACTCGTGTTGTGTGACTTTCTCGTCGATACGGACTATGCAAAACTGATAAAATATGGATTTATTTACGTATCGATGCTTTACTTTAGTGAATTGGTTGTGATTTGAAGCTGGAATACTGCGCCGAAATTAACGGAATTAACGGACACCTGATTTTCGGTAAATTTCATTTGTTTACATAGGGGACATAAACAAACGACGAGTAGCCTGAAATTGCACTTGGTGACTTTGAACTCGGATATCTCAGCGAATTTACAAGGGATCCGTAGGAAGAAAGGTATTGTTGGATAGGAAATTTATTTCTGCACATGTTAGTATATAGTGTGCATTGTAACTGAGATTGTTTTCGAACGTCTGCTTGACCTCTGAAAAGAACACCAGCATTTTCCAAAATTTCCCATTAAAGTCCTTTATAGACAATTATTAATAATAGAAGGCAAAAATTAAAAGTGACCAGTTCCTGTGGTTCAGATCTATCAGAATACAGTCGCAATAGGGGATCGTTCATGAGGTAAACAAATGTTTGTAATACCGTTCATTCAATAATCATTGTTAGTATTAGTAGTAGTAGTAAATCTCGTGCAAATAGTATAATTTAAAAGTGATTTGCACTACTTTTGAGGGATAAAACACGGTGCAGAATATTCATTGAATTGGCATAGATGGTGTTATGAAATTCTGTTTTTATTAACTTGCTGTTATTTAATTTTTTCAATTTTATTCTTACATATTGTAAACAACATACTGAACTATGGATGTGTGTATTCACTTTCAATAAAAAAGGAAAAGAAGTCAATGATTGGATGCACCCGAGGTAATGAAAATCAAAAATACAATCTCATTTTTTGAACGAGGCTATCCGCACGACCGTCGTGCCGATTATTTTCTTTATCCAGCACGACACGTCGTAGCCGATTATTTTCTTATTCCGCTACGACCGTCGTGCCGATTATTTTCTTTATCCGCACGACCGTCGTGCCGATTATTTTCTGTATCCGCACGACCGTCGTGCCGATTATTTTCTTTATCCGCCACGACCGTCGTGGGAATAAAGAAAACTGATCGGCCACGACTATAGTATTGTTCGGCACGACTGTAAACGGAAACGTAAAGTGTGTTTACAAAACTCGTAAATGTATACAAAACAAATAAAATACTTAGGGAACAGTTACATTGTGTAAAATTATGGGTAAATTGTGTTTTGAATGAAAAACAAGAATCTTGTACAGTATTTTCCGAAAGGTCCGTATAGGATATACAAGTAAATAACTTATACAGTATGTATAGAACATACTTGCCATTATGGCATATGGAATTCACATGTATACATAATAAAAAAACATTATAAGATTGGAAAGGGTGTGTGTGTGTGTGCGGCAGCGCGGGTGCGTGTTGTTGTACGCTGTGCGTGCGTTGGTGGAACTTGCTGACATCTATATGAACTGGGACGATTAAAGACAGTCAGGGTTTGCCAAATTGCCAGGCTCATCACCGCAATCAATCCCCTAATCATCCTACTTGATTTTGTCTTCTGTTTAATTATTGAAGATGGGCTATGAAAGAGACTCAATACTGAACTTAGTTTATATTTATTGGAATAACAAGGCCATGGCTTCAGCATAATATAACAAGAAACATAATGCCGCACTAACAAATGTGCAGTCACGATATTTATAACAATTGAAAAATGGTCATAGCTCCGACCAAGTTTTGAAGTGAATGAAAACTGTACTCAATGAACCCTGGGACCAGATGTTCACAAAGCCCAGGATATTTAAAATTTAGTTGCTTTCCCTTCAAATGTTCTCGTAAAATAATTACTACACACTGCTGTGACCAGCGACATACTGCCACATTTCCACAAGTGGTGACAGAGGCACCACGAGAGGGCACCGCCATTAAAATGGGGGAAGCAGAGCACAGCAGTGAAAAGAACAAGTCAGTCCTCAAATGGAGGTATGGCTGACGCACTTCACAATCGAAGCGATTTGTCTCGCCAACAACAACATTCATCATATGACCCAAATATGGTCGACAACATTCAACAAATGACCCAAATATGGTCATTTATAACATTAACAGTCACCCAAAAGTGGCTTGCAACCCAAATTGGTTAGCATACAAAATTGCCAAAATACAAATAAATTTATTTTCAACAACAAAATGGGTTATGACTCAAACTGGGTAAAGCACTATATTGCCAACCACATAGTAACCCATAAGGGGTTAACTTAAAAGTTTAAAATTGACGAAGGATAAGCAGATAACCTTATATAGAGGTTATACATATATGCCAAAAAAGTGACTGCACATCAACAATAATTTTAAATCATGTTATTAAAGCCACGGGCTGTTTTCAGAAACTAAAGACGAATTTCTGGCATCTGTACTTCAACAATTTCGGGATATCTAATATATCCACCATTCATTCGGAAAACCTCTGTTGCAACTTGACTATATACTCTAATCCTGACTTTGTCCAAAGCTTTATGGGACTTTTCATTTCCATAATATAAGCGTGGTAAAATCTGCGACCAAACAATCTTAACTTCAGAAATCAAGTCGTTTATGTCATGTAGTGTTTTAATAATACTTTTCCTTAATTTATCTGAGGGTACTTGACCAATGTCATTGCCTCCCACATGCAATACCAATATATGTGGGTGGTCCTCAAGAGATAACAACTTTAATGTCTTCAACACTTGGCACCAAGTCATTGAAGTGAATTTAAGATACACATCACCATGCATAGAAGTAAATTTATAGTCGGTAGTAACGAATTATGTGTTTCAACAAAAAAATCTGTTTCAATGTTCATTCTGTTCCATAATGGCATCCAACCACAGGCAGACACCTCTGCAACCCATTAATTAAATTCAAAGTTACAATTAACTTTAGCTTTTGAATGACCACCTATGTAAATAATTATTTATCCAAGAAGACTATATAGGACTAAAGCATTTCCAAATTTACAAATACATTCTATTATGTCCTTTGACTATAAACTAGGAATATGTATCCTTTTCAAGTAAACTAACCCACGTGTTAAAGGTTGAATGCAAAACTATTGCATCTTCATATATATGAAGGAGACGCAATTGCGATTGACTTTGACTGAATGCCAGTGAAAACCTCATTTAAAGCAGCCACCAACAACAGCTACATTGTACAAGGTATATACATCGGTTCCAAAGCCACTGATGACAAGGTATATATATATAACATACACATTTTGAGTAATCCAAACTCTATAGCCACAATATAAACGGCTTAAGCCAGCCAAGCTTAACCCTAAAGCTGGTTGAAATGTCACCAACTCACAACCCACTCCACGCACATTCAATCACGGGTATTTTAAGAACCCGTGAATAACAAAAACCCTCAATGGGCACATACCCCTCACCACATGACCTGAACATCTGGATAGTGTTGACAAATATTTCTATTTTGTGCCTTCAAGAACACCTTACTTGGTTTATGAATGCCTCCCTTTATTCGGAGATAGTTATTAAAAGGAGGTTTAAAGGTGTTATATATATAATTGATGTGACAAGTGTAAATTTGGGCCATGCATAGAACGAGTCATGCATAGAACAGTTTTACTTCGAGTATAGAAGTGCTTATTATAGTTTAGTGACCATGCACAGAACTCAGTGCTATATATAGGGGCAAACCCAACTGGAATAATACATTCATTACGTCATATCGGTTAAAAGGCGGAGGGACAATAAACCTGTGCACTACACCCACCCACACACACACACAAATTAAATAGATACCGGTGCCATTTGATATGCCTTGTTTAACAATGACAGGATAAAATTAATGATACTCATCGAACCAATGGAATAGCCATGAAATAAACCATATGAAAATGTCTTCTGTTTAAATAGTTTCATTTTACATATATATCATCGAAAGATAGATATTTAGGTGAAAATGTGGCAAAACAAATAAACACACAAACTACGTATGAACAGTAAACACGTTTATTGAGCAATCAGCACTGAGATTACAATACAAACTACTTCTAAACTATTTGGGGGATACAAGAGAAAAAGAGAAGAACATGTATACAAAAATACATAGCCCCTATATGACGACATAGCCTATAAGAAAAAATAACAATAGCTATCGCAACGTAATTATTTGCTATATCTAGACCTCAACTCCGAAGTGACAATCTTTTAAAACCGCCAACCCGCCAACAACAGGCACATTTTAAAATACAAAATCATTCTTCCAAACTCTATCCATGTGTTGAGGTCATAAAATAATTAAGTTGTACCGATTAAAAGCCTATTTGATGTATACTTAAAATACATGTAATTAAGTATACGTGAAATGAATTTAGAGTTGATCATTCTTAATTCGACGCACAGGACAGTTTTGCGGTTTGGCCTGGCTGGTTAAAGCCGTTTATATTGTATCTATAAAGTTAGGATTCTCAAATTATGTAAATATACCTCGTTTTCAGGAGGTTTACAAATATTGTACATTTGTTGTTAAATTTGGTCGTTGTTGGCGGGGTAGCTACTTTAATAAGTGTCTTGCGGGAAGCCGTTTGCTCGTATTGTAAGAAAGAGGTTGTTAATTCATTTATTAATTTACAACAAATTGCAGATAAGTTAATGCCGTAAAATGGTAATATGCTAATTAGTTTGGCATGATTATGTCATACACACGAAACTTAGCACTGTTAATCATGCAAAATTAAATACAAGAAAAGTCACTAGTAAGTAATAAATGACACCAAAAAAGAATTCTGATGGGAATTCTTACATTGTACATTTGGTTATTCCGCCGACAACAGGCAATAACCGTTCTTCCTAACTCTATCCATGTGTTGAGGTTATACAATAATGCACATGTTTGAGAAGAAGTCAAAATATTTTTATGGATACTTAAATACCTGTAATTGAGTATGCGTTAACTGAATTTAGAGTTGGTAACTCATAATTCGACGGACAATAGGGTGGTGGTTTGCCTGGCTGGTTAAAGCGTTGATAATGAGTTCAGATTGGCAACACATATACCTTAGCTTAGAAACGACGTACATTTGTTGTAAAAGTTCCCTGTTGTTGGCAGGATAGCTGTTTTAAAGGGACACATGGCAATCTTGATTTTTTTTAAAAACTAGCGGCGTCCCGTTAGTTTTTCTACGTAAATTGCATTTGTTCAATCATTAATGTTAATTATAAGAATTGTATTAAGCCATTTGTTTTTGCATATTATTATTTTTTGATATTATTGCACCAATAATATATTAAAACTTATAGTACATGTATAATAAGACGAAAGAGTGAATACTTAAAATTTGATTTATTAAAATGTACCCAGGGTAAAAGTAAAAATGAAACTGGATATATAAATCGATACGCCCATTTTAAATACTTCAAGATTGTCGTGTGTCCCATTACTGTAAAATGGGGAGGGGGAGGGGGGGATCTGTCCCATTACTGTAAAATGGGGGGGGGGGGGGGGGGGGGGGGGGAATCAACGCATTTGACCTTTAAATAACCAACGAGCTGAGCAGACTCTATCTGGTGTACTTTGCAACACTGTGACGCCAGAGTGACCGTACTCCAACTTCCTCCATCTGATAGTTGTAGTACGGTATAGTCACGCCTCTTTAGCTACCCTACATTAAACGATTTAATAACTTTGAAATCATCAAAGGAAATGTCACCGAGCATGCTACAACTACCAGATAGAGGAAGTTAGAGTACGGTCACTCTGACGTCACAGCGTTACTATAAGTACACCATGCTACAAAAAAGATAAAGTCTGTCTCAGCTCGTTGGTTATTTAAACATCTCGTTGGGCTACGCCCATCTCGTTGTTTAAATAATCCAACTCGCTGAGACCAGAATATCTATTGCTTAACCAGCATCTCACTAAAAATAGCACGTCAAATTCCATATAAAATAACTTAAACTGAACCGCAACAGCCGGTATAATGTAACCAACAAAAGACACACATTACTCTCAAACTTTAAGAGCATTCTGTGATTACAATGCCATTACTTATAATTACACATTCATGGCTTACTGCTAAGCTTATATAACATTTAGAAGTGTTTAAATGACATGTTAGCAGATAACGAAAAAAGCGTTTCTTATCCGAAAGTTTTGACGAAAGGACATGAATAGAGAATGCCCTACTGATTTCGGGTGTGTGAGTGGGAGGAATAATAATAATAAAAAAAAAACACGCACAGATTTGCCAGAATGTTTCTAAACATAAACATTTGACTAGATACCTACAGTTTAAGTATGAACATTGAAAACGTTGAATAGAAACAATTAAAACAACCACTTATATAAGATCCTCTACATGACACACGTAATCCATTAGAACAAACGTAAATGTGTTTATTACTGCATCTGAAACGGTCATGTGCTCGGGGTATTATTTACAATTCTTGCATACCGGACAAGGATATCCGTCATTTTACCGGGGCTAGATATTTCCATCTCACCCGAGGGTCGAGATAAAATTCACGCGCGCCAATATCCGGTATGCCGGAAAACATGCAAAACGTTAGTAGCTGGCGGCGTCAACGCACAACATGTCTCTGATATGCAAGAAAAAGAATCTATCATAGGTATTCGGTTCAGATAGGGAATTCCAACCCTCGGTATAAGTGTTTTAATCGGAAACTCGGCAGAGCCTCGGTTCGGATAAAAACACTTATACCTCGGGTTGGAAATCCTTATCTTCACCGGATACCCATGAACGATTCTTAATATATTCCTACACTTTTACTTTTAGCTAGAATCTTTATCTGAGTAAATCTTAATAGATTTGCAAGAAGTATCTCAACATGAATATTTGACTGGATCTCTAGATTTTCGTCATTATGCAAATTTTAGCATGTTATCAGTAATTAATACATGAACTCCTCGTTATGACAAAGCGGAACAACGTAACTCATGTATACAGTAATGTAAACAAGCACATACCTTTCGTATTGGATAAAACAAAAACAACTTTGCTAGACCAACACTGAATTTCTCATGAAATAAACACCATCATCTTTTTATTTAGATTTTAGCATGAGTGTTTTGTAATGAATAGAATCTTTCATTGTGTTTATTCTGAAATCTTTGAACATCTTACAATACTGTTGGCCATTTATGAACTTTCGGCTCGTTTTTATTTGCCTTTCTTTAATAATTGTAATGCTAGACAAATTTCGCTTTGCGTCCACATGTGTATTATTTTTATTAATATTTTTTCTGCATACGTTTCAAGGTTCTGAGTATATAGTAATAATAAAATATTATTTATTGTTTTGTCGTGAATATTATATTGGATTTGTTTTCATCTCGAAGTGAGAAAACTGAGACCCAGGCTGCTACTTGTTACTATGAGCGACCTTCTGAAGTCGTATGACACAAAATGGGCATTGCTATATTGGACTTTTAAAACGTCCTTCGACACAGTCCCACACGACAAACTCCTTCACTGGCTACAACCATGCGGAATCAGACGCAGCCTACATATATGGCTATCTTTTTTCTTAAAGGATTTAAGACAAATTATTGTCGTCGTTGAGGGCAGGGCTTTATATGAGGGCAGGGCTTTAATTATCAGCCCAGTTGAGGGCGAGCAGTCGGCCACAGCTCACGTAGTTACGCAGTGGTCACGTAGTTACGCAGAGGTCTCTTATGGGGCCTCTGTTGTTCCTATGCCATATAAACGACCTTCCGAATTCCCGAGTTAGAATATTCTCGGATAATTGTCTTCTAGAGCTTTCGCATTGTTAAGTCTCAACAGGACCGTACCATATTACAAAATGATTTACATAATTTAGAACAATGGGGGTCTAGTTGCAAATCAAATCAAATACAATTTTATATATTGGTCTACATAACATTACATGAAATTCAACACATATCGATACACTGGTCGTGCGGATAAAGAATATTATTCGCACGACCGTCGTGCCGATAAGGAATATTATTCGCACGACCGTCGTGCCGATAAGGAATATAATTCGCACGACCGTCGTGCCGATAATGAATATTATTCGCACGACCGTCGTGCCGATAAGGAAAATAATCGGCACGACTGTCGTGCCGATAGACATTCTCATCTTTTTTATGAATTTCTTTTATTCAAAACACTAGCTATCAAAATGTTTCCTTATACATGTGACACACTATGTCAGCATTGACAGTTGCAAGAAAATTGAAGTTTAAGCAAAAATTGACATTGTATGTTTTACCATACCCCACCCACTTTATACTATTGGCGAACCCTTAAAAGTGAAAAAAGTTTCTTTTTCTTTTGTTATAATATTTCACAATTTTCACGATTTCTAGAAAAATGCCGTTATTTTTCACAATGGCACAGGCACAGGCTGCATTCACAAAACCCATAAAAAAAAAACAATGGTTAGGTCGAGAAGACCCGGATTATTCACGATTGTCGATTATTACCCCCTCCCTTTTCACTATGCGATGCAGATAAGTTAGTGAAAATCATTTAGAAATTGCAGGGCACTGCGTCTGGTGATTGACTGACATGTTATTCGTGCAAAACATTTCATTTCCCTAAATATTTATCAATAAATACCTGCGGGTTCTAAAAGAAACTAAAGATGATCAGTACAGCTGCTGAAACAGGAAATATTTTGTATTTTGAGCCGCTTGCACCATCAACGTCAGTTGTTTTTTTTAAGATTTTTTTTTAAATGGTATTATTGTAAGCCTATCTTATACAAATACAATTTCCATTCAAATAATCTTTTTCAAATAAATTCAACATCTTTAGATTGAAATATTGTTATTGTGTGAACTAAAACAACATTAACGTGTTTCTCACGATATAGTATTTTTCACGGTTACGTATTTTGTCATTGTTAGAAGCGGTTTGTATATGTTGGATACCCATTTTTGAGTTTTGGCCAAGTATTTCCCGTTGATCGAAAAACCCTGCTGAGGACCTAGTCTTATTTGACATAGAAGTGTTTGTAGGATAAAACTAGTAATAAAATGGTTTGTAAATTTAAAACAAGACACCTGCCGCAAAGCAGCATTAATACATTGAATGGTCTAGACTGAATCAGCAAAAGATAAGGATAATTCTCATTTTAAAATAATTCCATAAGTATGCGGAGATTCATTAGGACAAATCCGTCAAATGCATGTCCCAAAACAACCTCACAACTGTCAAATGACGTCACAATATTTACGTCACGTTCGTAAGTTGGATGATATTTCATTCGAACAAAGCCATAAAATAAAGGTCTCGTGTGTGTTTTTCGCAAGGGTACAAACTTGGTTCTTTTAGTTTTTATGCATGCCTTCGCTCAGCGTTCACATCATTATACCTCGGTCTTATTAGTGTACACCATGCTTCGTTCTGTCGGTTTTTACGACAACGCTTCACTGGTCACTTAACTTGCCGTAAAATGTCAAGCACTTCAGAGACCCAGAAATATCAAAAACAGATAGAAAGCTCCCCAAAACACATGCGCTTCATGCATGCGTCTTCGGGATTTTCTAAATAACACAAGGTATTATACCTTGTGTTATTTAGAAAATCCCTATATGTCCAGGGTTCTCCAAAGGATTTTTTTCAAGCATAGGGGCATCTTACATACGCAGGGGGAGGGGTGCCTCCCTTCTGAGTTTGATTTTTTTAATCATTTACTACCTGCCTGACGGTAATGCATTCTTTTAATTAGTTTTAAGTGTTATAATCATGAAAATTGATCAAATGATTTACAAGACCAGGGTTTATAGACTTGTAATTAAAAAAAACAGAAAAAAAACATTATTTTCTCCGATTTTAAAATTGCCTGAAAATTTTTACATTTGTAAGTTTGTTTATTCTTTTTTATATGTAGAAAGATTATCAGAAAAAAACTCGCCAGAATTTGTATATGCTACAGATAAATGTATCCGAACTACCATCACCCAAATATAGTGATACATTTTAGCCGTAGGAGGGTGTTCGGACAAAATAATAACACCGACCGATGATCGCTAATTGGATTTTTGTACAGCAAGATTATTGTGTACACCAATCAATTAGTCACAGGTTATCACCTTCCACAATGCAAATTACCTGGGGCGTATGAAGTTAGAGTTGAGTTTGATTAAAGGACATGAAATTTGGCTTGATTCTTAGTATTTTTAAGCACAATGGCCTTGATTTTAAGAGTAGCGGTCACTTTTAGGAACCGCAGCATGTGTGTTTTGAAAATTAAGTCAGTTGGCCTGAGGAGAACCCTAATGTCAACCTATCTAAGAGCACTTAGGCTACAGTGATGAGTGAGGCATCTTCCATTCAGGCAACTGCAGTATGTGTTAGCCCATTCTGATAACTACTGTTTTCAGTCCTTCAGATAATACTCAACAACGAGTTCTGCTCACTAAAATGCCCAGGGCACTATCATACAGCGAGGAGAAATAAATACTTAGGCCAAATAAAATTATACCTGTGTTTACTGTAACATTGCTGAAAAAAATAGGGTAGGTAGGTAGGCATTTTATTTATTTTTATTATTATTTTTTTTGGCGAAGCTACATTTAAGGTGGCGATGAGCTTTGATGAAAGGCAAAATGTGGTATTTTAAAAACTACAATAAATAACAATATGAAATTGTGTATGTTTTATTGTTTCCCAAAAGGCCTGTCAACAACTGGCTCTTTTCCCAGACACTTGCAATGATTGCAAAGGGGTAAAACAGTTTAAATTTTTTCGCAGTTCCGGGAGAGGGTCAGTTCCAACAGCAGGAAAATGAGCAGATGAGTCGGTCAGGATCGCGAGAACATAATTATTTTTTCAATATATAGAGGATCTTAAACGAGTTCCCATTTCATATAAGATTTATGAAATGAGTTATGGATTCTTTTAATTTTAACGAGCCTTTTGGCGAGTTAAAATTAAAAATAATTCATAACGAGTTTCATAAATCTTATATGGAATGGGAACGAGTTTAAGATCCTTTTTATCACATAACTTTGCAATCAAATTAGTAAAAATTAATTCAGATGGACATAGAGCCGCCACGACGTCAGACACACTTTAGCACCAAAACGTCATAAAATATGTGACGTCGTAACGTCGCGTCTCACACATAACGTTGCGTATAAAAGAGTTCGTGTTTTACCTCTTTACAAAATAGCAGTTTACGCCAACATTTTAACAAACCAACAACAATGTTTTGTATAACGTGCATTATTTTTATAAGCTGTCACAAATAATAAGTTTATGACTCAGATCTGGGTGAATTTGTAATAAATAAAATAGTTTGAGTTAATAAACTTGCGTAGTGTTACAGGTTTAACTCAACCAATCAAAATCGTTCCAGGTTGTATTACATGTGTGTCATACAACAGAATATTAAATGGGTGTTCGACACTGCTAACAAGGGACGTTATGTGATAAATATATATATATTTTTATTTTTTTTATTTTTTCAATAAAAAAATAGGAGTCGGGGGTGTTTTCAGAGGGTCGGTCGGGTTACAGTTAACTCAGGTATAATTTTATTTAGCCTTATACGCACATGCTAACTACAGAGTGAAACGACTCTGTTTTGGGTAGGGTGGGGATATCTGAGCCAAGCCAAAACTGAAAATTGAATTGAATTATTTCAGTGAACTATTGTTCTTGGGAAGTATAATTATCTGTAGTAGTTGGATATCATACCAGTTACTCGAAATTGAAGTGGATGTAGGTGTCTGAAGTGTCTGTTTGTCAATGTCAAGTAGTCTTCAAGTGGCATAGCTACGTACAAGACTGTTGGTGATCTTGTAGCAAAGGGAGGTCATTCAGTCTATTCTATACATGGCAACTGCAGTTGGAAAGTGATTAGCATAGTTGACTTTCATCCTAAAATTCACGGGCTCGATTCCTGGTGTTCCCGGATTTTTCAAACATACTCTCACGGTATCTTACCTGGGCAAGGTATTGTCAAAGTATGCCATCCTTCAGAGGGGATGTCAAGCTGTCATATGCAGGCAGAACTATATCCTGTGCTGTGAACGTTAAAGAGCTAGCTGAACTTCTTTGTTAATCAGTGATCAGGGCTTTTTCCAGGTATTTTTGGAAAAAGGACCTTTGTAAATCTGGGAAGTTTCTATCGTAAAAACGACCAAATTGGGATTTTTTTTCATCAATAAAATGGCCAGTTGAGAATTGTTTATGTCAACATTTTGTAAGTTAGGGTGAGGAAAAAGCCTAAAGGTATTATTAGGAACACTATTACATCACTAACATATCACTTATATTGATTAGTATGACATAAGGGATGTATCAGTACAACATACATGTAAACAAAAAAATATTATTGAGACATGAATATTTTCAATATTTTTATGGGGGAAAAATACACTATTTTGCATCGGGAACGGGCCCGTTTTTCGGCCCCTTTGGGACACCTAGAAAAAACCCTGGCGATTCACGCCCGGAAACAGGGCTGCTCATAAATAGAGGGTGTACAAATGTAGAAGATTTGAACTGGTCAAATCTTCTACAGTTCAGGGAGTGGAGCATCTCCGTGAGGCCTGATGTAGTCATGATTTACGTGAGTCCTGTCATGAGCTTTTCACCAATTTTGGGGAGGGCTGTAACTAATGTTGTTAGAACTTTCCACCCAATCCGTTTGCGTAATATATGGCAATAAAATCGGTTTTCGGGAAGGGGACGTTTGCTATAAATTAGGGAAATACTTACATTATCAGATGGGGAAATCTGCATGATTTAAAAAGAAATTTTGGTAGGGAAGGGACCTTTAACAGGTCGCTGCAAGAAGGGAAGAAAGCCCAGCTGGCCTGTGTTGGACATCTTCAGTTTAATAATTGAAGCAGTTAGTTTGTGGAATTGCCTTTTGCGGCAGGAAAAAATAGCTCACTTTGTAGGGATTTGTGTGCTTAGTTGAATGAAATTCATTAAATATATTAAAGAAAATCAAGAACAAAAACATTACATACCTTATTCAAGTGCTTTGTTAATATTTCTTTGCTGTGAAACCTATCAGAAAGTCATGTTGTGTCACCACTGTGAATACTTGCAGCACACTTATTTTTCACTGTTTTTCAGTTTACCCATGAATGGCAGAAACTGCTTTGAAGGCTTTACAGACTGAACCCTTAGACCTGAATATTACACTGTGTTTTACTGGAGCCATTCACAGACTGTTTGCATTGATTGTACATTTGCGAAGTGGTGCAGACGTGAGATGAAATCATGGCGGGACAGATGTGGAATTTGGCAGCTGTAGGTTGAAATATTGATTCAGAAATGCTCCAAAAATATTTTTATAGCAAAGGGCCTGTTGCTTCTGAAAATGGGCAGGCCCGGAACTATATCTATGTACTTAGGACAAATAATTATAGTAGTGCAGGGATTCTTACTTTGTTTTTGAGTTGCAGTATAAGTTGTTGTATTGGGGACTGCTAAAAGTAGCTTCCTTTTGTTGTTGTATTGGGGACTGCTAAAAGTAGCTTCCTTTTGTCATTGTGTTGGGGACTGCTAAAAGTAGCTTCCTTTTGTCATTGTGTTGGGGACTGCTAAAATTAACTTCCTTTTGTTGTTATATTGGGGACTGCTAAAAGTAGCTTCCTTTTGTTGTTGTTTTGGGGACTGCTAAAAGTAGCTTCCTTTTGTCATTGTGTTGGGGACTGCTAAAAGTAGCTTCCTTTTGTTGTTGTATTGGGGACTGCTAAAAGTAGCTTCCTTTTGTTGTTGTTTTGGGGACTGCTAAAAGTAGCTTCCTTTTGTCATTGTGTTGGGGACTGCTAAAAGTAGCTTCCTTTTGTTGTTGTATTGGGGACTGCTAAAAGTATGTAAAGCCCTGTTAGTGGATATGAGGTGTTAACTAGGTTGATTTGCCATGTACAGAATATTGCGTCAAACTGACACCTCCCTCAAATCTATGTCTGTGTGTAAACATTACATAAAGAATTTCTGGTAATACGGAAATGTTAAAAAATAAATAAATGCATGTATATATCATTTTTGGGATATGCCAGCAGTACTCCTTATTTGTTAAATCAGACAAGTGCAAGATGGATTTCGAAGGACCTCAGAAATCTGCAGTGTTTTTTTGTGGAACTAACTGGAATGTATTAAAAAACTTTTACAAGTTTGAATTCAAAAGTATCAGTCGTCTGTTAAAGGCATCATCATCTATATACCAATAATACACTTCAAAATGTAGAATTTTATAATTGCACGTTTCAGTGCATCCTTGGGATGTTGCTTGGTTGTCGTTCGTTACTTAGTTTCAGATGTCGACTCAATTTTACAGTACTTAGGCTCTCCCAGGGGTTTTGGGGATCTGAGGAACATGGCCCTTATTTTTAGAGATCTGGGAAACATTGGCAATTACTTTAAGGGATCTGAGGATCAAAGGCCTAATTTAAGGGATTTAGGGAACAGTGTCCAAAATAATAAAACTGTTTCACAGTCTAGATCTGAGGAACCATGGTAATTACCTTAAGTTATCTTGGGAACATGGCCCCTCTGGTAGGGCCTCATACTTACAAATTAAAGATAGCAGTTTCAGTTTAGAATCTGATTGAATGGTATAACCAAATTGGTGGTGATGAGTGTTGTGGGGTGCGGGTGGGGTCACTACCCAACACTGGTAGTGAGGGGAAACTAAAAACTAGGTTATTTGGTTTTGGGATGCAACCCAACACCGGGGTTTGGGTCACAACCAAACACTTTGGTTTGTGGGGCAACCCATCAATGGGGTTAAGGGTTCTGTTTTGTGGTTTTGGTGATTTTTTTATGGTATGTATGATTGTTTGTTTCTTTTAAACTTTTATTTCTTTTGCTTATGCATGTATCATGTTCCGTATGACAATTTATAAAAAAAAAATACTATTATTCTTAAAGCATGTTTATTCAACTCATGAATGTAAATTGTGAATGCATGAAATGCCTTTGTTGATTTCAGACTGCCATAGGGATTGCAATACAAGCTGGTGATGTTGATGAAGTGAATAGACTGGTGAAAAAGGGTGAAAATGTGCACTTTAAAGATAGGGTAATCATGTGTTGTATTTGACTGACAAATAAGTATCACTTATTGCTATCAATGATGTAGATGCAATACCCATATTTCCCATAATAGTAGCGCCCAGACGCTATGCAAAATGCTAATGGGCACTCTTATAAAATGTAAAAAAGAAAATTAAAAAAATTGTTGTTTTTTTTGTTTTTTTTAAAGAGTGTGGGGCTCTTATTAGGGGAAATTATCTTCAGATAATCAAAATATTTTCTAACGAGTCTGAGATATATGATAACTCTATGCATTGTATATGCACCTCTCGTGAGATCCTGCAGGTAATGGCTTGTCCACTCAAGGTGATACACATTTCAAGAAAGCGTACCGGTAACTCTAGTAATAATCCTGTTTTACACCATTTTTAGTTTGTAAACGTTTAATAATTAACGTTTAATAATTAACGCGATAGCTTTTCTTTTTGTGGATTATGTGTATCCAGACAATTTTGCTGTTAAATTTGATAAACAAAATAATTAGGTTAACGTTTGAAGCTTTCGCATTTTAGTTCTATAAAGTTAAATTGTCCTATTAAGATATCACAATATTCATTAATAAATGGAAGCTTTAGCTTTCGATATACTTCTTTATAAAGTTAAAACATTTCGGATTTGTTTATTGAACGATTATTTTTATCTTTTACAGAAACAGAACACATACCTTCACTATGTATGTACGATGTACAGACCGAGTGTGTTTTATGCGTTAGTCGCTCATTGTGTGAATATTAGCTCTCAAAACAGGGTAGGTTTGTAGATATCAGCTTCCAACTATTTAGTTAAATCAAACGCCCAGTACATATATGTATATCTATTTCAAAACAGAGACAAACTAGGATGATCATTGCTTTATTTAAAGTCCATATCCCAGTTTACCACAGATGTATACCATTTCTAAAACTACTGACGATGCAAAACTTAACATATTATGAAAATCCGAACTCTAGAGACACAATATAAGCAGATTTAACCAGCCAAGCCAAAGCTCAAAACAGGAAGTAAGAGTTGCCAACTCATAATTCATTTTACGCATATTCATTCTTGGGTATGTTAAGTACCCTTGAATAAATCTATATGTTTAAATGGCACATACAATATTTTGTGACCTGAACACCTGGTTATACGATTTTGTAGTGTGATTTTGCTGTTATTTAGCAGTTTAATGCCTTTAAATCATACACTGTCCACCAGCAAGGTGTAACATACAGTATGGGACAAGTACAGTATGAAAAAATTGCTTTCTTATACTCAAGTCCCAAAAACATTCTTTTTTAAATGATTTACAGATATGGAATTTTTGTACTCTGTTGAAGAATGTTAAATTGCTATAGTGGGTAAAAACAGATTGTCATGCAATAGAAAAGCTGGATATAGAATGGCTACGATTACATTTTTTTCGAATTGCTATAATTTCAGCATGGAAATACTGCGCTACATGTGACCGCCCTACAGCGAGAATCTGGTCATGTGGGAGACCTGATGGCTTGCGGGATAGATCCATTCATTAAAAATAAGGTCAGTTACTTATTGAGAAAATGCAGTGCTCAAGGAATTAGATAGCACCCCATCTCCTACACATCCCATTTAGGGCTTGTCTTTTTTTCCCAAACAAGAAACTCATTGAATCTTGGTGGAAATATACTGTTAGCTTTAAATCTAATATATGTATTTATCATGCAACTAATGTTTCTACTATAGAAATACAGCTACTGTCTACTAACCTAATATTTTCTGCCCAACTGCTGTATTATGCTAGCGACTACACACGCTATTATAAAATTTTGTTGACTTAAAAAGTCAGGAATCAGCCATTTAAACTATGAATATACACAATATTTTTTATGCTTATCAATTTAGAAATGCAATACATTATCAAAAGGAAGTATTTTGCATTTATTGTCGATATAAATGTACTTAAAAGCCGAAAATGTTTTTTGCCAAAGTTACTGACCCTGACAAACTATCTTCCATTTGTATTTTGACGGCAGCAGACATAAACTGTACAGTTCCATTGTTTTTCAGGTAAATTGTCTTAATTAAAACAGTTACATGATAAAAAAATTACATGGTTAGTAACCGAGAATTTCAGTTGTATTTTGGCTTGTGTCGAAAAGTGATAAATGCGAGCCTCTGGCGACTTTCCTTACACTCGCCAAAATACAGCCGAAATTTTAAATTACTAACCATGTCATTCATATTAATTAGTTAAGACTAGTCGGATTTGTCTGATTTTATTTCGTCTTCATCATAAAGAAGCAATCTCTAGTAGTCATCTAAGTCTTCTGCATGCATTAAAATGTTGCCATACGCATCTGCTGTATTCTACCTTTTAAGCACCCAATACTATTAGTTATTAGGATTCTTGACAGGGGACATGGGCTCACATTCACTGCCTGGAAATTATATTCACCCGAGCCGTTAGGCGAGGGGGAATATATATTTCCAGGCAGGGAATGTGAGCCCATGTTCCCTCTCAAGAATCCTAATAACGAATTTGTCATACTTCAAAGTTGTAACCATTTATTTAAGAAAAAAAAGCCAAAAACACGATTTCATTTTTATTGCGCCAATTTTTCCGTAACGTGCCTCAAACTTGACGTTGTTTACTTTCGTGACGTCATCGCTCTAACGTCGTTAAATTTAGCGGATTTTTTAATAAAATAAACGTATTTTGTCACTATGTTAATGTTTTATTATCTGTAAAATTGCCAAAAAAAATACTCTTACGATTATTTCAGACTTTTAAACATAGTGGAAAGCGCAGAAAAGCGATAGGAAGGAAACAATCGGCAGTTTCCAAAACGAATCGGCAACGTTATCGTCTCCATTTTGTTTTTGTGTATTTGAGTAATGGGGTTCGTCCTATGTTCACGTCTCGAGACGTAGACATGGGCTCATGTCTACGGCGCATTGACCAATGAAATCCTGAGAATTTTCTTTGCAGTATGACAAACTTCCCTTGCATCATTATCAAATCGAAAATAATAAGCACCCTTTTCATCTTCACAGTCATTATTGAGAAAACTGACTTCCCTACAGTAACATTTTCAACTTTATATTTCAACATTCATCTTTTAATCAAAATGCATTTTTGTGTGTATTTTCACTTTTAAATTCAGTTTTATTATACAAATATTGCATTCCAGTGAGGTTGATATTGAATATTGTCAACCTGAGAAAAATATTTTGTAAAAGTGTTTTTATGAGGTATAATACATATCTAATCTATGTTAAAGTAATGCCATCTGCAGAATATACAGACTTTCAGTATATTTTTTTATTCCTCAATGGGTCGGAGGAAGCAAATACCGAAAATGTTCTTGTAAAGATGGCATCTACATTCTTTACTTTAACTATATTTATGTAGGAGGGCAAGATGGCAGAAGAATTGAAAACACAAAACAGATACTGGTACATGGTATATGAGAAATACAAGGTACATAATGCAGTGTGTTCTTTTATTATTAACTTATCCTAGATTTTAAATTCTTCATATCCAGATGAATTACATAAAGTATTAAAAGTTGCACACATATTTTCATAGTTGGAATATGCTCACTTACAGTATACCTCCTTTTAAATGCTTCCTTGGGGGACGTTGCTTTTACAAAAGCGTGTGTATGGGGGGGGGGGGGGGGGGGGACGTTGCTTTTACAAAAGCGTGTGTATGGGGGCGGGGGGGGGGGGGGGGGGGGGGTGGGGGGGGGCATAAAAGTAATTAGTTTTTTTTTTACATATTTTACCTCTAAAATGCTTTTGGGAGGTATTTTTCTAAACTAGACCTAAAAGTTGGATCGGGAGCGTTTATACGGGGGTATACGGTATTTAAAGTTGTACACAATAATTGCACACGTGTTTTTAAAATGTTCACTTATTTTAAGCTGTTCAAATATTTTTATGTCGCTCCCATATTAAAAATAGCTCACATACTTAAATTAAGCACATATTTAAATTTTCTCTGTATTAATCAAATCTGACGTATTACTGAACTCGTAACAACATCTGATCCGGACCAAGTTGCAGAGTTAACTTTCTTTGAACGACATTACTGTATTTAGTTTCTTCTTATCTCCCACAGCTTCTCAAACACCTTTAGGTAAAAGTCTGGGGAGCTGTTATTGTTATATTTCAATGGGTGAAAGATCGGAAGTTCTAAGTGGAAGAAAATTTATAATTGCTAAAAATGTTAATAACTGACTCTGAACTCAAAAATACGTAATTGTGACATCAATAAAGTGTTGCTGAGGTCGACGTCATCCACAGATAATGTTTGTTAAAGGGAAACATTTCAGTAGAAATCATACATATACTGATTCTAAATGTAGTAAATAGGTTATTTAACTGATAAGTTTGATTATAGCAAAATGGTGGTCGGCATATTTTTTTTTACTGACTAGCATCCACTTTTTAGTGAAAAGAGCCACTCGCCTGCCATCCTGTGAAGGGATTTCTCTGTAAACGATCCCAGCAGTTAAATAATCTCTATTAAATGAACTATGCTGCAGGGGAGATAACCATGTTCATATTATTCACTACTCAATTTGTTTGCCTTTTGTTCTAATTCTTAATGTGATACATACCAAAGTTGGAATCCCAACGGTAAGCTTTAACATACCCACTTTCTGTAAAATTGTCACTTACCAAATTAATACAGGCAATGCTGCTTGTCTAAATGTTTCCAGATATTGCATGGGTTATGCCCCTTTATATAATTATTTGTTCTACTTTTCTAACTGATATCTAGCTTTTGCTGTAACTATTGAACTTAGGTATATTCACCTGTTACTATATTGAATGGTCTTTATTAACATCTGAGCATTTATTATCATATATCATTTTTAGCTCGACTGATCAGCAGTGCTTATGCCGTGGTGCGGCGTCCGTCGTCCGTCTGTCTGTCCGTCCGTAAATTTTTTTTGTAGCGACTACTCCTCTGAAACTACTGAATGGATTTTCATGAAACTTTACAGAAATGTTGCCCATGAAGTCTAGTTGATCCTAGCAAAAATTCATGTTGATGTTAAATCCAAGATGGCCGCCAAATCTAAAAATAGGTTTTTAAAAAACAAGTTTGTAGCGACTACTTTTTGAAAACTCTAAGAGATATTGATATGGGACTTTTTCTAAAATGATCAGCATGACATGATGTTGGTCCTTGTCGAAAATCATTTTGATTCGACATTAAACATGGCTGCCAGCGGCCATCTTTGTTTACATAGAGTTATATAATGAAAACTTGTAGCGACTACTCCTCTGAAACTACTTGACGGATTTTCATGAAACTTCACAGGAATGTTGCTCTTGATGTCTTATTGATCCTAGCAAAATTTCAGGTCGGCCGGAAATTCAAGATGGCCACCAAGGCTAAAAATAGATTTTCAAAACACAAGTTTGTAGCGACTACTTCTTGAAAACTATAAGTGATATTGATATGGGACCTTTTCTAAAATGATCAGCATGACATGATGTTGGTCCTTGTCAAAAATCGTTTTGATTCGATGTTAAACATGGCTGTCAGCGGCCATCTTTGTTTACATAGAGTTATATAATGAAAACTTGTAGTGACTACTCCTCTGAAACTACTTGACGGATTTTCGTGAAACTTCACAGGAATGTTGCACTTGATGTCTAATTGATCCTAGCAAAATTTCAGGTCGGCCGGAAATTCAAGATGGCCGCCACGGCTAAAAAATAAATTTTCAAAAAACAAGTTTGTAGCGACTACTTCCTGAAATCAAAATCAATCAGTAGAGCTTCAAGGTCATTGACCTCTTGTATATATTTAGTTTTTATTGGCTGAAAGCAGTCACATGAAAGTCAGTAGTATGAACTACTGACTTAAAAACGTGTTCAGACTTGTCCATTCCAGTTTAAACCAGACCTGCGAGTCAATAGTTCTCTTTCGGGGGAATAGTTCTCTTGCCGAGTCAATAGTATCTTCCAGATCATTCGAGCGGTTTATTACCAATGTCAATTATTTACCATAAGCACTCAATGACATAGAATAAACATTAACAATGGAGGACGCGCAACATCAGCCTCGCAACGTTTTCATTGATCAACTGAGGAAGAATTGGAAGAATTAGTGCAAGCGATACATTCAAAATCAACGAAAAGTGTTAAAGAAAACATTGTTTCCATATTAAAAATAAATTACTTAACTTGAAACATTTTCTTACTTTTTTCTCTATGATTCAATATAATAAAACAACTATCTACTTCTGTTTCTGTCAATGGTTAAAACTATTCATCCTCGGTAATGACTATTGACCCTCAGCAGTGAACTATTGACGTTGACTGCATCTCGGTCAATAGTTCACTGCTTTGGGTCAATAGTCATTCCCTTGGATGAATAGTTTTAACCATTGACCTCAATAGAAGTAGATAGTTGTATATTGTTACCGTACATGCGTATGTTGTAATATATATATGTATATTTATCACATAACTTGTGGTGTTGGAATGTAACAAAGCTATCACATAAATATCATAATACACTAGTGTAATAAATATGCAAATGAAGGCTGAATCATTGCTCATCATTTCCGTTCAGCTACATGTAGGTGTACAATCAGAATTGCCTTGTTGATTACTGCTTTTTTTCTAAATTAATGTAATAAATGATGGGATAATGACAAAAGTTAATGATATTTATTCGTAATTTTTTTACTCTTGCATTTTAAAGAGTCTTATTGTACTGAGAATACTTTCTACTAATATCGGTAGATGCAAAAACAAACGAGTCAATCTCATCAACATCAGACCCTCTGTTACGCTACAATATTCTCCGCTATAAGGCGTAAAATTGGAGAGTATCAAAGCTTAATTTAGGATCTGATTTTACTGAGATTGCAAATGTGTTGAACTATGTTGTTGCATGCATTGCATGTAATTTTGAATACTGCACACATACTGATTAAAGGGACACATGGCAATCTTGATTTTTTAAAAACTAACGGCGTCCCGTTAGTTTTTCTACATAAATTGCATTTGTTCAATCATTAATGTTAATTATAAGAATTGTATTAAGCCATTTGTTTTTGCATATTATAATTTTTTTATATTATTGCATCAGAAATATATTAAAACTTATAGTATAAAAAGATGAAATAGTGAATACTTAAAATTTGATTTATTTAAATGTAACCAGGGTAAAAGTAAAAATGATACTGGATATATAAATTGAGACACCCATTTCAAATACTGCAAGATTGCCATGTGTCCCTTTAATATTTACATTCACTTGATAGTGAAATAGCATCTAATTTCGAATAAGCTTCACTTTTCGGTAGGCAGACATAACTGTGCACACATCAGGAGAGGTAGATGGAGCTAACTGTGCACATATTGTCTGCCTCAATAGAACATGGCTATTCCACAATCTGAAAATACACTGACAATATTTATCTTTCTTAATTGATCATTACCTGTCTCCTAAGGCACGTTATTCTTGGTATTAAAACAACAAACAAATATTTTATAAGAATTTATTCACACATTTTCGGCGTTTATGTTGTTTTGAAGGCCACTAGTGAATGGCATATTTACCAAAAAGCACTTACTCTCTTCATGGAATTTGCGTTCAGAATCACATAAATGCTGAAAATTTATGAATCAATTATTAAATATGTTATCGAAGATGGTGTATTGTATACATGAGAATGGTCATGGAAGTCAAGGGTCATATAGGTCAGCTACCACCATTTTAGTTTTGATTTTATTTATATGTATATGGACACGATGATTCTTTATGTGACACAGTAAATAGTTGTTGTCTTGTGGTTTTGAAGAAATTGTTTGAATATGTTATCGAAGATGGTGTATTGTATACATGAGAATGGTCATGGAAGTCAAGGGTCATATAGGTCAGCTACCACCATTTTAGTTTTGATTTTATTTATATGTATATGGACACGATGATTCTTTATGTGACACAGTAAATAGTTGTTGTCTTGTGGTTTTGAAGAAATTGTTTGAATATGTTATCGAAGATGGTGTATTGTATACATGAGAATGGTCATGGAAGTCAAGGGTCATATAGGTCAGCTACCACCATTTTAGTTTTGATTTTATTTATATGTATATGGACACGATGATTCTTTATGTGACACAGTAAATAGTTGTTGTCTTGTGGTTTTGAAGAAATTGTTTGGACCAAATTATACAGAGGGAGTAAGTAGTAGGAATTATATGTATTTGTACTAATTAAGCTTTTGTCTTATTATGGTGAACAAGTTCGTCAATATTTTGACTAATTAATAGTGTGGGTTATTGCTTTTAATAGATTGGCTGGAATTTGGTAAAATTTTAATTTGTAATTTTAATACTCTCATTGTTCCAACAGGAAAAATAAGAAACATAACTAATGTTTAAGCATTTTGTGTAGCCTTATATGGGTATATATATGCGGACACATATGGATCACTTTGTTTGGTATTGGCTGCCGCGACAATAGAATTCATACTTAAACATGCAACTTAAACTGCGTCATAACTTGCAAAATATTTGGCCTTTTGCATAGTTACTTCCCTTAGATGTGAAGTCACCATTTAGATCGAAAAAAATAAAAATATCCTTTAAGAAAGAAAAAAAGGAAAAAGATTTTTTCTGAAATTGTGATTATTTATCTTCCTAGGTATATATCGTGTGTTAGAATTTAGACATACCTGCAATGTTAAATAAAGAGAATATTAAATTATCCGCCATTTTGATTTCATCCTTTTTGTCAAATCTCATATTAACTTAATATGTCACTGGCAGGGAATATTGGTTAATACCATGTGACGGGGCAGTTTCCAATCAATTTAGGAGGATTTTAAAGAAAATGGGATAACATATATATTGCATGAATCGAGATACTATACATGTTCTTTTACTCTTGAATTGCATGAATGTGGTTTTATTATTATTTAATTGTAACAATACATAAAAAACAAATTAAACTAATTACTAACCCTATTTGAGTTGACTATATAGAGAATATTATGTCAGTGCCTTTTATTATCAAGTTTATTGAGCCTCGGCATTCTTCGTTTTCAAAGCCTCACCTAATAAACTTGATAGTTAAAGGCACTGACATAATATTCTATTTATCATGTAGATTATCCACATTTTCTGTATGAATTACTATTATTACCTATTTCTCAGAATGTTACACATATCGAGGACACCGCCATGTTATTTTTTGTTTGTTTTATGACCATGTTACGTGCATGACGTCAGATAACGTTACGTACAATAAACGCCGAGGGATTTCGCATTGATTTGCTTTATTGGTCAGCCTAATAAAGTAAAATTTATTAGGTCACCCTTTTATTATGCAGAAAAGTGCATATCTGCATGATAAATCATTATATATTTACAATATTTTGTATGAGCTACCTAACTTTGATCTCGTAACTAATCATATGGTGTTTTTGCGGCTAAACTGAATTTTTTAATTATAAATTTAATGGGAAAAAGGTTTATAGTATTATGTTGTACACATGTGCTTCAGTAATGAAATAAATAGCTTTGAATATTTTTATATGTTTTTTTATTTAAATGATAACCTGAATACTATACAAATTTACATGTTCAGTTCAGTTATTATTTTTCCAGTAAATTACTAATAAATGCCCACCCCCTACTTTTGTCCTAAATATTTTATTTATTTATTTTCAGTCCAAATGTACAATTCATTGAGTCTTGTTTTGTTTTGTTTCAGCCTGGATTGTTTCATGCAGTGAGAAATCATGACATACCCAGTATACGTAGATTGTTACGCTGCTGGTGTCGTGTGGATGCCATCTATGTAAGTATAAGGAATGGATCCATTGAGCATGGAAAGCTTCTACCGCTTAAATCTGAAATGTCTACGGTTGTTTCAAATGTTTTGAGACAACTTAAATGTAAATTTGAAATAAAACAATATTGTAATAAGATTCATATTATGTAAAATGATTGCCACATTTTTAATTTTCTAACTGCTGTCTCTTTCATATTATAGTAACATGTGTGATTGCATGTACCCCATACATATATAAGCTCATTATCACACAGAGGGAACAAAGTTGGGATGATCTGACATACATTATAGGATTATTGGCTGATATATTGGGAAAGTGTGGTGTTTTGGCATTGGCTGATATATTTTGAAAGTTGTGGTGTTTTGGCATTGGCTGATATATTGGGAAAGTGTGTTTTTTTGACATTGGCTGGTATATTGGGAACGTGTGATGTTTTGACATTGGCTGATATATTGGGAAAGTTGTGGTGTTTTGACATTAGCTGATATATTGGGAAGTTGTGATGTTTTGACATTGGCTGATATATTGGGAAAGTGTGGTGTTTTGGCATTGGCTGATATATTGGGAAAGTGTGGTGTTTTGACATTAGCTGATATATTGGGAAGTTGTGATGTTTTGACATTGGCTGATATATTGGGAAAGTGTGGTGTTTTGACATTGGTTGTTATATTGGGAAAGTGTGGTGTTTTGACATTGGCTGATATATTGGGAAAGTGTGGTGTTTTGACATTGGCTAGTATATTGGGAAGTTGTGATGTTTTGACATTGGCTGATATATAGGGAAAGTGTGGTGTTTTGACATTGGCTGATATATTGGGAAGGTGTGGTGTTTTGGCATTGGCTGATATATTGGGAAAGTGTAGTGTTTTGACATTGAAAGTCTTTATTTATCGAGGGTGACCCAATTAGTTTATACTAATCTTCCTTGGGGCCCTCATTGGCTGACATATTGGGAAAGTGTGGTGTTTTGACATTGGCTGATATATTGGGAAAGTGTGGTGTTTTGACATTGGCTGATATATTGGGAAAGTTGTGGTGTTTTGGCATTGGCTGATATATTGGGAAAGTTGTGGTGTTTTGACATTGGCTGATATATAGGGAAAATGTGGTGTTTTGACATTGGCTGATATATTGGGAAAGTTGTGGTATTTTGACATTGGCTGATATATAGGGAAAATGTGGTGTTTTGACATTGGCTGATATATTGGGAAAGTTGTAGTGTTTTGACATTGGCTGATATATTGGGAAAGTGTGGTGTTTTGACATTGGCTGATATATTGAGAAAGTGTGGTGTTTTGACAATGGCTGATATAATGGTAAAATGTGGTGTTTTGACATTGGCTGGTATACTGGAAAGTTGTGGTGTTTTGACATTGGCTGACATATTGGCAAGTTGTGGTGTTTTGACATTGGCTGATATATTGGGAAAGTGTAGTGTTTTGACATTGAAAGTCTTTATTTATCGAGGGTGACCCAATTAGTTTATACTAATCTTCCTTGGGGCCCTCATTGGCTGACATATTGGGAAAGTGTGGTGTTTTGACATTTGCTGATATATTGGGAAAGTGTGGTGTTTTGACATTGGCTGATATATTGGGAAAGTGTGGTGTTTTGACATTGGCTGATATATTGAGAAAGTGTGGTGTTTTGACAATGGCTGATATAATGGTAAAATGTGGTGTTTTGACATTGGCTGGTATACTGGAAAGTTGTGGTGTTTTGACATTGGCTGACATATTGGCAAGTTGTGGTGTTTTGACATTGGCTGATAGATTGGAAAGTTGTGGTGTTTTAGCAGTGGTTGATATATTGGGAAAGTGTGGTGTTTTGGCAATGGTTGATGTATTTGGAAGTTGTGATGATCTGACATTCATTACATGATCATTGGTTAATATATTGGAAAGTTGTGGTGGCATGCCTCATTTTCAATATTAAGGGTACACATATCATTTACCTAATACCAGCAGTCGTTGTGATCTGACTTCCTGCAAAACACCACAGGTTGATATATTGGGTAGTTATGGTGTTCAGACATTCTCTACATCATCATTGGTTGATATATTCCGTACATGAGTTGATATATCGGGAAGTTGTGGTGTTCTGACTTTACATGTAATCGTCAGAGCTTTATCACAGGAGAATGTATTGGGAAATTGTGGTATTCATACATTCTACCGGTATACAATCTTATTTTATTATCTTTTTGCAGAACAAGCAGACACTGAGACAGTTTGCAGCATGTCAGAAGTTCCACGATATTGTTGTCATGATAGATGAACAAATGGCTACCACGGTAAGTGATGTCTTCCTAGTTAGATAACTGACTCCACGTCCTTTTGTTTAATTGACTCCATGTTCTTCTGACTGATGCTATGTCCTTCTGTCTTTTGTCTGCAACCTAATCTTGGCCATAACTTCAAAAATGTTTGACCTATGTTCATGAAACTTACCACATATCTTCATCTTACCTCAAGGAATGTCACTACACATGTCCAATAACTCTTGACATTCATTTTGGCAGAGTCATGGCCCTTTTCGTAAAACTTTAACCTGCAATTTAACCAAGCTCATAAGTTGGCAAAATATTGTCCTACGGTTATGAAACTTGCTTATCAATTATTAAAATGCCATTGACATGTCCAATAACTCTGAAATTCATTTTGGCAGAGTTATACCCCTTTTCACAGAACTTTAACCTGCAACCTAACTTAGCTCAGAACCTGGCAAAACTTCGACCTATGGTCATACAACTTTTGACAGTTCTTCCTTACCAATAATTCAATGCAAAGTTATGCCCCTTTTAAGGAACTTTAACTTTAAAAAATCATGAAGGATTTCACCTCCTGTCTTCAGACTGTCCTTGCATGGCGGGCGACACAAGTGTTCCGTGCAACACCCTTGTAGTTGTTGACAGCAAATCAAAAAAGCACTTATTATGTATTACAGTCTTTTACCAATTATGTTTTAAATGCAAATAAAACAAATATTTGACCCTTTTCAATTAAATATTAGCAGAAAACCCAATTGTTACCGTATTTACTCATTAATTCCGGACACCTAATTAATTGAAGGAATTGATAAAACAAGTGTTCGGACTTATTAAGAAATCAATCTTATTTCAATAGTTTTGATGGTTTTATAAATTCGGACATCGGGAAAAGATGAACTATTCGCCGAAAATGACAGGTTAAAATTATGATCAACGACTTCTTCTAATTGCTGATAGTATCTCGATAATTACCAACAGAGGCAGCAGAATATACTTCAATGAATTTAATTGTAACTTGTTTGATGCAATTAAATAAAAAGTTTTTGATCAGTGATTTTTTACTGTTATTAGCAAGCCATTTTGAAACAATTACATTATTACTGACCCATGCTATAAACATCCATATAAATTCTGTGTAAACAGTCAGGCGCTGTTGAAACAATTGTTTAAACCAGGTAAAAACATTCCAATGTAGGTGTTACGGGTTGTTTTGTGTTGTCGCTGTAGTAGCTATAGGGCCATTCCATTATCTGGCATTACCAGCCAAAAAATACGGACTCGCTCACACAGGTAAAGCGTTGTGCGATTTGATGTCTGTTTGTACAGACACATAAAATATTTTTAGCTCTACTGGTCGAAGACCAGCAGAGCTTGTGGGATGACGAGTTGTCCGTCGTCCGTTAACTTTTTCTTGTTAAGACGATAGGGCCTTCAATTTATATCCAATCTTTACCAAACTTTAACAGGTTGTTAATATCAATGAAAGCTCGGACAAGTTTGAAAACCAGCCAGATCGGACCAGTATGGGCGGAGTTAAACTCTGAATACTATTGATGCATTTCATTCGAATTTCATAAAATGGATGAAAGGAAACCTAATGTTCGAATCAAATACTTACCGGTATACGTTTTAATACACCATTTTTAAGTAAAGCGGACAGGGCTTGTAAAATAATTTTGTTGTATATATTTAAATAGTAATTTTCACCATTTGTTCATATGTATTTATGTGTTAATCAAATTCCATTTTCTTTTTTGCTGTTATTAATTATGCTTGCTTCTTTTTTTTCCATAGCTTCATTGTATTTATTCATCTTAGAGCTTGTTTCTTTTGCACAAATTTAGGGTAAACGAGAGTATGTGTGTTAAAGTGTATGCAACGTTTAGTTTGAATGCAAACATTTAATATTTAAAAACAATATTGCCTTTATTGATTACTGCTTTATTTGATTTGTTCTGTCATTTGTCATTTGTAAATTTGTATATAATAGAGGGCCTCATGGAAGATTAGTTTATAACTAAATGTGTTACCCTCTGTAAATAAAGACTATTATTATTATTATTATTATTATTATTAGTTATGGCCCTTGATTTAGTTAAAAATGCTAAATTTTGCCTTGTTAAGATGATAGGGCCTTCAGCTTTCACTCGATCTTTACCAACCTTTACCAGATTGTTACTATTAATGAAAGCTTGCACAAGTTCAAAAACCAGCCAGATCGGACCAGTATCAGCGGAGTTATGGCCCTTGATTGAGTTAAAAATGCTTTATTTTGCCTCGTTAAGACGATAGGGCATTTATCTTTCACCTCATCTTTACCAAACTTTACCAGATTGTTAATATCAATGAAAGCTTGGACAAGTTCGAAAACCAGCCAGATCAGACCAGTTAAAATGGAGTTATGGCCCTTGATTTAGTTAAAAATGTTATATTTTGCCTCGTTAAGACAATAGGGCCTTCATTTTTCATTTGATCTTTACCAAACTTTGCCAGATTGTTAATGTCAATAAAAGCTCGGACAAGTTCGAAAACCAGCCAAATCGGACTAGTAACAGTGGAGTTATTGCCCTTGATTGAGCTAAAAATGCTATATTTTGTCTCGTTAAGACGATAGGCCTCCATTTTTCATCCGATCTTTACCAAACTTTACTAGATTGTTAGTATAAATAAAAGCTCGGATATGTTTGAAAATCAACCAGATCAGAGTTAGGGCCCTTGATTTAGCTAAAAATGCTATATTTTGCCTCGTTAAGACGATAGGGCCTTCATTTTTCATCTGATCTTTACCAAGCTTTAACAGATTGTTAGTATCAATGAAAGCTCGGACATGTTCGAAAACCAGCCAGATCGGACCAGTAACAGCGGAGTTATGGCCCTTGATTTAGTTAGAGGGCTGGTGTGGCGCAGTCGGTAGCGCGGCGGATTTATAACCGGAGGCCCCTGGTTCAATCCTCCGTGGTGCCACTGAGTTCCGTCAGTGTGTTCTTGGGCAAGACACTTTCCCTTAGCCCCGTCCGTCGGATGGGGACGTAAACCGGGCGGTCCCGTGTATCGGTCTATCCTCCGAGCACGTTAAAAAACAATAGGAATCTATTCAATAATAAGAGTAGGGCAGGTTCCCGGATTCCTATGTATCTTCCCCTCTCTCTGGGCGGCTCTAAATAACTATATACCGTGTTGATGAGCCGTTAAACAACATTCAATTCAATTGATTTAGTTAAAAATGCTATATTTTGCCTCGTTAAGATGATAGGGCCTTCGTTTTTCATCCAATCTTTACCAAACTTTACCAGATTGTTAATGTAAATAAAAGCTCAGAGAAGGTTGAAAACCACCCAAATCGGACCAGTAACAGCGGAGTTATAGCCCTTGATTTAGTTAAAAATGCTATATTTTGCCTCGTTAAGACGATAGGGTGTTCATTTTTTATTCGATCTTTACCAAACTTTACCAGATTGTTATTGTCAATAATAGCTCATACAAGTGTGAAAACCAGCCAGATCGGACCTGTAACAGCGGAGTTATGGCCCTTGATTTAGTTAAAAATGCTATATTTTGCCTTGTTAAGATGATAGGGCCTCCATTTTTCATCCGATCTTTACCAAACTTTACTAGTTTGTTAGTGTCAATAAAAGCTCGGATAAGTTTGAAAATCAACCAGATCGGACCAGTAACAGCGGAGTTAGCGCCCTTAATTTAGTTAAAAATGCTATATTTTGCCTCGTTAAGATGATAGGGCCTTCATTTTTCATCCGATCTTTACCAAATTTTACCAGATTGTTAATGTCAATAAAACCTCGGAAAAGTTATGGCCCTTGATTTAGTTAAATATGCTATATTTTGCCCTGTTAAGGCAATAGGGCCTTCATTTTTCATCTGATCTTTACCAAACTTTACCAGAATTTTTGACTCATTTCTTTATTTTTCATCAATTTTTGCGCACAATATGACCTATTTATGTGTCGACGTGCCATAAAACACCATTCATTCATTCATTCATTGACTTTTTTTTCTTTCTTTTATTATTTTCTGTCTTTATTGTTTTTAATTTTTTAATTTTTATTTATTTTTATTTTTATTATCTCTACTGGCCAAGTTCGAAAACCAGCCAGATCGTACCAGTAATGGTAGAGTTATGGCTCTTGATTTAGTTAAAAATGCTAAATTTTGCCTCTTTAAGACGATAGTCACTCGCTTCATTGAGAGCCATATTAGCAAGTAGAGCGTCCACAGACCCTCTTGGGCCTCTTGTTTATTTCATACTATAAGCATGGCATGCTTTATTTTTTAGCTTCGATTTGAGGAATAACATGATGGTGCAATTAAATGGACAAAGAACACGACTATTTTATAATTTTAATTGTTTTTTTTATTTATTTATTTTCTGCAATACTTAGTATATTTTTATTTTGTAATAAAATAATCAACATGTTTAAAAATTGCCTTGTCTCATTATTCAATACAGTTCATTTCTGCATTTCAAACAAAATATAATAATTTAAAAAACTAAACTACATGTCATAGTTGTTCATTAGTTCATTGTTTACACATTTTTTAATAGTTCACTGTTGTGGATTGAATCGCATATAGCCCAGTATACTATTACACAGTCCGCACTAGCCAGCATATAACTACACTTGTGACTAGAACGTGACAGTTCCACAGATCAAACAGTGTACCGCTCGCTCACCGCAAAATTCAAAGGATTATGCAAATAGAAAAACCCACTCTACCCGCGTGTAAAGTGTGTCTCGGTGTACTGATTTCACAGGTTTTATGGTTTGCCCAAGTTGAGTACCGTAATTTTAGACAGTTTATAGAATAGCCGAATAATTACCAATAAGTGATAATTGGTGGATGGATTTTCGTAATTACGGTAAACAACGAAGGTGAGATTGCCCCGAACATCACAATTAAAAATACTTACCGTAGAATATTAATTTACCGTTCCTCTCAAAATATTCGGACATTGGCAAATATGCGTTAATTTTGGAAAGTTATATTTCCGGACACCAATTTTTTTTTTTTTATCCCGTCGAGTAAATACGGTATATATATATTATTTATTTTTTTAAATACTGTAGACAAGTTGTATGTAAGTAAGTATGGTGCCTTGATAGGGTTTGACACTTTATTTTTTCTTAATAATGTGTGTCACATTTGAATTGTTTCCAGATTATTTCAAATAAAATGTACTTCTCCCATTTCAGAACATGATCTATGGAGTGTTTGAGGGGAATTATGAGAAAGTGCAGGAAGCGTTGAAGAAGACACGGTGTCGGGTGAACTTTGAGAATGAGGTACTGTGAAATCATCAATATTAGTACGGGATTTAATTTTGGTGGATTTCGTGGTTGACCCAAATCAAATCCCCACACAAAAAAAAAATGTACTAAAAATGCCCAGAAGTTTGAATAATGTGTAAGAAAACAGTCTTGATTCGGAATCCATAAATTGGCATAATATACAGTACCACATAGCAGTTTTGGGCTCATCATTTAGTCAATAACTATTGAATCAGGTTGTATGTTGTCAGAAAAAAAGGTTTATGTATTTAATAAACATTTATTTTGATAATAAAAAAAATAAATTGAATGTTTGTTTTAATCTCTTCAAAGCCAGTATACCGATTTTTTAGGTCCGCAGTTGCGTACTAGTAAATCGTTATCATTGTCATCAATTAACGAGTACTTAGTATTATTTGTTCGACAACTGGTTGGGTTCTCAATGAACTGAACACGGAAATTATTTGTTATATTTTATCAACAAGAACATACTAGAAACGGACAGAACACGAATAAAAAAGTCGTATTTTGAAAACAAGAAAAAAACAGCAAATTTTGTATTTTTTCAATGACTCAAGCGGTATTGGCATAGATAAAAACTTAGTAACAAATCAATAACCAGGGTAACGTGTGTCATACGCATGACCTATTACTAGAATAAACAGGAAATAATTATTAAGGATAAACAATGGTGTCAGACATAAATCTCCATTAATTGGATGTGTTTAATGTTTAATGACCCATTGTTAATTGGGCAATTTGACATGCGACAGGAAATGTGTGATGTAATCATCGGTCGTTTTTCCACTAGGCTAACAGGAACAAATTTAGAGTTTCTTTTTTTTAAATCAGAAATGCGCGAATTTACATCCCCTCGAAATTGTCTTTTTGGAAAGAACCTCGATTTTTTAAAAATGTAATGCCCACGAAATAAAATGACTCCACAGAAATCCACACTCTAACACACTTTACGAATGTCCTGCATTCTGACTGGTTGGGTCATTCAAATTTGCATTGTGTATATATGTACAAACTGTCGCAAATTTAGAAAGGTTCAGATTCAACACTAGTTCTGATTGGATGACATATATGCAACATTATATTTTGTTGAACGACATCATAGTTGCATGTGAACAAACTGATAATAATAAATCAAGATGGCAGCCCGCATGGAATGCCTTTGACCGTTGATTGGACCGTTCAAACAGTGTTAGGTGCATTTCCTGATGAAAGTGCATTAGCCTAGGGTTAAATAGTCAGAACTGTGGAATTTTAAGACATTTTATCGACTGTTTTATGTAACTGTTGTTTAATGGCTCCGCTATCAGGTCACCATTAAACAACATTACGATCATAAAATGGTCGATATAATATTATAAAGTTTAATTAACATTGTTGTTGTGATGTGGGAAATAATTCCCGAGTGAGAAAGATTCTTGCGATATAGAAACGAGTGCACTTTTGCACGAGTTTCTATATCGCAAGAATCTTTCTCACGTGGGAATTATTTTCCGTATCATGACAACAATGTTAATTAAAATATTTATTATATATTCTGTGATGAATTTCTTTCCAATCGTCTTTTGACACACATATTCCTTCTTCTGTCACTCCTTTGGCGACAGCGTGGAGTAATACATCAATATCGTGACGTCACTCGCACTGTGTGACGTCACGATATTGCTGCACAAGCACAGGCTGAAACCTCCTGTAGACGATGATGGCTGGGGTTCAGGGGGCATTGGTTGAATAGGTATTTCAGGACCACTTACTTCTTCAAATTCAGAAGTTTTTAACAGTTCTTCAACCTGCTAAGAAAGTAGTTCCTAAAATCTGGCTACTTTGCTATCTTGCACACTAGGCGAGATAGCACAGTAGAGGAAGAGTTATGTTATAGATTTTCTCATTTATCCCTGTAGCTCAGTGGTCAAGTGGTAGAGCGTTGGGCCCAGGATTGAAAGTCATGGGTTCAATCCTGCCATGACCATATGTGTTGTGTCCATGAACAAGACACTTTATTTGCATTTGCTTAGTACTGGTTCTTCCCAGGAAGAAATTGAGAGTGATTAAAACAAGTTCAGAGAGCTTTCATTACAATCGATAAAAAATAAATAAGTTTAAACTAACTTTATCCGTTCAAAGTGAGTAATGCTTTGCATAACTTTTGCATATTTGTAGAATCCAGATACGTGTATGCCTACACAATAAACTGATAATGAAGCAGTACTTTCTACTTCCTTCCAGTATTCATTACTTGGCTTATTCTGCATTAAAAACTGCATGTACATGACTGGAAAAAGCATATGACTTGATGCGTGGAGCAGAAAAATGAATTGATCAAAGAGAAAGCATGTGACATCTGCATATAGAAAGCAGACGGCACTTTTGTGATCTCACTAGCCAAAATAAATTGTCAGAATAATCGTAATAATATCTCTTCTTCTTCATCTTCTTTTGTTCCTCTCTAAGGTTCCTTCTTCTTCTTTGTATGTATTTAAATATATATGTTGTAAAAAAGCTGAATAAAATATGTTTAAACCAAAGAAAGGACAGTCCATTATACATTCATAGTGGGATTAAGTCTCCTTTGTAATTTTGTCTCTCAGGAAAAGACTGAAAACAAATTGTAGGATTTTAAGATTTTATTTTGATTCTGATTTTCAAAATATAACCACTGAGACAAGAGCAAGTCTACCGTACTGGTGAGATTATAACCTAATTCTCAGGAGAAATTGCTCGACTTGTAAGTGAGGAGTGTCGATTCTTACGGATGGCAGAAGGTGTACAGTACTGGTTCTACCCAGGAAAAGTGGGTGGTCTGCCTCCACCATAAAAAATCTACCATCATATATAATATAGTTTTATTCAGATAATTCCAATGGGTCATAAGACCCGTGAGGATACAACAAATACATATAAACTTGACAGCGATAGTGAAATATATATACAACATTATACGAACAATTAACATAATCAGCAGAAAAGTATTTATATTTATAAGGTAACAATTAATACTTTAGCAGTTAATGTTGTTGATAGTTTGCTTTTATCGCAAAATATGCAGAGAAGGTGACTGAACCATCACATTGAATCGCTATTATGTTAATGCACATAGTTATATTAATTTATATATAATATTAGATTTAACTAGCGTGATAAATGGGAAGCTTCTTACTAGTACACAAGTGTATATACATAGTTTGTAATAAACAAATATACACTTATAACGTAAACATGCAACTTTAGAATAACATAAAAAAACATAAAAAAACGGCTATTGCAAATGTATTATTTATATACCATTGATTTTCTAATTTCAAAGGCTTTATATATAACCTTACATGTGTTGAAAATGACGTAAAACAGCCCATAAAATTTGTCCATTTTCACATCAAATTTTGCGTGCAAGCTGTGTTTACAAGTCTATATATCTTACATTTCTTATGTCCTAGCTCAACTAAATTTGGGATTTGGTTTCCTTATAGTACATTGTATGTTGTAAAGGGTTTCGTAAGTAATTTTGTCTTGTGCAAATTTTTGGCTCCCATGGAACCCAAATTGTGATGGCCCATACAATGTGCAATAAAGGCAGATTAAGGTTTGCGTGTAAGCTGTTGTATATACCTATAATTTTGGTTTGGGATTTCTTATAGCATTATGCATTTTATTCATACTTCACCCGTATTGGGGCAAGGGCTCCCTCGACTCGCCACCCCCCCCCCCCCCCCCCACCCCCCATGCCTGTATTGTTTTGGTCAATTCTTACACATATATAGCTATGTTGCCCTCACCGCCCACCCCCACGCCTTCCCCCGCCTTCCTCCCCCTCACTCGAAACTCGAATCTTTTTTTTTTTTTTTTTACATATTTCTATGTTGTTTTGGTCAATTCTTATACATATAGCTATGTTGCCCCCCTCCCCCCACCACTCCCCACTCCCACTTCCCTCCCCCCACTAGTACGTACTTAAGCTGTTGTATATATCTATAATTTTGGTTTGGCATTTCTTATAGCATTATGCATCTTATTCGTACTTCACCCATATTGGCCTAGGAATCTTTATGTGAGGAAGCTATCCAGCTGGCTTGCGGAACGTCGGTGGTTCTACCCATGTGCCCGCCCGTACACGAAAATTGACCGGAGGGGCACCTGGGGTCTTCCTCCACTAATCGAAGCTGGAAAGTCGCCATATGACCTTAGCTGTTGGTGGTACTATAAAATCCAATTCAATCAATCAATCATATGGGGTATGGGCTCCCTCCTCCTCGCCCCGCCCCCTGCCTGCCCCACCACCCCCCCCTGCCCCCACCTTTTTTTTTTTACATATTTCTGTGTTGTTTTGGTCAATTCTTACACATAGCTTCTTACACATATATGTTGCCCTACCCCCTCCCCCGCCCCACCTTCCCACCCCACCCACCCCACTCGAAACTCAATTTTTTGTAGTTTTTATTTACATATTTCTGTGTTGTTTTGGTCAATTCTTACACATATATAGCTGTGTTGCTCCACTCCACCTCATCGAAACTCTAATTTTTTTTTTACATATTTCTGTGTTGTTTTGGAGGACAGGGGGGAATTGTCATTTTATCTTCCATTATTTGGATATTAATATTTTAATTTGAACGCAATCATTTACATATAAAACAATTTTAGATTAAATTCAGATACACAGATGAAATATCAATAAAAAAAATGAAATGAGGCCACAATAAAAATTTGTCAGATATCAGCTCCCTCCCCGAGTTGCCTTTCGACCACAAATTTCTTTAAAATGACAGCAATTTTGGATTAAAACAGATAAAAATAATAAAATTTCACATAATTTTATATCGACCCGAGCTTCTATACAAGCCCCATCCCCCAACCCCACCCCACATTGTTTTAGCCTTGTTTTCTGATGGTATACAGGTATATACTAGCTATATAATGTATTATTCTCTGAAAAATCGATTAGTCGAGCTGTGCTGTTCTCTGACAGCTCTTGTTTCTGACAGCTCTTGTTTATTATTATTATTATTTTATTTTACATATTGCTGTGTTGTTTTGGTATAAGCTATGTTGCTTTTTTTGTTTTACATATGTCTGTGTTGTTTTGTTTTATCAAATCTACACCTATATCAATGATGTGCCCCCGCCCTGCCCCTCATTTGTTTATGGGCTCGCCTCACATGGAGGACAGGGGGAGGGGAATTGTTTTCATTTTATCTTCCATTATTTGGATATTATTTTTTTAAATTGAATGCAATCATTTACATATAAAACAATTTAAATTAAATTCAGATACACAGAATGATGAAATATCAAAAAAAGAAAAACTGAAATGAGGCCACAATAAAAATTGCCAGTTATCCCCTCCCTCCCCGAGTTGCCTTTTGACCAAAAATTTCTTTAAAATGACAGCAATTTTGGATTAAAACTGATAAAAATATTAAAATTTCACACATGCCTCAAATTTTAATATAATTTGTATGAGATTCTAACAATAATTTTTATATCGGCCCGAGTTTCTATACCCGCCCCGCTCCACAACCCCACATTGTTTTAGCCTTGTTTTCTGATGGTACATGTATATACTGGCTATATAATTTATTATTCTCTGAAAAATTGAATAGTCTAGCTGCGCTGTTCTCCGACAGCTCTTGTTATAAGCTGGAAAAAGATATATTCTTTAGACTAGGATAACAATGAATGAGATTATAATGTAGATAATAGGTAATGTTGCATAATAAATCATAATATTTAGGAACATAGGAATGTTGCTCTTGATGTCTAGTTGGTCCTACGTAAAAATCAGGTTTGTTTAAAATTCAAGATGGCCACCATGGCTAAAAATAGATTTTAAATACAGTTTTGTGACAACTACTAAACCATAAGTGGTATCGGTTTGGTACCTTTACCAAAATGACTTTCATAAAACTTTACAGGAATGTTGGTCTTGATGTCCAGTTAGTCCCAAGTAAAAATCAGGTTGACCGGAAATTCAAGATGGCTGCCGCAGCTTAAATACAAGTTGGTGGCAACTACTTCTCAAAAACCATAAGTGATATTGATTTGGAACCTTTACTATAATGACTGACATGACATGTAGTTGGTCCTAAACAAAATTTCATTTTGATTCTATGTCAAACATGGCTGCCGGTGGCCATCTTTGTTTACATAGAGCAATATAGGAAAAATTTGTGGCGACTACATCTCTGAAATTGTTGGTCTTATTTCTATAAAGCTTCACAGGTTCCCATGGCTGATCAAAATCTATCAGTAGAGCTTCAAGGTCATTGACCTCTTGTTTTTAAGAGCCTCTATTAGGACTTCATCATAAAGATGCAGCATGAATTCTTATTTCAATTGATACACTTTAACAAAATTGTTATACATTCCAACATATAGTTTGTCCTCCCTGTCACAGTAAGTGATGGAGATTGGAGCAGACAATCCTTGTTCTTGTCCCAGTAGTATCTGTATCTTGGTACACTCATCTGTAATCTGGTGGATGTTATGGGAACCGTAGCCACAGACATAAACTGTCCCTGTCCTGTCTATAGCCAGACCACGTGGTTTCTTCAGGTTATCATCCCTGTAGACTGACTTCATGGTACCATCCATCGCCATACACGTCACTGTGTGGTTGGTGTCATCAGACACGTACACGGCTGTCTTATCTGGGCTGATGGCTATGTAGTCCGGACTATCAAACAGTTGTTTATTGATCGTATCATTCATTAGACTTCTCAACACGGTGCCAGCCATGTTGATTATTTCCACCTTAGCTGGATTGAAAAATATCACTATCAGTGTCCCATCATTATGCACTATACCACAACATGTCCCATTGGCCTTTATCTCTTGACCTTTTGACAGGGATTGGGATACTACTGACAGAAACTGGATTTTATTCTGGCCAGGTATTGTCACAGCGACTTCGGTGTTGTTGATCTTTGTAATGTCCCATGGATGATGTGGCAGCTGTATTGCAGACATAATTTTGTTTTGTTTTGTATCCATTAGTTTTGCATTTCTATTTGTCCTGTCAACAATGACAAGTTGGTTGTCAGAAAGCAGGGCTAATGCTGTGATCGAGCAGTCTGACTGGTCATTGGATGATTTGACATTGATGTCAGTTTTGTGTGTCGCTGTTCTGGGTACTGTTATCTCAGTTTTTGTATTTTTCCTGTTCGTGGGTTTTTCTGTTTGTTTAGCTTTGCTGTCATTTGGTATCTCTGCTTGCATTGCTTTACTGTCATTGGATATCTCTGTTTGCATTGCTTTGATGTAATTTGGTTGTTTCAGTTGTGTAATTGTGTGGTCATTTGTCTTATTCATCAGGGAAAGATTGCCCAGTGTGGTCAAATTCGTCATCAAGTCTTGCATTTTTTTATCTGGTTCAAACTGGTACCTCTTAATCTTGTTGTCAGTCTTTATCTGGGCAAGACCATCCTCTAGTGTCTGCATTTCCAGTTTGCTTTTGTCCATAGTAGGAAACAGTTTCCCATTTTGTTTTGTGTTGTGTAGAGCATTGAGTTTGGAGATTGTAGAATGGATTTTGCTTCTCATGTTGTCTAACTTGGCAGCAATTGAGGTCATGTTTACCTGATCTTCTTCTCGAACCCCGTTTGCCTCATTAATAACATCATGTTCAAGTTTGTCTAAAAAGTGAGTTATTTCTTTTCTAAACCGTCCAATGCTTTGTAATGCATCTGAGCAATATTTGTCCATATCTGTAACATTTTGTTCGTTTGTTCTTGTATTGCCATCAACTTGCTGTTCAAGGTCAGTAAGTTTTTTTCCTAATTCTTCATACTCTTTTTCTACATAAATGATATCGTCACAACTTCGATGGTCAATAGTCGCACAGGTGCCACACAAAAGCCGGTCATGTGACTTACATTTAAATTTAATGACCTCACCTTGATGTTGGGCACATTTGTTGATAGTCTCTTCCGGGCTACTGGTCTGAGGTTTACTTCTTGGCATGATTGTCTTGTCTTGTAGAACATGGTTTTTCATTTGACGTGGTCTGCAGTGATGCTTGTAACATTTCTTACACAAATATTCACAACAATCCACACAAAATCCTGCAGCAGGTAGCTTCTGACCTTCATCACCACATGGCTGACATGACAATTCCAGTGATTCCTCTGATTCCACATCCCTTTGAGCACTCAGTTCTCCAGCTTTTCTACCAGGAACTGACATTTTTTTCCTAATAACTATTAGGCAAACAACTTAAAAGTAGTTCCGGTTTCAGGATACACAGTGTCAAAATGTAACTTGAATTCAATTGATCAGTTTTATCTGGTGAAACAAACACTTGTTATCTTCTATGTTTATCATAAAAATGTTTAAATGTGTTCTTACTCTGTTCATCATTTAAATTACGAACTGCTACATTTGAAACAGTTCACCTGGTGGTGTTCTAAAATATTACCTTTAAAAGAAGACGACCAAATACATAGAAACCAAATACATAGAAACGTAACTAATTATAGATTGGGATCTATTTATAGAACAAGTTTTCAATAGGCTATTTATAAATAAAAAATCAATCATTTGGGAGAGAAACAGTTTCGATAAAAATGTTTACCTTGATATTGAACTTGAACATTTCCAAAGTTTGATACCGGAATTTTTATTCAGTTTTTATGATAAAAAACCCACTCAGAGTGACTTTGTATTGCATTTTAACAAATTATGGGCCTTTTTTGGCCTTGAATTTCATAAAATCTGGTCCCTGTTAGGCAAGACATATGAATCTGCAGATGCTTGTTACTTAATATGTTACATATCTAAGCTTAATAACTAAGAAAGGTTTATACATGTGATGGGGAAAACAGTGCTCCAAGAATAGGATAACTTGAAAGTCCTGTCGTACTCGGGTATGGGGCAAGGAGATATATTTCAGGGCCTTTGTTTAAATTCATTTCTTGGTCAAAAATTTTAACATTGGTATAAATTATTTTGTTTCTTCAAATGTTGTCATCAAACTTTGATAGACTCATCATGGTAATAGTCCTATGATAATATTATGCCAAATCTGTTTGGAACGTATTATGTAATGGTGTCTGTCCTTCTGTATGTCTGTCTTTCTATCACTTTCACCTGGCAACTAATTTTGGCTAATAACTTCAGCAGTGTAAGGTCTACAATAATGAAACTTTTTACACGTCTTCAACATTATCCAATGAATACATCTGATAAAGGCCAATAACTCTCTGGTTAATATTTTTAGCTCACCTGAGCATGAAGTGCTAAAGGGTGAGCTATTGTGACCACTCTTCGTCCGTCAACTGTCGTCAACTTTTAGCTTGAGGCCACATTCCTTGAGCAATCTTAACCAAACTTACAGATTGTATATGACCATAAGATCTCGGACGAGTTTGATAATGGGCCAGATCGGAGCAGTAACACCAGAGTTATGGCCCCTGAATTAGCAAAAAACGCAGTTTTTAGAGCTTATGCCGTGGTGCCGTGTCCGTCGTCCGTCCGTCTGTAAACCTTTTTTGTAGCGACTACTCCTCTAAAACTACTGGATGGATTTTCATGAAACTTTACAGGAATGTTGCCCATGATCCTAGCAAAAATTCTTGTTGATGTAAATCCAAGATGGCCACCAAAGCTAAAAATAGAGATTATTAAAAACAAGTTTGTAGCGACTACTTCTTGAAAACTATAAGTGATATTGATAGGGAAATTTTTCTAAAATGATCAGCATGACATGATGTTGGTCCTTGTAGAAAATCGTTTTGATTCGACGTTAAACATGGCTGCCAGTGGCCATCTTTGTTTAAATAGAGTTATATAGTAAAAACTTGTAGTGACTGCTCATCTGAAACTACTTGACAGATTTTCATGAAGCTTCACAGGATGCTCTTGATGTCTAGTTGATCCTAGCCGGAAATTCAAGATGGCCACCATGGCTAAAAATAGATTTAAAAAAAATAAAAATGGTAGTGACTACCTCTTGAAAACTATAAGTGATATTGATATGGGACTCTTTTTAAAATGATCAGCATGACATGATGCTGGTCCTTGTTGAAAATCATTCGACATTAAACATGGCTGCCAGCGGTCATCTTTGTTTACAAGAGTTATATAGTAAAAAGTTATGCGTCTACTCCTCTGAAACTACTCGACAGATATTCATGACACTTCACAGGAATGTTGCACTTGATGTCTAGTTGATCCTAGCAACATTTCAGTCGGCCAGAAATTCAAGATGGCCACCACGGCTAAAAATAGATTTAAAAATTATTTTTTTTGTAGCAACTACTTCTTGAAAACTATAAGTCATATTGATATGGGACTTTTTCTAAAATGATCAGCATGACATTAGGTTGGATCTTGTTGAAAATGATTTTGATTCAACATTAAACATGGCTGCCAGTGGCCATCTTTGTTTACATAGAGTTATATAGTAAAAACGTGTAGCAACTACTTCTCTGAAACTACTTGACACATTTTCATGAAACTTCACATCAAATCCTATCAGTATAGCTTCAAGGTCATTGACCTCTTGTTTGTTATTGTTTTTTGATGAAAAAGTATGGGGTGGGGGTTTCTACTATTAGGCACATGCTTTTATTAGGGGAACTACTGTAGTTGTTCTTAGTGAATGTAAATATGTTCAAATGAAACAAACACTCCTGTACTTTCATCCATTTATCTTTCAGATCTCATCAAAGAAATACATTCTTCAATATGCCATAAAGTTCCACAACTTCAAGTTTGTCAAGATGCTGTGTGATGCTGGCGCTGATGTGAACTTGCGCGTACGAGTTAACAACTATTTCTGGGTGAGTTGTAGAATTATTTATTATTCCTTGAAAAACTCGAGTTTTGTAAGGTATGAAAACAAGGTCGGTCAGGCTGTCCATCAATCACACTTTTTTTTGCCTTCAGGTTTTAGAGGCCCCGTGTGATTCCGGGGGCCCTGTTTAGTTAATGGGCAAAGAATAGGGCCACTGCAGATCCCGTTGGAGGGCAGAGGGGTAGAACCCCCCACCCCCAAAATTCATGTTCTTTTTATCATTTTTTGTTCATGCTCATTAAAGGTCTTGTATTGTTTCAGGTGCCATCTTGCTCAAATCACTGGAGCATCGGCAGAAAAACAATAAACATGGCTCCAGCGTAAATGGAGTGTCTACAATATAATTTGCAGCAACTCTGCAGTTCTGCAGGTGAGAATGTTCTAGGCCCATTCTCCATATTTTATCTCGATGTAAATGGAGGATGAGCCTGGCATGTTCAGTCCTGTTAGGCGCCATATAACCTTTCATGTGTTGGCGCGCCTTAAAACCCAATTCAATTCAATTCAGTCACACTTTTGGTTTCCAGAGCATAACTGTTCAAGGAAACTTTATGAGCAATGGTACACAAATTAATATTAGAAAACGGACATTTAATGCCTTTTGATATATAATACTTTCCAAAATTTATATTGCATATGTTTTGTCAAAATATTTGTTTTTAAAGGGACACATGGCAATCTTGAGTTTTAAATCAGGCATTAAAATGAGTAGAGCGATTTATTAATCCTGTATCATTTTGACTTTAAAACTGCTTGCATATAATTAAATTGAAAATTAAAAATTCTATTTCCTTCAATATTCTACACATTTTTTAAATATATTATTGATGCAATATTATTAAAAGTCAATAATATGTAAAAACAATTTGCTTTGAACTATTCTAACAATTAATATTAATGATTGAACAAATTCAATTGAAGAGAAAAACTAACGGGATGCTGTGAGTTTTTACAAAAATAAGATTGCCGTGTGTCCCTTTAAAGTGTACCTTGAATACTGTACACGGTATCTTCATAATCTTGCTATCAGCTTGTGTTGAAGTTGTTTTGTGGTGCCATTTGCTTTAAGAACATTCTAATATGGATATTTGTGTACATATTGCACAAAAAAATAAATTCTTTCTGTCAAATTATTAATTTGCAGAACTATTCATTTAAGTATCTTAATGAAATATGGAACACGTATCGTTATAGTTGTCTTTTGCTTTATACTTCTTTCTCGTGTTAATATTTATAGCATTTCCATGAAAATAAGATCTTATTCCATTCTTTTTTGGTACCTCTTTTAGCTTTATACATTATTATAATGTCAGTTTTTATGGCATTTCCATGGAAACAAGATTGTATCCCATTGTTTTTTAGTACCTCTTTTTGCTTTATACATTTTTCTGATGTCAATATTTATACCACTCGAATATTATATAATGAACTTCATGTGTCTTCACTTCAAAACTGTTTAAAGCGGGGGTATTCATCACCTTCACTGATAGTTCTAGTTTTATCAAACCTAAGGCAAACTTGTCTTAATGTTTTTCTTTATTTAGTCACACGATAAAAGTGGGGTGTTTTGTGCAGACTAACATGTACCTAATTTATTATTCATCCGCCGAAACCGACGAATATATTTGTGCTTACGTTTGATAAGTGCGACTGGAAGGAGAAGTAATTAATGGAGAACAATTGTTATTTTCCTTCTTTAATAAGTTGAGCAAATGGACTGATATGATAATAACATAGCGCTTGGAATATAAATGCTGATTTAACACTATACGACGAGTGTAACAAATTATGTACGCTTTCGGGAAAACAACTTTGTTTGTATCGAGTGTTAACCAAAACTACGATTCTCCCTAAATCGAGAATAACACGCGGCGCTTTATTCATCTATTGGTAATTGATTACTCGGGAATTAACCCAAAGCGATAACTTCTATTTTAAGAACACATAGATTCCTCAGAACTACGATTAGCAGCTTAATATAGACATAGACAGCCATTTTTAGAACAGAGGCTATATTCATGCAGGAACGTTGGCAAGAAACGTTGGTATACTACAAGCTTCGATAATCTTCGTACCCGAGCACCAGCTATTTGCGATAGTTGTCGTTATAAATACTATGAACGAATTGATTCTTTGCTTCAAAATTTTCTTGTTCTTTTTGTTACAGGGACCTCTGTACTTTGAGGCCCTTCATAAGGATATGCCATTGGTTATAATCTGGTATATTCTCAAGTCTGGAGCCGACTTCTCTGCAAAGGATGAGGTAAATATAACAACATTAAGCACACATTACATGTGCATTGCCTTAAAAAAAAATTAAATGTGTATTATTTGATGCATCAGCCTCTCAGACTATGATTATGCCAGTATGTTTTTATGTTCAATAAACATTAACTTTTAAGGTACTTCATCCTTTAAACAAGATCGTTTAAACAAGCTTTTTCTATAAAAAAAATCTTAAAAATTAAAAAATGTTTCAGTTCATGGTAAAAATCTCATATCAATCAAAACCAATCAATCAAAATATATGTTTGCACAATGTTGTTCATCTGTCATTATTTTGGACAGCCCAATTGTTGACAGAGTAAAGACAATAAAAACACTGCAAAAATGTCAATTGTATAATATTTCAGCGTGGCAGAACAGCCTTCATGTACGCGTTAGACAAAGTGAATGGTGAACTGCCCATAGAAATATTCCAGTACATGCTGAAGAAGGGCTCAGACATCACTGAGAGAGATTGTGTAAGTTGGGGACGAGTGTGCTTGTAGACCCAGTCACCCATTTATAGAGTCTTAGACCACCTCCCTTAAAGGGTCATCTATTTATAGAGTCTTAAACCATCTCCCTTAAAGGGTCACCTATTTATAGAGTCTTAGACCATCTCCTTTAAAGGGTCACCCATTTATAGAGTCTTAGACCACCTCCCTTAAAGGGTCACCTATTTATAGTCTTAGGCCACCTCCCTTAAAGGGTCACCTATTTATAGAGTCTTAGACCCCTCCCTTAAAGGGTCACCTATTTATTGAGTCTTAGACCATCTCCCTTAAAGTCCCTATCTTACCATCAACGGGCAAATTTTACAATATGTGCACTGTTTCTAAACCTAGTGACGACAAGGTATATATATATATCAGGGCTTCTAAAATTTTAAAATGCAAATCGGTCCAGGTTTTTAACTGCCGTAAGAATCGCGCTTATTTTGAAAAAATCACTAAAATCGCCGTACCCCACCCACCATGTCAGCTGCACCATGATTTTTTTCCGTTCAGTCATTGATATAGAGAACTATTTAAAATGTATGTTTGTATTATATTTGTATTATTTCTAACTTACTTTATCACAATTTGTACATTTTAATGACTGACATCATGTCTTTGCTTTACTGAATGAATAATTTTCACTCAATATTAAAATTGTTGATCATTTGAGGAATTGAACCGGAAGTGTCTAATAAACCGGGTAGGTATAAAACGCGGACTAACACGCGCGGACTAGCGGATTATATACGATTTTACATAAATTTGAGTAATATCGTTTTACATCAATTAGCTTAATTAATACCAAATGTTACGACTAACGCAAACAATTTCGGTCCGACTTAAAAAAAAAAACGGTGTCAGGTTTGATCACTTTCCTTAATATTATAGGGACACTGTCCGTAACTTTTAGCTTATAAAACACACAATAATTATGTTCGCAAACATTCAACACTAAACATTATTGAATATTTACTAATTAAAAGCAAGATTGTATAACGGAATTCAATCGCGGTACAAAAAAAAGTAAATCCGATTTGTGCGTTTGAACTCGCAGCCCAAACTAAAATTACACTCACCGTAATAATAGTGTGCGTGAGCGTAAAGTGGCCGACAACGCTCCCGTCTGAGCTAAGCGGGCTATACATATCTCGCAATACATACTGTGGTCAAAACCTAATGCGCAAATGGAAGTCACGTGATCGCAGAAAAGGTAAATATTGTGGGTCCCACTTTATTTACATATAATAATTAAAACTTTTTTTTTTCAAACTCACGAATGTATTCCTACTTACTTCTTATGGTCTATCCTCATGTTTTCATGTATACATTTCACTGAATAAAAGTCAACCAGTTATGTGGTTATGCTCAATATCTGCATATTTACGGACAGTGTCCCTTTAAAGTTATTGTAAAAAAACAAAAAACAAAAATTAACACATCTCGGTATTTTAATGACGCAAACAAATTTCAGTCCCAGCTTTGGCCACTTAAAAAAACAAACCGACACAAGCAAACAGGCTTACACCTTACGACTAACGGTATATCAAAGAAATCACAGACGGTAACACTCGCTTCAGTGAACCGACAGAACGCGTGATATACTTTCACTGATCACACATCAAAGGCGTGCTACATGGCTATAGACTCTTCCGGAAAACTCCCTACTATCGGTAATGGTTTAGTCCAAATTGACCAAATTGACCTACTTTCGCACAGCGAGTGACAAACAATCGTGTTATGGATCAAAGAATATTGCCGCAAGGCATATTTCAAGGAGTGTGTAAGGTAATTGTAGATTTTTTAACGACCGATAGATAAAATATCTGGGACCGATTTTAACAGAGATTTTGAAAAGAAAATCGGTCCGGAGAAACAGAATTCGGTCTGGGGACCGACAAACCGGCGATTTTAGAAGCCCTGATATATATATAATTTCTATATTTTGAGAATCCAAACTCTATAGACACAATATAAATGGCTTTAACCAGCCAGGCCAAACCTCAAAGCTAGAGCATCGAATTAAGAGTTACCAACTCATTCAATTTACGCATATTCAATCACAGGTGTTTTAAGAACCTGTGAATAAACCTTTACTTATTTATATGATCTGAGCGCCTGGATAAAGTTTTGATAAATGGTTCTGTAGTGTAATTTTGACATTATTTTGCAGGTCAGTTTCTTTAAGATGTCACTTAGACCATCTCCCTTACACCTGTTTATAGAGTCTTAGATCATCTCCTTTTAAGGGCAGATTTGGGTAGACCTTGACATAACTATATTGCCAAATTATACAAGATTTAGCCCATGTGTTTATATAGAGGATCTTGCATGAGTGATTGTATTATTGATTTTAATAAACAAGTTGGATAAAATGATAGGATATGAGGCTCTGCTTGATAGTTTCACTTTCATGTTGTCAATTTACCTTATATACAGCGGCAATTTGTAAGAGAAATCATGACGTCGTTTTGTTTACATGACGTCGCTACGTTACACGGCTGTAAATGCATTCACCCTACAAATAATGTGACATCTTAAACCAAATTTAATGTTACTAACATGCATTTTATGAAGTAAGATTTTAAATAATGATAAAAGTTAAGATGTCTGAACGTATCGTATGATATACCATGCAAACAATTGGGATTTAATGTTTTACTGTATACAAACACAGTGATTTCGACCCTCATTTGCATGTGTAATACACTAGTGTATTACGAGAAATAAGTCATGGCTTTATTACACTCCCAGAAGCCATGTTATGTCGTAATATAATGCATGCACTTAAATATGCGTCAAACTATTTTTGTTCCAGGCTGATCAGGGTTTACAATATCTGGCTGCTGATCAGTCATTTTCCACAAAACACCCCTTTGTCACGTAAATGGAATGGTCCTAATTTAAAGAAAGAACAGTCCATTATATATATGTAGCGGGTTAAGGGTTAATACAGAATTACGTAATTGTATACATTATGAATATGCTCTGTTGTATTACAGACTGGTTGTAATCCACGGGACATTGCCAGGTTTGCCCAGAGAAGAGATGTTGTTGATCTCATTGATAAGGTATCTTTTTAGCACTGTATTCTTTTTTGTCACAAAGTTACTGTATAATGTCATTAAAATAGAAGTCATATTTATTCTTGCGCATGATTAAACTTGCCAGTTTCAACCTATAATTCTGGCCCAAACATACAGGGTCTAACGTGTGTATGCTTGATATGGAGTTTAATATTAAACAAGTTGGATAAATATATAGGCTCTCCTGAACATAATATATCTGTGTTTTCCAATGAGTTTAATAAATTCAATACTAAATGGACATGAATCATTGAATGTCAGATTCAATTTATCACATAACTCCAAAAATGCCACATCACGTATATTTATTAATGTAGCTGCCTATATGTGTTGCTTCCGTCCGGATACCCATGAATGATTCTTGAGTTTTCATGTAATAGTTATCAGTCTAAACAGTAGTTCAGATGTATTAAGATTTGTACATAATGATGTGTACCAAGTATAGTTAATTCCATTTTCAGTATTACGTGAAGATAATTCGCACCTCTGACTGTTACACCCTTTCCACAATGGCCAAGGATGGATATGACAGTTTAATGATCTCACACAATGTAAGTCATTTATATGATAATCCATATGCATGCAGACAATGGCCAGGGATGGATATGACAGTTTAATGATCTCACACAATGTAAGTCATATATATGATAATCCATATGCATGTAGACAATGGCCAGGGATGGATACAACAGTCTAATGATCTCACACAATGTAAGTCATTTATATGATAATCCATATGCATGTAGACAATGGCCAGGGATGGATACAACAGTCTAATGATCTCACACAATGTAAGTCATTAATATGATAATCCAGATGCATGTAGACAATGGCCAAGAATGGATACGAATCGAACACCGGTAATTCGAATACCATCAGCACATTTTCCGGTCCCGACACAACTCCTATATAATTCAATGTAATATAACCTCGATTATTCGAATATTATTTTTCGAATACCCCGGCTCGCTCGAATACATTTTACGGTCCGAAAGTCTATTTTTGTGTGAATTGAAACCTCGCTAAATCGAAGGTGATGATCCGTTGCCATGCGACGTCGGCCATATTAATTGTATTTTATTTGTAGCAAGTTCGATCATAGTGCGAAAACATATCAAGTTGGTTGTTAAAGGTGCGAACATTTATGATTGCAAAGCGATATTAGACACAATTTATGTTTAGTGAACTTCGTTTACAGTTAATTACGATAAATTAAACACTGTTGATTTTCTAATTAAATAACGTTTGTTGATTGGTTTTAATAAAAATAAAACAATAATTAAAATAAAGTGTGTTCACTTTTTAATTAGATAAGAGCATTTCCCGAGTATGTTTAGTGAACTTCGTTTACTGATTAAACACGGTTTATTTTCTAATTAAATAACATTTGTTGAGTGGTTTTAACAAAAAGTATGTGCTACACTATTTTCTATTCAATTCTATGTACCGAAACCAGTCTTACCTTGTTCTCATTATTCGGACTTCCGGCTAATTGTATGTTAAAATCTATTGTTGTGATATTTCTTTAAATAAATGATAAAACAAACACATTATTGCAGTTTTTCTTGTCTTTTCAGTGTAACAATTACATGTTATATATCCGTTATGAGGTTTAAACAAACATGCATGAACATAAAAAACATACCGAGAATGATACTTGATGTATCATTCTCGGGTGTACACTAGTAACACTATTTTGGGCGGTACACAAATTCGGATAGATATTCTGTTTTTTATCTTTCCCTCGATGCCGCGAAGCCACCGATAGCTCGAACATATCCCTCTGGTCCCTCTGACTTCGAGCTATCGAAGTTTGACTGTATATGATAATCCATATGCATGTAGACAATGGCCAGGGATGGATATGACAGTCTAATGATCTCACACAATGTAAGTCATTTATATGATAATCTATATGCATGTAGACAATGGCCAGGGATGTATATGACAGTCTAATGTTCTCACACAGTGTAAGTCATTTATATTAACATAATAATCTATATGCATGTAGACAATGACCAGGGATGGATACGACAGTCTAATGATCTCACACAATGTAAGTCATTTATATGATAATCCATATGCATGTAGACAATGGCCAAGGATGGATATGACAGTCTAATGATCTCACACAATGTAAGTCATTTATATGATAATCCATATGCATGTAGACAATGGCCAAGGATGGATACAACAGTCTAATGATCTCACACAATGTAAGTCATTTATATGATAATCCATATGCATGTAGACAATGGCCAAGGATGGATACGACAGTTTAATGATCTCACACAATGTAAGTCATTTATATACATGATAATCTATATGCATGTAGACAATGGCCAGGGATGGATACGACAGTCTAATGATCTGACACAATGTAAGTCATTTATATGATAATCCAGATGCATGTAGACAATGGCCAAGAATTGATATGACAGTCTTATATTCTCACACAATGTAAGTCATTTATATCAACATGATAATCTATATGCATGTAGACAATGGCCAGGGATGGATACGACAGTCTAATGATCTCACTCAATGTAAGTCATTTATATGATAATCCATATGCATGTAGACAATGGCCAGGGACGGATATGACATTCTAATGATCTCACACAATGTAAGTCATTTATATGATAATCCATTTGCATGTAGACAATGGCCAAGGATGGATATGACAGTCTAATGATCTCACACAATGTAAGTCATTTATATGATAATCCATATGCATGTAGACAATGGCCAGGGACGGATATGACATTCTAATGATCTCACACAATGTAAGTCATTTATATGATAATCCATTTGCATGTAGACAATGGCCAAGGATTGATATGACAGTCTAATATTCTCACACAATGTAAGTCATTTATATCAACATGATAATCTATATGCATGTAGACAATGGCCAGGGATGGATACGACAGTCTAATGATCTCACACAATGTAAGTCATTTATATGATAATCCATATGCATGTAGACAATGGCCAAGGATGGATATGACAGTCTAATGATCTCACACAATGTAAGTCATATATATGATAATCTATATGCATGTAGACAATGGCCAGGGATGGATACAACGGTCTATTGATCTCACACATTGTAAGTCATTTATATGATAATCCATATGCATGTAGACAATGGCCAGGAATGGATATGACAGTCTAATGATCTCACAGAATGTTAGTCATATATATGATAATCTATATGCATGTAGACAATGGCCAGGGATGGATACAACAGTCTATTGATCTCACACAATGTAAGTCATATATATATGATAATCCATATGCATGTAGACAATGGCCAAGGATGGATATGACAGTCTAATGTTCTCACACAATGTAAGTCATATATATGATAATCCATATGTATGTAGACAATGGCCAGGGATGGATACAACAGTCTAATGATCTAACACAATGTAAGTCATATATATGATAATCTATATGCATGTAGACAATGGCCAGGGATGGATACAACAGTCTTATGATCTCACACAATGTAAGTCATATATATGATAATCTATATGCATGTAGACAATGGCCAAGGATGGATATGACAGTCTAATGTTCTCACACAATGTAAGTCATATATATGATAATCCATATGTAATGTAGACAATGGCCAGGGATGGATACAACAGTCTAATGATCTCACACAATGTAAGTCATATATATGATAATCTATATGCATGTAGACAATGGCCAGGGATGGATACGACAGTCTAATGATCTCACACAATGTAAGTCATATATATGATAATCTATATGCATGTAGACAATGGCCAGGGATGGATACGACAGTCTAATGTTCTCACACAGTGTAAGTCATATATATGATAATCCATATGTATGTAGACAATGGCCAGGGATGGATACAACAGTCTAATGATCTCACACAATGTAAGTCATATATATGATAATCTATATGCATGTAGACAATGGCCAGGGATGGATACAACAGTCTAATGATCTCACACAATGTAAGTCATATATATGATAATCCATATGTATGTAGACAATGGCCAGGGATGGATACGACAGTCTAATGATCTCACACAATGTAAGTCATATATATGATAATCTATATGCATGTAGACAATGGCCAAGGATGGATACAACAGTCTAATGATCTCACACAATGTAAGTCATATATATGATAATCTATATGCATGTAGACAATGGCCAAGGATGGATACGACAGTCTAATGATCTCACACAATGTAAGTCATATATATGATAATCTATATGCATGTAGACAATGGCCAGGTATGGATACGACAGTCTAATGTTCTCACACAATGTAAGTCATATATATGATAATCTATATGCATGTAGACAATGGCCAGGGATGGATACAACAGTCTAATGATCTCACACAATGTAAGTCATTTATATGATAATCCATATGTATGTAGACAATGGCCAAGGATGGATATGACAGTCTAATGATCTCACACAATGTAAGTCATATATATGATAATCTATATGCATGTAGACAATGGCCAAGGATGGATATGACAGTCTAATGATCTCACACAATGTAAGTCATATATATGATAATCTATATGCATGTAGACAATGGCCAAGGATGGATATGACAGTCTAATGATCTCACACAATGTAAGTCATATATATGATAATCTATATGCATGTAGACAATGGCCAAGGATGGATATGACAGTCTAATGTTCTCACACAATGTAAGTCATATATATGATAATCTATATGCATGTAGACGATGGCCAGGGATGGATACAACAGTCTAATGATCTCACACAATGTAAGTCATATATATGATAATCTATATGCATGTAGACAATGGCCAAGGATGGATATGACAGTCTAATGATCTCACACAATGTAAGTCATATATATGATAATCTATATGCATGTAGACAATGGCCAAGGATGGATATGACAGTCTAATGATCTCACACAATGTAAGTCATATATATGATAATCTATATGCATGTAGACAATGGCCAGGGATGGATATGACAGTTTAATGATCTCACACAATGTAAGTCATTTATATGATAATCCATATGCATGTAGACAATGGCCAAGGATGGATATGACAGTTTAATGTTCTCACACAGTGTAAGTCGTACATCATGGGGTGAATGTGAAACTATTCTAACTGTATATAAATAAAGAACAAGATACAACAGTTTGCATATGTGTCAACAGACAATAATCCACACTTGGTAAACATTGAATTCTAAGGAGTGAAAATGCAAGATCTGGTATTTTCCTTAATACAAAGGCAATGTGAATGATTTGTGAGGGTTGCCTGGAAGATAAGCACTATGTTAAAAAACTATCTTGAATTAAATGCTGATAGTGTTTGGATTAATGCCAACATAAAAATATTTTTATTGTTTCTGTTTTACCTACGTTTCAGTATCGTGACACTTTTATCTACGCCTCAGGAAATAACACCGACGAGGTTCTCAGGTTTATAGAATGGCTTCCTAGATTTCAGGTACGTTTAACTTCCTTTGACCTTATTAGAGATATTGAATCTGGAGTTATGTCTAAGTTTTAGGAACGTTTCATTTCCTTTGACCTTATAAGGTATATACTGAATCTGGAATCCTCCAGTGAGAATAATACTCATGATAGATTCTCACACATCAGGCCTGCCCAAACATTTTAACTAAAAACCCTGAGATTTTTAAAAACAAAGATTTAAAATGCACGAAGATCATTTTTAAATGGAAATTTGAGCGCACGACTTGATTTTCGCACATATTTTTTTTAAACCGCAAATTTAAATTATGCAATTAATTCTTAAAGAAAACAATAGATAAGCATACTTCAACATGCACACATGGAAAATACGGAGATTGTACACTGAAATCCGGAGATCTGGAGAGCAAATGAAACATCCGGACAATCCGGATTTTATCCGGAGGTTTGGCAGGCCCGTAAGATAATCTGATAAAGTTGAACATGATATTTAAGGGTTTAAATGTCAAGTATGTTTCAAATCTATGTCAAACATATATGAGAAATCAGACATACCTCTACAGTTTTGTGGATTAAACTCGTTATTATTTCTCCACGTAGGATGCTGTTAAGAGATTTCACGACGCCATCGTGAACGGGACGGTGGAGACAGTAAACAGTACACTGCAGTCCTGCAGTGCCCCAGATCTTGTGATAAATGCCAGAAATAAGGTAGGTGTCACGCTATTATATGGGCAAGTGGGGAGTGGGGTTTATAATACATGACGCCATCGTGAATGGGACTGTGGAAACGGTAAACAGCACGCTGCAGTCCTGTAATGTCCCAGATCTTGTGATAAATGCCAGAAATAAGGTAGGTGTCTCGCCATTAATATGCGGGCAACTGGGGAGTGGGGTAGATAATACATGTGGTGAGGGATAGATCATACATGGGTTAAGGCCCACTGAGGTGAAGGGTTGATAATACATGTGGTGAGGGATAGATCATACATGGGTTAAGGCCCACTGAGGTGAGGGGTTGATAATACATATGGTGAGGGATAGATCATACATGGGTTAAGGCTCACTGAGGTGAGGGGTTGATAATACATGTGGTGAGGGATAGATCATACATGGGTTAAGGCCCACTGAGGTGAGGGGTTGATAATACATGTGGTGAGGGATAGATCATACATGGGTTAAGGCCCACTGAGGTGAGGGGTTGATAATACATGATAGATCATACATGGGTTAAGGCCCACTGAGGTGAGGGGTTGATAATACATGATAGATCATACATGGGTTAAGGCCCACTGAGGTGAGGGGTTGATAATACATGTGGTGAGGGATAGATCATACATGGGTTAAGGCCCACTGAGGTGAGGGGTTGATAATACATGTGGTGAGGGATAGATCATACATGGGTTAAGGCCCACTGAGGTGAGGGGTTGATAATACATGATAGATCATACATGGGTTAAGGCCCACTGAGGTGAGGGGTTGATAATACATGTGGTGAGGGATAGATCATACATGGGTTAAGGCCCACTGAGGTGAGGGGTTGATAATACATGATAGATCATACATGGGTTAAGGCCCACTGAGGTGAGGGGTTGATAATACATGTGGTGAGGGTTAGATCATACATGGGTTAAGGCTCACTGAGGTGAGGGGTTGATAATACATGTGGTGAGGGATAGATCATACATGGGTTAAGGCCCACTGAGGTGAGGGGTTGATAATACATGTGGTGAGGGATAGATCATACATGGGTTAAGGCTCACTGAGGTGAGGGGTTGATAATACATGTGGTGAGGGATAGATCATACATGGGTTAAGGCTCACTGAGGTGAGGGGTTGATAATACATGTGGTGAGGGATAGATCATACATGGGTTAAGGCTCACTGAGGTGAGGGGTTGATAATACATGATTCCATAGCGAACAGGACTGTAGCATGCTGCAGTCCTGTAATTCCCCAGATCTTGTGATAAATGCCCTAAATAAGGTAGGTGTCACACCAGTATGTGGTGGTGTGGGTAGTGGTGTAGATAATACATAATGCCATGGTGACTGTAGCACACTGCAGTCCTGTCATTCCACAGATCTTGTGATAAATGCCCTAAATAAGGTAGGTGTCACACCAGTATGTGGCACTAGGAGTGAGGTAGATAATACATAATGCCATGGTGACTGTAGCACACTGCAGTCCTGTCATTCCACAGATCTTGTGATAAATGCCCTAAATAAGGTAGGTGTCACACCAGTATGTGGCACTAGGAGTGGGGTAGATAATACATAATGCCATGGTGACTGTAGCACACTGCAGTCCTGTCATTCCACAGATCTTGTGATAAATGCCCTAAATAAGGTAGGTGTCACACCAGTATGTGGCACTAGGAGTGGGGTAGATAATACATAATGCCATGGTGACTGTAGCACACTGCAGTCCTGTCATTCCACAGATGTTGTGATAATTGCCAGAAATCAGGTAAAGTGTTTTATTTCCTTTTATTTAATTATATAAAAGTATTTAAAGTTAAAATGATACTGGAATAATTAATTGAGGTGCTAATATTAATGTTTGATAAAACCTTCAAGATTGCCATATATCCCTTTATGCTATAAATCTGTCTTGAAGGTTTATATAAAGCCTTATACATGATAATTTCTTATATAATTTCAGGCTCGGCGTACACCCCTTATTCTGGCTGTGATGCACGACAGAGACGACATCGTGGAATTGTTACTGCGTCTTCCATTCAATCTCGACATAGATGCCAAAGATTGTGTATGTATACATGTAATGCTTGTGTTGTTTATATTGAATTTGTCCACAATGGCTTTGGTAGCTGAGGGCTGAGGCCTTGCCCTTTACAGCTGCAGACCTACCTGGGTTTGACTGGGTGGGGTATCATCTTATATGACTATGGCATGGTATTCCAGAGTGACATCACTGTAAAGCTGAGCATTGAGCTCGCTACTACAAGAAGACACAGTTGTGATATGACTGAAAGATTGTAAAAAGCGACAATGAATCACAATCCCCACTTCACCCTCCACACACACACGTTTATGATATTTAGAGATACTGTCCTTACTTTTTCAGTGTAACTGTACAGCGTATCACTTTGCCTGCTGCCTGACGTCAGACACCGGGGAGAAGATCAGACAAAATCTGGTAGATGCCGGGGTGGACACAAGCATTCAAGATGTGGTGAGCAGCGACATTTTGTCGTATCATAAATATATAGACAGCCTTTACACAGAGGGGAAATAGCACAATCTTTTGACTAAAGCGGATCGTTTATTTTATGTATATAATTGCATCTTTACCGGCATTCATAATCTCTTGTAAAGAATTGAATTCAATGTTGTTTAACGGCTCATCAACACAGTATAGGTTATTTAGAGCCGTCCCAAAGAGAGGGGAAGGATGCATAGGAATCCGGGAACCGTGCCCTCACTCTTATTATTGAATAGATTCCTATGGTTCTTTAACGTGCTTGGAGGATAGACCGATACATTGGACCGCCCGGTAAAAAAAATAATAATGGAAGTATTAGTTTGAACGGGGAAAATTAAGTTTTTTTATGAAAGAGAATCTTTCTGTGTTTTTTTAAAATGAAATAAACCTGTAATGATATTAACTGTTTGTTTATGTTACTTCCATTTTCCAGTTGTTTAAATATAACAATGAATTCTGTTATTTTTCTACAGAGAAGTAGGACAGGAGAAGTATTTGGTAAAAGGGCCGACAAAAATGAGTTTATACTGAAAGAACGGAAGGTACAAATTTAAATTACACATTATGTTTGAATCAAGATTTGGTAGAAGAGCGTTCACAAATTGGCTTATCCTGAAGGAACAGCAGACACAGTGATCACCATAGTTCTTGTTCTTGTTATATTCTGCCTTTGTAAGCACACCTAGTATTTTCTCACTAGTTGATCGAGGTTCACCACCATGAATATGTATATAGTTATGTTAATTATTACAGTCCTGCATCATACCCAGTGTTTGTAAGTTTCAAAACATTAGTTAAACTGATTGTCTTCTTCTTATACCATTCCACGAAAGCGGAACTGGCATAGAGACGTCGGTCTGAAAAATCGTTTTTATGTGACTAACAGTGCTAAGGCAGGGCCTCTTTGTCCCGTGCTACATTTTGTAGTTTAAATATGTACTCTATTCTGTGTGTTGCTATGTATTATGTACGAGTACAAGTGTGTGTGGTGTGTGTGTGTGGTGTGTGTGTGTGTGGGGGGGGGGGGGGGGGGGGGAGGCAGAGAATCAGCTTGCCAATTCCTTCCCCAATGGAAACTTTCAACTAGTGGGATGGGGGAGAAATAATTGGCTACGGTTTCTTCTCCGGGTAAAAAATTGGCTAGCTGATTCTTTCCCCTAGGAAACTTTTAGCAGTGGTGAAAGGCAGAGAATCAGCTTGCCAATTCCTTCCCCAATGGAAACTTTCAACTAGTGGGATGGGGGAGAAATAATTGGCTACCCGGTTTCTTCTCCGGGTAAAAAATTGGCTAGCTGATTCTTTCCCCTAGGAAACTTTTAGCAGTGGTGAAAGAATTGGCAGTTATAATGGTGTTAAAAATTGCATGAATGCTGAAAATGTGTGAATCAATTCTTAAAAGGTCGGACTACAGGTCGGTTGTCTGTTGACCATTAAGTTTTATGTATATACCGGTTTCCCTGTTAGCATTATTTTCACAAAGTTATCATTTGAACACTTCTATTTGCAGGCTATATATGGAATGACTCTAGAACTGATTTGTGTAGACAAGGTATGTACATCCCGACAGGTTTTAAATGACCTCCACCATGTAATAAGTGAAGCATTTGATAGTAGCCACATGAACACCAGTGGTTTGTTCATTTGCAATTTTCATAAAACCTAAATATTGTATGGAACTGCTGTTCACTGGGACATATATACTCGGTAAACATTTTTTTGGACCAGGGTATATAAAGTCATATAAAAATAAAACTAGTGGACAGAATTTAAGTATCTTTTTTTAGTAACCAAGGTCTACCCTACCCGGTTAATTTGGTACCAGAAACATTAAATTCTAAACAAGATTTGATTTTAAAAAAATATCACGAACACGCAAAGGGTCTGTAAAAAATGTTGCAAAGTCCATAAAATGTATCAGTTACAGACATGCCAATAAAAATAATTTTTTTTTTTGTGTAAACTGTCATTGTTAACGATAATTATTGTTGATTGTTGATTTTGAAGTTTTTAACAAGCATTAAAATAAATGTCTGAATTTATTAATCCAGTATCATTTTGACTTACCGTATTTTACCTTGTATAGTATGCACCCGTGTATAGTACGCAACCCCACTTCTCAGAGGTCAAAACTGGGGTAAAAAAGTTGTTTCCGTGTATAATACGTATCAAAATATTAGTTTTCCTAGATGAACCATTCGACGAAAATAAAAGGTTAAAAATTAAAAAAAAAAATCTCTAATTGCATCACGATAATTAAAGCAGAATAATACGGTACAACAACTATCTGAAAACAATTGTCTATCAATCTCCCGTTAGTTCCAAACCCTGCTGAACCTACACAAAGAACTATAAATAAACTGTGTAATCAGCTGAGGCATACCAGGCGAAACCATTTTTAATTTAGGTGTTACAGGTCTTCGCTATTGAATGAGAGTGGTCCATTCCATTATCTGTCTGAGACCTACACATTTTACTGCGTATTTGTCAGTTACATCAAAAGACTAGCACATCCTCAAAAATATCAATAGAGAGGGTGTCGATACTTGGGTCAACTTCAAAGGATTATAAAAATAGAATAACCCACTCTACCCGTGCTTAAAGTGTGTCTATACTGTGTTTGCAAAATGTGTGAAATTATAAACAACAGCAAAACAAAGGGCAAACATGATCATCCTTTATTGAAATACTGCAACAAATATGCAAGTATTTTTTATAATAGATGTACACTTTATTTATGTCGCCATAATCGCTTTTACTGTTGTCTGCAAGTGTCGTCTGGTGCAAATAGAATTGTACAATACTACGTGTACCAGTCAATTCATGGAAATCACGTGATATCAAGTCAGCTGATATAAATAACAAAACAAGGGCCAAATTTCATTCACTCATTTATTGAAATTCTACAACAAATATGCAAACATTTATACAAAAACAAGCTTTATAATAAACTTTATTCATTTCTAAGTCGAATTAAGTCAATAAATTGCGTGTATAAAGCGAGTAAGTCACGAAAAATAAAGTATTATCAGCATTCACAAATGTCTGTCTGTTCATCGCCGATGAAAACATCGGCGTTTTTTCTCCATTCTGACATCGATTTTCTGTATATAAAATGCAAGAAAAATGTTGTTTGTATTGTTTCCTTGTATTGTACGCACCCCATGCGTACTATACAAGGTAAAATACGGTAAAACCTGCTTGCATATATTTAAATACAATTTTGAGTTTTCAACTTTTCTTCGTTATTCTACCATAGGTTTGAATATATTATTGGAGAAATATAATCAACAGTTAGTAATATGCAAAAACGATATACTGTTCTTATAATTAATATTAATGATTGAACAAATGTACTTCATGTAGAAAAACTTAACGGGACACCGCAAATTTTACAAAAATCTAGATTGCCATGTGTCCCTTTAATGAAAAACCTTAATAAAAATCAATAAAGGGTAAATAGTAAGTCCTTATCAGTCATGATTGACTAGTTTTATTCAGAATGCATAGTACCCGGTACTCTAGATGTATCTGTTTATGAAATTTCGAGAGTGCAGGACTATCTGTGACTTAGAAACAGAGCTGTGCAAATGAAAAACGTTAACTAGAATCAATGAAGTAAGCGAGTATAAAGTAGGTCAGACAATAGACGGCTAATGATAACTAACAAAATATTACTAATAATAGTAAAGAATTGAAACATACGCAGAATTATTATTATAATTTATGGGTTTTTCTCCCAAAAATGACAATGATTTTTTTTTTAAGAAAATAAATGTCATATTAGTTTTTATTCTAAGACACCTGCACTATATAGCCTAGTTTAAAATATCTTGTTATATTCAGCGATATATCACTGTAACGTTTGCAATGTTAGGAGTGTAAGCAAAGCAATGCGAAAGATTTCAGATAGGTGTGTTATTTTCACATTTTAGGGGTATTAGAGTAGAAATAGAACATCGTTTATGGTGAATTATCTTGTAATATATCACGGCTTGCCGTTCAATTGTAAAAAATTATTTCGCCCGCTCTTCGGGCCCGTGAAATTATTGTTTACAATTGAACTCAAAACCGTGATATATTACACGATAAATCACCGTAAATGATGTTCTATTTCTTAAATAATTACATAAAACAGTGGGCCAAATCAACTCAGTAATAGAGAGAAACTCCTTAATAGTTGTTTACCTTAATTCCAATCATATTAAACATGTACTGTATCATAATTAATATCTTTTAAACAAACACACCAAAAAAAAAAGGTTTAAATTAAATCAATCCTCCATATTTAGTCAGGAGTGTGTCATTAAGATGACGCGTCATACAAATATGATTACCTACATTTCTGTCGGGTAAAAAAAATGTTTACAGACGGGATCATTATCTGGATTTATTTCAATTTCATTCACTTGAAAAATTATTCTTTGTTTTATTTCAGTATGAAGAATTACGTAAACTCATCAGATCCAAGAAGAAAGGTCTGGCAGAGTTCCAGGCCTTTATTAGAGCGTACAGATTCCCTGTGGCTGCACTTCATAAAGTGGTAAATATTTTATAAAAAACATGTCCATAACTTTAATTTAGATTCTAACATGACCTTCGCAGTCTTTCATATACTAAAGAAGAGAGACAACTGTATGTTATTCTACGATAAAATACAGCTGTTCCATCAATTCCCCGCGTATATTTCATCCGTTGGAGCGCCACGTTACATGACATCACTTGGTAAATATATGTCACGAAGACAAACTCAGCAGTAGTTTTAATGAAATGTTAATTACAACAAACTTGCCATGCTCCCAAACAGGGCTTCTAAAATGTTAAAATGCAAATCGGTCCAGGTTTTTACTGCCGTAAGAATCGCACTTATTTTGAAAATCGCCGTACCCCACCCACCATGTCAGCTGCACCATGCATTTTTTCCGTTTAGTCATTTATATAGAGAACTATTTAAAATTTATGTTTGTATTATATTTGTATTATTTATAACTTACTTTATCACAATTTGTACATTTTAATGACTGACATCATGTCTTCACTTTACTGAATGAATAATTTTCACTCAATATTAAAATTGTTGATCATTTGAGGAATTGAACCGGAAGTGTCTAATAAACCGGAAGTCGCATGAAGAATCACCGTGGTAACCAATGTAATTTAGAGGCAGTCGAGTTCATTTGTCGGTTCTAACACTTTGTTTGATCACTTTCCTTAATTAATGTCATTAATATTATACTTAAAGTTATTGTAAAAAAAAAAATCAAACAAACAAGCTAGGTATTTTAATTTTTTTTAATGACGCAAACAAATTTCAGTCCCAGCTTTGGCCACTTAAAAAAACAAACCGACACAAGCAAACAGACTAACACCTTACGACTAACGGTATATCAAAGAAATTACAGACGGTAACACTCGCTTTAGTGAACCGACAGAACGCGTGATATACTTTCTCATGCTACCTAGCTATAGACTCTTCCGGAAAACTCCCTACTATCGGTAATGGTTTAGTCCAAATTGACCTACTTTCGCACAGCGTTATGGATTAAAGAATATTGCCGCAAGGCATAGTTTAAGGGTAAAGGGCAATTGTAGTTTTTTAACGACCGATAGATAAAATATCTGGACCGATTTAAAGAGAGATTTTGAAAAGAAAAACGGTCTGGAGAAACAGATTTCGGTCTGGGAACTGATAAACCGACGATTTTAGAAGCCCTGCTCCCAAACCTTTCACCTCCCGATATAAATCCATCATATGCATCAGTAAATATAACATTAATAAGCATCTTGAACAAGCTAAGAACATTTGACGTCATACAGCGCAAGCTTTATGACATAAGCAATGACTTAATTGTTTGTCACGTGACTACTAGTGTATTTAAACATAGTCACGTGACTACTAGTGTATTTAAACATATTGTACCGCGCAGAACTTTGCATATGGGAGCGTCTAATGGAACAGTCTGTAAACATAGCAGCCTGATTACCTTGACCTCCGAGATAATATATAGTGCCCCCACAATAGCGTAAACAATGAGTTTATTGTTGTGTTAGAATCGAAATAATAAATACATGCCTGTATTTTATCGGTGAATAAAATACAGTTAGTCGTTCGGATATTATTTCTTAAATAACTTTGTTTCTTAAAACTAGAAGAAAAAAGTTTTTTCGGAATTAGCAGATGTATTATTTGCAGCAGTGTGATATATTGGTTTTCTGTATAAATCATAGTGTACGCTTCTGTATTGTATGCTTCCGTGGTTGAGGGGGTAAAGACGCTACATTGGAAACCTCGCCTCTCACCACTGTTAGTTCAAATCCCACTGGCAACTTGACTAGAAAGTAAGAAAGTGTCAATTCTTACAGATGGCGAGAGATGTACAGTACTGGTTCTACACATGAATATGTGTGTGATCTGTATCCACCAATTAAAAATCGACCTTCACACATTGCCTAAAATGTGCTGAAAATGACGTTAAACACCAAACTAACAAATTATAACTCAATTATACCCGCTGCTGATTTCGCCTTTACAGCTGAGTCAACTTATGCCGACCTACAGGGACCTGATATTCCTCGCCATAGATTATGGTAAACAGGACATCGCGTACAAACTGGCCAATCTTGGCGCTGACCTGAGCAGACAAGAAAAGGTAACCGTGGATACTAGATTAAAAAATGCAGTGTTCACTTTTTTACTTTGTTGATTTTTCAAATAAATCAGTTGTTTTTAATATTAAAAAAAAAAGTATGTATATTATTTTTTAGACACAAATTTCAAGGTAATTACTAGGAAATATAAATAGTATCTTTGGTACATAATGCGTGAAACATTTTTATTTCACTTTTTGGTTGTCGTATGAACTTTGACTGTAGATCTATAATGCAAACAGTTAGGAGAAATTTAAATTTGATCAAATTTAAATTTGGTTTGTTTTTCTTCTCAGTATGAGAAAAAGTGTGAAGACGACAGTATAGAGAAGCAATACTACACTCCTGCGGAGAGGGCCTCACATCTGGGGATGTTTGACCTCGCTGAATTCCTGCTAGGGAAGAGGGCAAAACAGCTAGAAAAAATTCGCAACCAGTCGTCTCTGTTACCAAAGAGAGCATTACATCATCACTTTAACATAGAACGGAGCCACAGTCTGCCTTCTATATTTGTGACACAGTCTGTGATGTAGTCTTGTTACCTGGCTGACAGTGTTACCAAAGAAAACATAACATACCATCACCAAAATTTTAACAGAATTCAAAATCAGTCTTCATTCTGTATTTGTGACACAGTCTGTGATGTAGACTGGTTACCTAATTGACACTGTTACCAAAGAAAGCATAACATAGCATCAAAATTTTAACACAATTCAGTCAGTCTACCTTTTATATTTGTGACACAGTCTGTGGTATAGACTGGTTACCTAGCTGACACTGTTACTAAAGAAAGCATAACATACCATCATAATTTTAACAAAATTTGAACTCATATTAATTTTGTGACACAGTCTGTGATGTAGACTTGATACCTGGCGCTGTTACCAAAGAAAGCATATTTAGATACTATTTTAACAAAATTCAAATTCAGTCTGGCACAGTTATGACTTGTTCCATCGCATTGTGGTGTCTACTACATAATCATTTTTATCAGGAGTGTAATAAACCCATGCTATATTTATCATATTAAACTTGTGAAATAAATATAAAAATGAACACCGAATCATCATACATGCCAAACCTGCCGCATTCTCCGGTAGACTACCGGATTTGCCTTTGATCTACCGATCACATGGATGCCGCTCAAAATCTCCCGGAAATCAATTATTGGCGGAGTATGGTTGATGACTGTAATTTGTAATACACAGCATATGTTTGCAAGTGACAAACAATGAGTTCACAGCTGTCGTGTGTAAATCAATCAAGGCGGGGTTATGATCATGCAACCAACCAATGAAATTGCAGCTAGCGTCTAGCAGCACACGACGAGATTTATTGAAATATGGCCGGGTAAGCTAAGAAGGATTTTGCCGAAATAGGCACTTTTTGATCAGTGCATTCGGTAAATCGTCTAGTAACAATGTTATATCCTCCGCAATATTACAACTAAACCAGTCTTTCATAATTGCAACAGCCTTTACCGCTTTAATGATAACAAACACAATTTTTTCTCCATTTCCTCTCAAAATGCGGAAAGCAGTTCGGATTGGAAAATCAGTGTAAAATCTGTCTTTTTTTTTGGAGGTAATAAAAATTGCAGAGGTGGCATGAAAAACGGGGGTGGGAGGGGATGATAATGTAGCAATTGATTTATTATGGCCTAATGCATATACTGTTATTTTTTTTATCTATTTTATATATAGAGATAATGAAATACAAAATAAAATTAGAAATAAAGTTACAGTTGTCAACATTGTTATTCAATATTTGAAAATATGCGATGGTTTCATGGCGTTTCGTAAATCTCCCTGATTTTTAAGTCCAATCTCCCTGATGTGATGCTGGAAAATTTGGCATGTATGAATCATCGTTCAGTCTTTTCCGTTCAACTCGGAGTACAACGAAATTGTTTCGTCTATTTCGGTAACCGTTAAAAATACACGATTTTGGAAATCAGCGAGGTTGTTCCCTTGTTCGGTGTCGTACGGAGAAGACTGAATCAACATACGATATCATCATACAGCCTTATCCGCTATGGAGGCCATGTCTCTTATTCAGCGTAATTCTTCCATGTAATATTATATCTACCTGTAGATGTTGTTTACGCTTTTGTTTTTGTTTATTTTACATGAAATATGTTATCTCTAGTCCTGTATTTGTAAAGTTTTATAATTATACATTTTACTTTGTAATCAATAGTTTTTCATGTGATATTTTTGTAATTTATGGGGCTCCAGTTGAGGATGAGCGAAAGCAATAGCCAGCTGTCGTTCCCTTAGGGAGATGGTAGGATTCCAATAATCAGGGGTGGATTCCTAACCCCACTAAAGTCTTAAAAGCTTTTAAATTTCATATATAAGAAGTGTTTTTTGTTTTTTTGGTTGTCAGTCAGCTGAAGGCCAGCAGAGCTTATGGGATGCCGAGTTGTCCGTCGTCCGTCCGTTCGTCGTCCGTCGTTAACTTTTGTCTCGTTAAGATGATAGAGCCTTCATTTTTTTTCATCTGATCTTCACCAAACTTTACCAGATTGTTAATGTCAATGAAAGCTCGGACAAGTTCGAAAACCAGCCAGATCAGACCAGTAACAGCGGAGTTATGGCCCTTGAATAGTTAAAATGCTATATTTTGCCTCGTTAAGACGGTAGGGCCTTCATTTTTCATCCGATCTTTACCAAACTTTACCAGATTGTTAATGTCCATAAAAGCTCGGATAAGTTCGAAAACCAACCAGATCGGACCAGTAACAGTCTATTTTTATGCAAAACTATAAGTTATATTGATATGGGACTTTTTCTAAAATGATCAGTATGACATGATGTTGATCCTTGTCGAAAATTATTTTGAGTAGATGGGTCATTTATGTATAGTAGAAAGAGAATTGGCCCGAAGACAGAACCTTGGGGTACGTCTTTAGTGACTACTTGAAAACTATAATTGATATTGATATGGGACTTTCGAAAATGATCAACTTGACATGATGTTGATCCAATTATTTTGATTCGACATTAAATATTTTGATTCAACATTAAATATGGCTGCAAGCGGCCATCTTTGTTTACATAGAGTTATATAATGAAAACTTGTAGCGACTACTCCTTTGATCCCGACGGATTTTCATGAAACTTCACAGAAATGTTGCTCTTGATGTCTAGTTGATCCTAGCAAAAGTTCAGGTCGGTCGGAAATTCAAGATGGCCGCAATGGTTAAAATAGATTTTAAAAATGCGATTTTGTGGTGACTACTTCTCAAAAAACCTAAGTGATATTGATTTGGAACCTTTACCAAAATGACTGGCATGACATCTCGCAGGCTGATATGGGTTTAACTGTCTTGGTGCTCATCAGTCATTGATCTACAAATGGACTGGTCCAAATTAGAAGGTCAGTCCATTATACATTCATAGAGGGGTAAGGATTTAGTCTCTTTTGTATTTTGACTCTCAGAAAAAGACTGAAAACAAATTGTAGGATTTTAAGATTTTATTTTAATTCTGATTTTCCAACTATAACCTGAGACAAGAGCAAATATACTGAGATATTTCTGAATACAGATCATTCCATTTCTGTTCCTCAGTGTGATTTGGAGCAGAAAAAAGTGGATATACTAAGGTTGATGTTGTAAGTGATTTAATTGATATAGTTTTATAATAAAACTTTTTGGTAGCATTATGACATTTTTATAAGCTTGAAAAAAATATTCTTTAGAGTAGGATAAAATGGAATGAGATTATAATGTTGCATAATAAATCATAATATTTAGGAATATAGGAATATTGCTCTTGATGTCTAGTTAGTCCTAAGTAAAAATCAGGTTAGCTTAAAATTCAAGATGGCCACCATGTCTAAAAATAGATTTATTAAATACAATTTTGTGGCAAATACATCTCTAAAACCGTAAGCGGTTTGGTACCTTTACCAAAATGACTTTTTTAAAACTTTACAGGAATATTGGTTTTGATGTCCAGTTAGTTCCATTAAGTAAAAATCAGGTTGGCCGGAAATTCAAGATGGCTGCCACAGCGTAAATACTCGTTTGTGGCAACTACTTTAAACATAAGTGGTATTGATTTGGAATCTTTACTAAAATGACTGGCATGACATGTAGTTGGTCATGGATTCTATGTCAAATCAAAAATATTCTTTAGAGTAGGATAAAATGGAATGAGATTATAATGTTGCATAATAAATCATAATATTTAGGAATATAGGAATATTGCTCTTGATGTCTAGTTAGTCCTAAGTAAAAATCAGGTTAGCTTAAAATTCAAGATGGCCACCATGTCTAAAAATAGATTTATTAAATACAATTTTGTGGCAAATACATCTCTAAAACCGTAAGCGGTTTGGTACCTTTACCAAAATGACTTTTTTAAAACTTTACAGGAATATTGGTTTTGATGTCCAGTTAGTTCCATTAAGTAAAAATCAGGTTGGCCGGAAATTCAAGATGGCTGCCACAGCGTAAATACTCGTTTGTGGCAACTACTTTAAACATAAGTGGTATTGATTTGGAATCTTTACTAAAATGACTGGCATGACATGTAGTTGGTCATGGATTCTATGTCAAACATGGATGCCTGCGACTATCTTTTTTTAGATAGAGTGATAATAGGACAAACTTGTGTCGACTACTTCTCTGCAACTATTTCCATAAAACTTCACAGGTTCCCATGGCTGATCAAGCTATCAAAATCTATCTGTAGAGCTTCAAGGTCATTGACGTCTTGTTATTATCTCTACTGGCCAAGTTCGAAAACCAGCCAGATCGAACCAGTAACGGCAGAGTTATGGCTCTTGATTTAGTTAAAATGCTATATATGCCTCTTTAAGACGATAGTCACTCGCTTCATTGATGTTATAAGAGCCATATTAGCCAGTAGAGCGTCCACAGGCCCTCTTGGGCCTCTTGTTTCAAAAGTTGAGCTCTCTCTAACACTGAGAAGTTGTGAAAATGCATAGGGAAAAAAAAGTTTTTTTGTGTGTGTTTTTGGTTGTCATTTTTTTAAAAAAAATTGCGCTCATCTAATCTCAAATCCTGTGTACGTTCCTGCTAATGGGAACTTAAAAATTAAGCGATAACCATGCTAAGATTTTTAATCTGGGACGGTATGTGAGTGGTTTTACGGTCTGAAATTTCGGTTTACGGCGACGCGGGTAGCAGAGCCATAAAACTGTATTTCAGTCCGTAAAACCAACCACATACCGTCCCAATTTGAAAATCTTAGCATGGTTATCTCGATTCTAATGCTTTTCCATTCAAATGCTACAAATATAAAATAAAACATACATACACACTTGTTTTTCTATGAAAACTCAAATTCACGGATGCCAGCATTTTGTATCAACGTTCTGTGACGTCACATATTTTTCAGAGGGTAAATCGGGGGTTTTATGGTCGCAAATTTGATCCATTATGTGACATGTGATATCATTATGTGCCATGTGATATCATTATGTGGTATGTGATATTATGTGGCATGTGATATCCAATATGTGACATGTGAAAATATTGTGACATATGATTACATTATGTGACATGTGATATCATTATGTGGCATGTGCTGTTATTATGTGACATGTGATATCCATTTTGTGACATTTGCTATTATGTGATGTGGGATATCATTAAGTGTCATGTTATATCATAATGTGACATGTGATATAGTAATGTGACATATGATGTCATTATGTGACATGTGATATCCATTGTATGTTACATCTGATATTATTATGTTACATATGATATCATTATATGACATGCGATATCAGTATGCGACATGTGATATCCATTGTGTGACATCATTATGTGACATGTTCTATTATTATGTGGCATATGATATTATTATGTGGCATGTGATATCATTGTGTGATATGTGATATCATTATGTGGCATGTGATATCATTATGTGGCATGTGATATCATTGTGTGATATGTTCTATTATTATGTGGCATGTAATATCATTATGTGACATGTGACATTATTATGTGGCATGTGATATCATTATGTGGCATGTAATATCAGTATGTGACATGTGATATCCATTATGTGATGTGATATAATTATGTGATATGCCTTATGCTAAACTAGTATGTAATAAACTGAATGTGATATAATTATGAATATTGTTTGATCACTATATTGCTACTGTCTTTGATTTTATTTGATTAAAATTTGAAATTGACATGCCTAAGTTTGTTTTGACCTCTGCCTTTTCGCTAAACAATTGGTGTTCTCCATCCTTCCTTCCAACAATAACTTTTTTTTTTGAGACCCATAAATTTCATGCTATAAAGATACAAGGATTAAACTAACGTACACACACGGAGTGTGAATAAAAAATGTGTCTAATTCAAAACAGGTTGCCATCACATAAGTCCTTTTTGGTTAATCCCTTTAATTTAAAATTGACTATTTCCCCTTCCAACCTACCGTATTACTGGTAAACATGTTTTTATGCCCCCACCACTGAATAGCATTAGCCATGTCCGTCACGTCCGTCCGAGCGTCCGTCCTTCCATCCCGAAAAGTTTGTGTGTCTATCTCCTCCCACAGTTTTCAAATGATCGTTTGGAAACTTTACAGGATGCTTACTTTTGAGGTAAAGATGGGCATGTCGTTTCGGCATCAAAATCAACCATGTATTACTGGAGTTACAGTCTTTATTTTGGGTCAAAATTTAATACTTTTTTTCACTGATTGTTTTTAGTGGGGGCATCCGTGTCCCATGGACAGATTCTCTAGTTTTACTTGTAATAATCCCGTGTCCTTTTTCAACATAACAAAGACAAACAGTAGAATATATGCAAAAATGTACTTCTGGTCAGTTTTACAACTGTACATAGCCAGCGGGATACTGAATGAAGATGTTGTAAGGACAGGTGGGCACCCCGCAGCACTTGTCCACGTGACAAACACTTGGCAGGTCTAATGGCAGACATTTGAAATAAGACAAGATATATTAACATTTATTCCTGCATTCGTAAAATGAACTCTTCTCTCCTTTAAAGCCGCTATCCCGCCAACAACGGGCTAATTTTACAACAGATGTTTATCTTTTCTAAGCCTACTAACGATGAGGTGTATATTTAACTTAAATATGTTGCGAATTGGAATTCTATAACTACAGTTTAAGTGTCTTAACTGGGCAGACAATTATTATCATTGTGGAAGCGTCAAATTATGTTAAAGCATTTTCAGTTACAAGTATTTTTAGAACCCATGAATAAATTTAGACTTTTGATTGGCAGATTTGGTATTAACTCTTAATTCAACAATCCAGTTTTGGGGGTTTGGCCTGGCTGGTTCAGTGCGTTTAAATGGTGTCTATAGAGTTTGGATTCTGTATACATATACCTCGTCACTGTATACATATACCTCGTCATCAGTAGTTTTAGGAATGGTGTACATATGTTGTAAAATGTGTCTGTTATTGACGGTATAGCATCTTTAACTCACAGGCACTTGAGCTACAAATATTGTGAAGAAAAAAAAAAGAATAAAATTAAAAAAAAAAATATTTTTTATTTTTTATAATATTTTGGGCTCAAGTGCCAGTGCTTTATTTGTAAAGCTCTATTACTCTTTTACCTTAAAGACTTGTTTTCATGAAACTTTTTTTATACATTTTGCTTAATTTGTTTTATTTTTGTTTGAACTTTTGTCACTTATATTTTTTGCCATTTTTACTCGAAAGCGAGAAGCAGAAGTTGAAAACACGTAACCCCAAAGGAAAACATTTGCAAACTCGAAGTCAAATGATTTTGTAAGTTTCCATGTAGAAATGTTGTCTAAAATATCAGGTATGCGACTTTTTGACTACGAGTGTGCGTCTTATTAGTTACAGAATGCATGTTTTGTCTGTTCTTGTCGCCACTGTATAAATGTCTTACACCACGTCCCATTGTAATGTTTTTATTCGTCGCATAGAGATAAACAAAATTAATAACTTATCTTTAACTATTGTTAAATTTTTCATTGATCCAATGAACACAATTAAAGGCATTTGCTGTAGTTTTCCATGTGCAGCTTTTTTGGGCGACTTCTGTGCTAAAACTATTGGATGGATTTTCTTACAAATTTACAGGAATGTTGCTTTTGATGTCTAGTTGTATTTGTTATCTTTTTATTTATTTTTTATTTATTTTTTAATATTTTTTTTTTTTTTTGTTTTTTTTTTATTGTCTTTATTTAAATAAAGGCCTATTATTAGATACATAAAATAGGAAAAATATAGCATTTTGTAAAAATTCCAACAAAATTAAAAAAATTAAGCATAATGGTACGGTTCCAAAAACCAATATTAAATCTCAATATGCATGGTGACCTATAAATTTAATTGCATATATTGTCTAAATATATGTTCAAATAAGTGCCTAGGAAGTTTGAACAAATTCTGTTATTAGGAACATAACAAAAAAGGAAAATATACCATTTATATATAATTTCATCCAAAACTTGGCCTTTTAGCATAGGGGTAGGGTTTCAATTTTTTTTTCTAAACAAGCATGGGGACCTATCATTTTTATTGCACGTTTTGTTTTTATATATGTTAAACTATGTGCTTAGAACGTTTAAACAAATTCTGTTATTGGGAACATACAAAAAAAAAGGAAATTATATCCTTATGGGCTAATTTGTGCATAAATTGTGATGGTCTCAACAGATTTTGTAAAAAAATATAGGTTTTACATAAAGATGAGCTTTAAATGTTATTGTAATTAAATGTTCTTTACTTTAATACAATTATAGCAGAATTGTGACCAATGAATAAATGATTAGACTTCAAAAATGTCTTATTTAGCTATTTCATGGACTTGTTCAACTTTTTGACAGATTGCAATCATTATTTTTGCCTTTTCTGTCTATATATATAACAGACTTACTGTACAAACAGTTTAAAGAAAACCTGTTATGCAGACAAAACTATAGAAAATCTCTTTAACAAATTTTTACCATGTTGAACATTTTTAAATTTCATGTTTGCATGACACCTATCAAAATTAAGTGTAATATATAATATAATATGACAAAAATACAACACCTTGGTGATCAGACCCATTATGGGACATTATGTGTAAAATGAGGCAGAATTAGCTAGAAATCTTATATCAACATGAACTTTTCTGTGATCACTTCCTAAAATGCTGTAGATGTAGAACCTGGTAAGGATAAATCAATGTATGCATGGGAAGTCCTGTAAAAAGTAGAAAAGAGGAACTAGTTTTTTTGTATCTGCCTCCTTCATTTGTAGGGCACGAGTATTCAAGGCCAGATAATAGTGTTGTGAGTCCTTAATGGGTTATTTTTTTTGTTTCTCTGGCTAACTTTCTGCCAAGTCATAAACCATTGATTGAAGCCATTTCAGAAATTAGGTAGAAGTCATCATAATGTCAGCATTCTGTTGGGTAATTGCACAATCAAAGAGCAAAGCATAGTGGCAAACTGTAAATTTGTAAACCACTAAACCTGCAGTGTGTTGCAAACTGATAGGGTTATAACCTTGTTTGATAAGCTTTCTAACACGTTGAATAGGGATATATTATCTGGGCTAAATATCAGTGGCGTCATATATTGTGTAAACCTCCCAATACGATGTCCGACATAATAAACCTATACTTTTGTATATATACCGTGCAAGTAATAAACTGTTTGTCCGAAATCATTGACCGTTTAAATTTATTTTTAGAACATACTATATCTGAGATCGAGCCCACATGACCTTTTGAATGATTTCACTGTAAAATAGTATCAACAAAGCGCTTGATTCGAGAATGCATTATAACTTTCTTTTTTTTGTGTTTTTTTGGCTGCACCGCTTTTTGGCAAAAATAGCAAGTATTCGCATATATTAAGCTATGGCGCTTTCGCCTATATCTAAAGTACATGGCAGATATAGGTTAAATTATATTCATTTCAATCAGTAACTTAAAAATAGTTCAGAGAAATTTGACGCAAAAGATGACCTTTCCCATGGAGACCCAGATTTCCCATCAGATAGCTTGAAACAAAAAATATTAATCAATATTTTATGATTATAGATAATAGCTTTGCTATTTAGATGTTTGGAAAAATAATACAGCGGTACAGCGCTTTAAGTTCTCCGTGGAGGATTTTCCCAAGATCTGAATTTGGAAAAACTTTCCATGGGAAAGTCAGGTTTTAATTTTAAGCTGAAACACCATTCATTTGCCTATGGGAAACTTGTTTGTTTGTATATTTGACATTCTAATACACCCGCACTATACACCTAGTTTAAAATATTCTCGTTATATTCACACGATATTCACTGTACGTTTGCAACCGTTAGGAGGAATATGCAAGGCAATGCGGAAATGATATCACAACGTTTGCAACGTTAGGAGAGTAAAGCAAAGCAATGCGAACGATTTCAGATGTGTGCGTTATTTTCACATTTAGGGGTATTAGAATTAGAAATAGAGCATCGTTTACGGTGAATTATCTTGTAAATTATCACGGTTTGTCGTTCAATTGTAAACGCAACATAAATTCACCATCGTCCTTCGGGCTCGTGAAATAATGTTTACAATTGAACTCCAAACCGTGATATATTAAACGATAATTCCCGTAAACGATGTTCTATTTCTTAAATAAAAAAGATTCCCCACCCTCAAAAATGGGGAAAAAATATCCAAATGTTTTTGGAAAATTCTCCTAGTTTTGTTGAGAACTCTTTTTCATTCACATATTACAAGTAGGTTAGAAGTCGAACAGGAAATTGTAGCTTTCACAGAACAGTCAACCCAAAACACACGCATTAATACAAACAACAATTTACCATGTTGATAAGCAAGGGCATGCAACATCACAAACACACGGTTATGTCAATAGGGCTACCACCTTGGAACGGTCCAGTGACAAAAAGCCGCTGTGGGATTTAAACCAGGTTTAATTTGCACCTATTCTTATTCTTACCCTATTGTCATCCAAAAAAACAGTTTTTAAGCATTTATCCTTGATAATGTCACTGTTACCCTAACCTTTATACCCTACTAGCCCCAATGGTAATATCTATAAAAAGTAGAACAAAGAGGAACTAGTTTTTGTATCTGCCTCCTTAATTTGTAGGGCACGAGTATTCAAGGGAAGATAATAGTGTTGTGAGACCTTAATGGGTTATTCTTTGTTTCTCCTGGCTAACTTCATGCCAAGTCACTAAACCATTGATTGAAGCCATTTCAGAAATTAGGAGAAGTCATCATAGAGTCCACATTCTGTTGGGTAATTGCACTATCAAAGAGCAAAAGGCATAGTGGCAAACCTGTAAACTTTGTAAACCACTAAACCTGCAGTGTGTTGCAAAAACTGATAGGGTTATAACCTTGTTTGAGAAGCTTTCTAACCCGTTTAATAGGGGGATATATTATCTGGGCTAATATCCAAATGGTCGTCTTATTGTGTAAACCTCCCAATACGATGTCCGACATAATAAACCTATACTTTTGTATATATACCAGTGCAAAGTAAATAAACTGTTTGTCCGAAATCATGACCGTTTCAATTTATTTTTAGGACATACTATATCTGAGATCGAGCCCACATGACTCTTTGAATGATTTTCACTGTAAAATAGTATCAACAAAGTGCTTGATTCGAGAATGCATTAATAACTTCTTATAATGAGTATGTTCAGCAACAGCTGCCGTTGGTTGGTTTTTTGGCTTGCGCCGCTTTTGGCAAAAACAGCAAGTAATTCCGCATATCATTAAGCTATGGCGCTTTCCGCCTATATCTAAAGTACACACTGGCAGATAAGGTTAAATTATATTCATTTCAATCAGTGACTAAAATTTATTCAGGGTCAGAGAAATAATTGACGTGAAGATGACTT